>JAWNLS010000720.1:600000-1200000 GCA_035042185.1 Drosophila kambysellisi
AAAGATCATGGGTGGTAAATTAACTAAGCGACGCGTCACTCGCACAATTTTCCCGGGCGTCGACATTTTTGCTATCAGCAGCATCTACTTAAGTACCGTTATTTTTACGTTAATTGATGCTTTGCCTTTGTTGCTATTGCTCTTGCTCTCAATTGAATACACATACATAAATACTACTCACACACACACACACATACACAGAAGTTGAGTTGAATTTCTTCTTCTTCTTCATCTTCGCATCGTTTCATTCACTCGTTTCAGTTTTGGTCAGCCAATCAACTCTGCTGTTCCATTCAAGCATTTCAATTGAGCTGCCTTTGTCGTGTTTCATTCGTCCGTTTCTTAATGCTGATTTACAATTGTAATTAATGTGTAATTTCGTAAGCTTTCTTAACTATGCATTTATAATTATGTACATACACACATACACATATGTTAACAACTTGGAATAATTGCGTTATGTACTTGAAATTTGCACCACAATGCTCGACTTTTGCTTTAATAATTTACAAAATAATTATTATTCTTTAAGTGTTGGCAAAATGAAAACATAACAATCATCGAATTTGCTTTTGTGTTTTTGCGAGCTGTTTTCTAATATTCCCGTTTAAGTTCATGTTAGCTGACATTTAAGAATATTGCTTGTTGTTTTCTCATTTCCACTAAAAAAAATTGTTTTATAATTTCTGAAAAGGTAATTTGATTTACCTGCTAATACATTTTAAAATGTTCAAATTAACTTTAGCAAGAAACTTTTTTTTAACTTCTTGTCTTATGAAAATGTTATATAAACATTAATTAAAAGAAATTTGTTCTACTTGGTAAGTATTTTAAACATTCAGATTAAATGGAGTTGAGAATGCATAAAAGGGTTTGTTAACTTTAGCAAGAAACATTTATTTTTTAAATACTTGTCTTATAATTTTAGAAAGCAAAAAATTATAGAAAATAATATATATTAACATTCTTGCTAACTTTAACAGGAACATGAGAAAACTGGTCTTGAAATTTGTTTAATTCATTAGAATTTTTCTAAGCTAAGCTGTTTTGATTTGAGTGAATATTTGAATAATTTTCTTTGCACATCTTTTAATTTGTGGAAGTTATATTTTTGATTTGCTTTGGAATAATTTGGCTGCTTGGCTTTTGAAATATTTATATTTTAAGTATATTTATGCTATAAATTCTATTTTGCGTACTTAGTATATCCAATTTACCACAGACTGATCTGAAAAAAGAAATGTTCCGGCTTAGAGAAACTCCCGAAATGGTTCATCGAAATTATCATTGACATCGGGAAAACCAGCAGCAACATTCACTGTTGAGCCACCATTGAGTATCAGTGTTGGTTGTTGTTGTTGCTGCTGCTGCTGCTGCGGTTGTTGCTGCTGTTGCGACTGTTGTTGCTGTTGCTGCTGCTGCTGCTGCTGTTGTGGCAGCAACATGTTGGCGCCCAAATGAGCATGAGAGTGCAACAGTTGCTGCTGTTGTTGATGATGATGATGATGTGGTAAATGTTGCTGTTGCGATTGCTGTTGTTGTTGCTGTTGTTGTTGTTGTTGCTGTTGCTGTTGCTCCACTTGTGTTTGCTGCTGCTGCTGCTGCGGATGCGCCAGAATGTGCATCGTCTGCGCCGGCTGCAGGCTCTGCATGGTGGGCGTGGCCGCGCTCAACAAGCTGCCATCGCTGGCGGCGAGCAGAGCACAATCGTAGGCAACGCCGCCCACTGAGCCAGTGGCCAAAGCATCCTCAAAGCACACAAGACCATTTGTGCTGCTACCAACTGTTGCTCCAGCAGTTGTACCTGCACCGCCCCCACCACCACCTGCACCACCATTTGTTGTTGCGCCACCAACATCACCAGTTAAGCCCGTGAGCAGCACACCACCAACAGCACCACCATTCAGCTCCATGGCAGCCGCCTCCTCGTTGCGCTTGGAGAGTATAATGTGCGTCAGATTGATGATGTAGTTCTTGGCCAGCGTCAGAGTCTCGATCTTGGACAGACGCCGCTCCATCTCCACATGGGGAATGACCTCGCGCAGCGACTGAAACGCATCATTCAAGCTATGCATCCGCATCCGTTCGCGCTCATTGGACTCCAGCCGACGCAGATTTCGCTCCTTGGCGTTGAGGGCACCCTTTCGCCGGCGATTCGCATTGGCGCTGTTCGGCGTTAGACTGGAGCCCGTCGTGCCATTCTGTTGCCTGCCCCGACTCGAGGTACGCTGGCCGCCTTGGGCATTGCCATGTTGGTGGCTGGTGTTGTTGGTGCTGCTGCCGCCGCCGTTGCTGCTGCCACCGCCGCCGCTGGTGTCGTCACTCTGCGAACTGGAGTCCGTCATCTCCAGATCGTATGTGTTATTGCTTAACTGTGTGTGTGTGTGAGGAGTGTGTGGAGTGTGTGTGAAGAGGAGAACTTGAACACTTTCACTATTAGCTTAAGTAGAATTTCGTTTTCTTTTTACCTGTGAGGTGCGGCGTGTTGCACGTCGCACTGGCCGCGAACTGCGCTCCGCCGATTCCGGTGAGAGACCATTGTGGCCATCTGTGTTGTAGTTGTTGTTGTTGTGCTGCAGCTGCTGTTGCAGTTGCATGAAGTCATGACTGCCCATCAGCTCAGTCAATTGTGTGGCGTCCATGTCGCCAATAGAGTACTGCAAAATCATAGAATTTTATTCAGTTCATTAATTAATAATATATATAATAAATTACCACGTTAGCCAATACTTATTTAATAATAATAATAATTTGCTATGCAATTGCTTAACCATATATGGTGTGAATCAGATATGGTCTACTCAGTTTTAATCACCAAAACCATTAAATAAGTCAATTAATGTAGTCAGAATAAGAAAGGTTAGGAGATTAGTTTGCATACAGTATTTTATATTAATAATATAATTCTCATGGAAATTTGTGTTATATATTTAATAGAATATGATTTTAATTTTCTAATGTAGTTTTGCAATCGTTTTTGAAAGTACGTTCTCAACATGAAAAGTCGAGTTGATCTATGAGTAAGCTGATCGCAGGAAACATCCACACCCAAATTAAGCTTACTTAATTTTATCGATAACCTGCTCATCTTTTCTAATTTTACCGGTCGATTACCGATAGCAAAAGACAATGTTGGGGATGCATTATTTTCTGATTGCTTTAACTCTGTGATTAAGTTTTGGTTCAGAATCTGTTAGGGAAATCAAGGTACATATTGATAATCGCAAGCACTTTCATTATATATGTAATCCATATACATATGCACATAAATACATACGTATATAAATAAGCACATCTCATGTTTAATAAGATCAGTTAACAGAAATTGTATTTTAATCCATTTTTGCCACTATTTTAAGTTGAAATTCCTTAATCAACCGTATCTTTTTTAAGTTATTTCAATAACAAACCTTAGAAAACTTTTTGAATTAAGAATTAAACAGAAGGTTTGAGATACTTTCGTAAAAATAAAATAAGTATGTATTTATTGATAACATGCAAATATGCAACTAGATTGTTGTATATATGTATGTATGAGTGTGTATTTATTTGTCTGATCAAAGATAAGATACGATTATCTAAGCTGTACAAAGTGATAAATCAACAAAATCAAAATAATCGGCTTATTCGTCTAATATGATATTCGTATATAATAATTTCGTATATTTAAGTTTTGTATAATTCTATAATAATGTTTATTAAAATTGTGTGTTGTGTGTTTATTATATTATTTATTTATTATATTATTTAATTTTTTAAATTATTATTATGCCTATTCATAAATTTGTATTTGATTATTCTCTGTATATTTTAAATAATTTAATGTGTATCATTTTAATTGAATTTTAAATTATGATTTTCTAAAACCTTTCCATAAAATTGTGAACTGTTATTAAATAAAATTATTTATAAATATATTTGTAATATGAAATTGACGCAATAAATGTCAAGTTAAGAATAGGTATTATAATAAATAAATATTAGCTTTTAATTTCTGATGACACATTGAATGCTATTGCAAATATTATTCGAATTTGTTCTTTAAGTTTGTTGATTCGACTGACAGTAATTATCCAACTGACAGATCGACACTTAATATTTGTGCTAAATGTCGTTTGATTCTGTCAGCTTTATCGGTAAACTAAACTTATTAAAATGATTATCTAAAATCGATATCAGCTATCAAAATCACACGTGACTGCTTATCAGCTTCCTTTTGGGATTAGTCAGACTTGTTATTATCGAAAGCCTTTATTCGTTAATTGAAGATTAATTAAAATGACGATAATCGCTTAAGGATAAGTTCTGGAAAGTATTAAACCAATATACATATATTCCTAAGTAAGTGTGTTTGGCGAAGGGGACGAGGGGGTCAATGGATTGCATTGTACTTGATTTCTAAATATGTCGAGAGAGCAATCGTTTTTTTATTTTTTTTATTGTTTGCCCCACGTTTGCCATGCGGTTGAACCGCTGAATGTTGGCGGCGTTGTTATGGTTATGCCCTTTGGCATTGGACCATTTGACCGGAACAGCGTGGAGCATTTAAAGCGTTGACTTGTGGACATGAACATGAACATAGCTGGAAATATGGGACTAGGGTTTAGGGACAGGGGCAGGGGCAGGGACAGGGACAGGGACAGGGACAGGGACAGAGACTTGTTCTCGGCGCGTAATACAAAACGCGCACTTTGCGTCGCGTTTCTTTTGTCGCCTGAGAGACTGTGTCGCTATTATTTAACTGCATGTTATTGTGGCAAGCTCCTTGGGCTTCAAACTCTCTTTAATACAAATGCTACAAGAAATTACAACACACAACACAGCACATAACACTGGCACAAGCTGTAATGGGCATAAGGTTATAGGGTTACATTCCCAGCGAATGCGATGATGTTATATAATGGTTTTTTGTCATAAAAAAAAAATTAACACGAATAAATAAGAAATGCCGAATCTGCCATACCCTGCCAAAAATATTTCATATATTTTTATTTAAATCACAAATGCAGTTATTTGATATATAACTCAGGAAGGATTTATTATCGAAGAGACTTAAACAGAATAATCATAATTAAAATTATACATCGAGTACGGCATATTTAATCTTCTTGACTATTATTAGTATTTGATTAATCGTTTTAATTATATTCATATTGCTATTATTATTAAACAAGACATTTATTTAATTGCTTTGTTTTCATTTTAAATTTGTTACATACTTTTAATTTGCGCCTTTTATGTTAAATTTCATTTAAATTTGTTTGTAAATAAATAAATAAAATAAATTGAACATTGAAAAACAGAATGTAATGTATAAATTTATATTTAATAAAATAAGAAAAACGAAAATAACTGTGATATTAAGGTTATGGATTAAACACAATAAAGATGTTCAAACAATCACTTATCTTACATCTGATTTACTAAGGCTATTCTAAGATTTAATCTCGTTATCGATAATTATCGGGATCAAATATAAGAGCTAAAAAAGACTATTCTAATATGGAAAATTCTACTTAAAGCACCAATCAAAAATAAATTTAAAATTCCTTTTTAGAAATACTTTTAAAATTCGGAAATTTATTTCTGAAAATTTGAAATGATAATACGAAAATAGCCAAATTTGAATAAGTTTCTCTTAGCTCAACTATAAGGGATTAAAAATTGTTTACTAATTTTGTCACAATGTTGAAATACCCTTTGCAAGGATATTAAAGAGGAAAAATAACAACACCAGTTACACGATTCCTTTGGCTTGGAGCTTAACTTGGTTTTATCGAAACTTGTAAGCACTTTGTTCCATTATCCATTATCCGACAATGAGTAGCCGATTTGTTGGCGCCTGCAACATGTTGCTGCTACCAGTTGCTGCTGTAGCAGTGAGTGCTGCTGCTGCTGCTGCTGTTGACACTGAAAGTGCAGCAGATTTTATGTTTCTTTGTCAGACAAATGTCCTTAAGAAGCAGCCAGTCAGGTAGCCAGTCAGGGAGCCAGTTAGGGATCCAGTCAGCACCTGCGCTTGTGTAATATTTATTGTGCTCTCTATTAAATAAGTGAAGCATACTTTTGTGCGCGGGGGTTTTTCTCTTTTTCTGCTTAAAGTATAAAAGGTCGATGCTTGCTTATAGAACAATATTCAACTGCATTTGACAAACTCAACACTTACGTAACTCCAACGAGTGGATTAATTTTTAAGAATAAAATACAATTAATATTCACAGCTGCAACTTGTTGACACCATTTGAATTCTACAAATTACACAATTATTGAAAAAATCGTACAAAAACGTAAACTTTTTTTAATTTGTGGTACTCCGAATTTTTGACACCCTTAATATATCGAATTACTCATTCAAACTAGTGAATAAAATAATAACTAATAAGTTTTAAGCTTATGGCGCTAAAATAAACAAACAGATAAGTGTACAAAAAATAAATATGAGCGGAATAAAAATATAATTTTTTTTTTTTTTAATATATCGTATGTTTGTGATTCAACGAACTTATGCCTAAAGAACATTATTAATCAAAATATAAAATATCTGTAATCAATAATCAAATTTGTAAAACTTAAATTTTATTAATAACGTAAATTCACTAACTCCCGTTATCTGACGAAATTTTTAGGAAAACTTAATTTTAGTGCAACTTAATTTCAATATTATTATTTGTTTTTTATTATACTACCACAAACTTGTGGATTAACATTTATAATAAAATTATAAATACAGAAAGCCTGTAAATTGTTGGTAAACTCAACTTAATTTTAATTTTATTTTTATTTATTTATTTTTTTGCTGTGATTTTCCATATTTTTCGGACTTACGTTCAACTGGATTTCAATATTGCTGCTGTGTGTTTGGATATTTGTTATTTCGAAACTGTCACAAATTTGAAGAGCATTCACTTGTTTTCAAATGATTTTATGAAAAATGCGTGTCAAACATTTTCACCATAATTTTTGGCATTTTTACGAGCACATTTCACTTGTCTAACAGGCATTTCAATAATTATTATTTTATTTATTTTTTTCTTGTCAACAAACTGATGCTTTTAGACCATATATATATTTATTTTTTGGTGGTATTTTTGTTTGATTTGAAAACTGTTTTGGATATCGAAAAAAGAACTCGGCGACGACCAAATTGCGTTGGATCAGTTGGCAAACTGAGCACCGGAAACGCGTTGACGGCGTTGACTGCCACTTGTGGAATGGCCAAAATTTGGGCAGCGACGACGACACAGCGAACGGGAGCCGAGTCAAAAGGCGAATCACGAGCTGGCCCGGCCCGAGGAGCCAAATTGCCGAACGTGAACTTGTTGCGGCACCCATGTGTATCTGTGTGACTGAGTGTGTGTATGTGTGTGTGTGTGTGTGTATGTGTGGGTGAGGGAGACACCCACACGAGCTGCAACGACTGGCGAATCGAGAGCTTTTAATTTCGCTCAACATTTGCGAGTGGAATTCTGAGTGAGTTCTTTTTTTTCTTCGTTAGAATCGAGTGATGGTAAAATGCGGGCTCAGTCGAAAGTGGCATGCAGCTAAATTGGGGGGTGAAGAGGGTTTTGTAGTGTGTGTTGCTGGAACACCCCCCGTTGTTGTTGCTGTTGCTGTTGTTGCTGCTGCAATCCCCTTATCACGTTACTCATACACATATTACGACCGACGGGGTGGCTCATGTTTTGGAGCACACCACGTGCTGCCCCAACTCCTCCACAGCGGAGTAAGCTTGTGAAGGGGGGTGGTGGTGGTTTTGCAAAGTGGGACATTGACGTTCCTGATTAGCATCATTGAAGCATCGAAGGAGCTGCTCATGAGTTAGTTAGTTAGTTAGTCAGTTCTCTCTCTATATCTTGCTCACCCTGTCTCCGGGTGTATCTGCCTTTGCCGGCCTGCATTCGACGGAGTCGCCCACTCTCCGAACTGAGTGACTTCCGCACTCTACACTATTATTATGTATTATTATCGTCTGTTTGTCTATGATTTTGGTGTTGTTGTTGTTGTTGTTGCCATTGCTTATCACTGTGCTTATGTCCTTATCAAAAGGGTTTTTATCAATTGTGTCCGCTCTGATAAACTATTGTCGAGCAGATAATAATAAAATGTTGCCCAGTTTCGGTTTGTTGAATGTTCGCCTTTTTCTTTAGTTTCTTATCCCCTTTGCGTATAAAAAATATTGCATATATGAAGGGTTGCAAATGTAAACATCAGACACTCAGAAGGGAATCGATTTGAAGTTTAGAAAATCGTCAATCGAAAGTGTGCTAAGAATTGTACAGATTTTCCTATTTTCTATTATTAAGAGATATATTTCTGAATATAGAAAAATAACTAACTTCAAAATAACTTTATTTGTTTCTTTTATAGAATTGTAAAATGTTTCCAATTTTTGTGCCGATTTTTGTCTACGTGTAAAAATATTCATTCCAATTATTATCAAAAGACAGCTCCAAGATTTTTGATGAGTTTTCCTTCTCGATCAACATTTTCTTACGTAGTATTTATAACCTGTATTTGTGACAAGAAACATCAAACACATTACGGCTATGTACAGGGTATCTTCTAGTCGAGCGTTAATGACTGAATCACCCTTTTATGATTTGTTGCTTATTGCTTTTTGCAGATTTTACTTTTGTATGTCAATTTTGCCATTGTTTGACGCTGCTGAAGAACTTTTTAATAATAATAAGTTGCAAGTTGCTTATTGGTATATCACTTATTATAAAAAACAAAAAATCTCAATCGGTTTTCTGAAATTCACATATTCATATAAACTTCAGTACCATAATAAAATCATATTGAAAATTAAATTACATTTTAAGCAGTTAAATAAATTAAACAAAAGAAGAGTTTGGGTGCAGATCTTACGTAATTTCTATCTTCATTCATAAATAATAAAATATTATGAAATTTGGACAAAAAACATATTTAAATATAATGTGTTATGTGTTTCTTAAAATAGTTCACTATGCTTACACTGCGAACCGAATATAGAAAGTTATTCCAATATTCACTTATTCATATTATTATTATGTTATTATTTTATTGGAGAGTAAAAATAATAATATATATACAAAAATAGCTGAACAAGATAAATATACCAAATTAAATCTCTGTGAGACTCCTCGGATAAATATAATTAAGGGAACAAAGAGTTCTGTGAAAATATTCAAAGTATACCAAATAGATTTGGAGATCTGTACTAAAGCCATGCATTTACACAACTCATTAAGCACTCGCTGAGTGGGGGGTATTATTTATAAGTGAACTTCCCCATCAAGTGCATTCTCGACTTGATGTTGCCCTTCTGTTTGGGTCTCTTCGTTGCCCTGCTCCGCTTGCAGATGCCCCTTCAGCCAAGTGTTACCAAATACAAATTGACAGTTAATATTTTTAAACTAGTGAGTAGCAGGGGGTTTGTCGAGGGATGCTTCTGCTGCTGCTCCTGCTGCTCCTGTTGCTCTTGCTGTTCCTGCCGATGCTGTCGACAAGGACATTATGTAAATCACAGAAATGCGGCAAATGCGTTGGCGTGCCGGCCCCTCCTCGCTCCAACCCACGCCCCTTGCCCCATCGCCTGACGTATCTGCGATGTGGAAATAATAAACAGGAAAAAGACGCACTGCAAACGAAGGCCAAGCTGCAGATACTCAGATACTCAGATACTTTGCTTCCCATCCGTTCTGCTGCTGTTTGTTTTTGCCCCAGCAGTTGTTGTTGTTGTTGTTGTGGTGGTTGCATGCAGTTGCTGTTCCTGTTCCTGTCTCGTGGTCGTCATCAACGGACCCAGCTCTTAACATATTAAACCGATCATTGTACTCGACATCGACAACAGCAGCAGCTCAAACAAAAAGCCAAATAAATAAAAAATAAACAAAAACAAATACAATATTAACTATCAACTGGTTTTTTGTTATATTTTATAGGGCTAGACTTTGTTTGCCCTGGTTTCCCATGGCTCAAGTTAAGGCCAATTGATTGAAGGGTCTGTGGCAAGTTATGTGTGGAGTAGACAGAGTAGTCAGACAGGAGGAAGACTTCCTAAAAGTCGACCATTACACAACTATTGATTTAATTTCTATACCAGATGCATTTAAAGAATTCATAATAAATAGTAAAGTGCATATTTAAACTGTGCTTAAGTGCATTAAAACTGTGTGTAGCTGTAATTTGTCATTTAAATTAATGTGATAAATCTGATATATCTGAAAACTATACATATAGTACTGACTTACTATATATGTTAAGTATATGATAGATTGAAATCACCAACACATATTCATTTAATATATAAAAAAAACGCTTATTTCTATATCGATCAGAAAAGTTAACTTAACTGATAGAGGAAAAAATAACAGAAAAGGAAAGGTGGAAAAATGGAATGACCAAAATCGGTAGTTATATTGAGTGGTGGAATTTTAACTGGCATAATTAATATATTAATATAATATATAAAATATTTTCCAAATTTGAACACATTTGCTCTTATATATAATGCTATATTTTGATATGACTTTCCCATTCTGTGTGCTGTATAAATTTGGGTTAATTTAATGGTTGCATTTCAAGAACAGATGCGATGCTCTAATCACAATTCAGATCCTTGGCTGGCCCAGCATCCTAGTAACCACAAGAAGCTGTCAATCATCTCGGGGATAACAGCGACTGGCTTTAATGCAATCAAGGAGCGTTCCATACCCGAACAGCATATTTAAGCAGGCAGCTTAAAAACGCTTAACACACACAAATTTAATCATGACAGGACTCGGGCACCACCCCTCGTCCTTTGCCCTTCGCCTGACGGCATTTGAGTCGCTTAGCTGGGTAAAAATCACACCCGCGGTTATTTAAAATGCTAAAAACAAAGCAAAATATTATATAAAGCAATAATAGAAGAAAAAAAAAAAAGAGGCACTCGACTTGCAGCTCATCCCCATGCCACACGCACCACGCCCAGGGGCCATTGCCCACGCTACCCTGTCAAATGTCAATAGCAAGCGGTGACTTTTTCGTCGTCAACAGCTGCTCAACATCCTCCTCCTCCTCCCCTACCCCTTCCTCCTCCTTCTTCTTATTGTTCTCCTCTCCAACTTCGATCAGCCCACTTGTTACGCTCCACCAGACCCACTTCTTCGTGACATTTTTCCAGGCCCTTCTTGGTTGGGGGTCAGCCAGTCGGCAGATTTGTACCCCGACCAATGACTGAGTTTTTATTTTCCAACATAATCGCTTGTTGTAATATTGACTTATTTTTGGGGCTTAAGTTGGTATTAGTTAAATTATATTTATTGAATAATAAACGATGTTACACAATATGTGAATGGCTAAAATAAAATGCTTTCAAATAAATGCATTTAGTCGAAAGTGTTCTTTAAGTTTTATCAGAATATTCTAGTCTCAGTATATTTTTTAAAAATAATATATTATAATAATATAAAATAATTAAGTATAGTCCATTGCAGCAAATACCAAATTTTGTATGGGTTTCTATAAGATGAGCGTGTATCTAATAGATTGTTTTTGTGTTCAAATAAATATGTATCTTCTTAGTTTCAACTTATGTGATATTAAATTACATGTGAAAAATAAAATAAAATTTAAACTAAAAATCAGTATTAAACATATACATATATATAAGATATCTAAGGCTGAAGTCCGCATAATGGCATACATCGAACCTTCCAAATGCCATAACTTCGTCAAAACTCAACGCATTTTAAAAAACAAGGGCTCTTTAATCACAGTTTGGCCTCCAGATCAATCGTGCATTTAAAGTTGTAAACGTGATTTTGGGTCGGAACATAAGTCAAAATTATGGTCCGAAAATCGGCATAAGGACATAGGTCAAACCTTCAAAATGCCATAACTTCGACAAAACTCAACGCATTTTCAAAAGCAAGTGCTCTTTAATCATAGTTTGAACTCTAGATTACTCGTACATTTAAAGTTGACTTCGTGATTTTGGGTCAGAAAATAAGTTAAAATTATAGTCCGAAAATCGGCATATGGGCATATGGGCATCGGTCGAACCTTCAAAATGCCATAACTTCGTCAAAAATCAACGCATTTTGAAAAGCAAGGGCTATTTAATCATAGTTTGGCCTCTAGATCAATCGTACATTTAAAGTTGACTTCGTGATTTTGGGTCGGAAAATAAGTTAAAATTATAGTCCGAAAATCGGCATATGGGAATAGGGGCATAGGTCGAACCTTCAAAATGCCATAACTTCGTCAAAAATCAACGCATTTTGAAAAGTAAGGGCTCTTTAATCATAGTTTGAACTCTAGATTACTCGTACATTTAAAGTTGAGAACGTAATTTTGGGTCGGAACATAAGTCAAAATTATAGTCCGAAAATCGGCATATGGGAATAGGGGCATAGGTCGAACCTTCAAAATGCCATAACTTCGTCAAAAATCAACGCATTTTGAAAAGCAAGGGCTATTTAATCATAGTTTGGCCTCTAGATCAATAGTACATTTAAAGTTGACTTCGTGATTTTGGGTCGGAAAATAAGTTAAAATTATAGTCCGAAAATCGGCATATGGGCATATGGGCATAGGTCACACCTTCAAAATGCCATAACTTCGTCAAAAATCAACGCATTTTGAAAAGCAAGGGCTATTTAATCATAGTTTGGCCTCTAGATCAATCGTACATTTAAAGTTGACTTCGTGATTTTGGGTCGGAAAATAAGTTAAAATTATAGTCCGAAAATCGGCATATGGGAATAGGGGCATAGGTCGAACCTTCAAAATGCCATAACTTCGTCAAAAATCAACGCATTTTGAAAAGCAAGGGCTCTTTAATCATAGTTTGAACTCTAGATTACTCGTACATTTAAAGTTGAGAACGTAATTTTGGGTCGCAACATAAGTCAAAATTATAGTCCGAAAATCGGCATATGGGAATATGGGCATAGGTCGAACCTTCAAAATGCCATAACTTCGTCAAAAATCAACGCATTTTGAAAAGCAAGGGCTATTTAATCATAGTTTGGCCTCTAGATCAATCGTACATTTAAAGTTGAGAACGTAATCTTGGGTCGGAACATAAGTCAAAATTATAGTCCGAAAATCGGCATATGGGAATATGGGCATAGGTCGAACCTTCAAAATGCCATAACTTCGTCAAAAATCAACGCATTTTGAAAAGCAAGGGCTCTTTAATCATAGTTTGGCCTCTAGATCAATAGTACATTTAAAGTTGACTTCGTGATTTTGGGTCGGAAAATAAGTTAAAATTATAGTCCGAAAATCGGCATATGGGCATATGGGCATAGGTCGAACCTTCAAAATGCCATAACTTCGTCAAAAATCAACGCATTTTGAAAAGCAAGGGCTATTTAATCATAGTTTGGCCTCTAGATCAATAGTACATTTAAAGTTGACTTCGTGATTTTGGGTCGGAAAATAAGTTAAAATTATAGTCCGAAAATCGGCATATGGGCATATGGGCATAGGTCGAACCTTCAAAATGCCATAACTTCGTCAAAAATCAACGCATTTTGAAAAGCAAGGGCTATTTAATCATAGTTTGGCCTCTAGATCAATCGTACATTTAAAGTTGATTTCGTGATTTTGGGTCGGAAAATAAGTTAAAATTATAGTCCGAAAATCGGCATATGGGCATAGGTCACACTTTCAAAATGCCATAACTTCGTCAAAAATCAACGCATTTTGAAAAGTAAGGGCTCTTTAATCATAGTTTGGCCTCTAGATCAATCGTACATTTATAGTTGACTTCGTGATTTTGGGTCGGAAAATAAGTTAAAATTATAGTCCAAAAATCGGCATATGGGCATATGGGCATAGGTCGAACCTTCAAAATGCCATAACTTCGTCAAAAATCAACGCATTTTGAAAAGTAAGGGCTCCTTAATCATAGTTTGAACTCTAGATTACTCGTACATTTAAAGTTGAGAACGTAATTTTGGGTCGGAACATAAGTCAATATTATAGTTCAAAAATCGGCATATGGGCATATGGGCATAGGTCGAACCTTCAAAACACCATAACTTGGTCAAAACTCAACGCATTTTCAAAAGCAAGGCCGTTTTACTTATTACTAAATCTTAGTAGGCTCGTTATTCGTCTATCTATCTGTAATTTCAAAGTCAACCGTTTTTCCATTCTATATATTTATTTATTATAATATTTCAACTTGATTTGAGTTCATCTGGAACAAAATGAATTTGAATAGGATACCCGAGGTCGATATGCTGCTGGTGACCAAGAGTGCCCAGCTCCATCGACGTGCAGTGTTGGGTTTTGTGCCACGCATTGGTCTCCCAATTGTGGACTATGCCGATGTGGACCGGATCGATTCCTTCTATTTGCAATGCCAGCAATTTCGAGACTATTATCGCGATCCCCACGACAGGGTTCACAAGCCATTGAAGTTCAGGCAGCACGGGGGCATGTGCGGCATTAAGCTGTATACCTCTGTGGACGAGTTGAGGCAGCCAATTACTTCGGTGTCCAGGCGCCAACCGCTAATCTCGCCCATCGACTATCAGTCGCACATGAATTTGGGCGTGTCAATGGGTCAAATCTTCATGGGTCACTACAGTAAGCAGTCCTGCATCCGCTACAAGCGCTAATCGGACGAAGGACTTTCATTCTTTCGAACTGGCCTTCTTATAGATGGGTTTATATAGTTAATTAAAAATGTGCACACATCTCTCAATCGGTATATGAACGTCAGCTATAAGTGTGCATTAATAAAATTATAAGTTTTTTTTTTCAATATTACAAACAATTCGTTTTATATTTATTATATTAAATCATTAATCACATATAAATCCATTTTTAAATTGATATTAATTTGTTTATTTTTCTCTCTTTGAGAAATAAAAAATAACTTGTGATTTTTCCGCCAATCCCTTAAAATTTATATTTAAGCTACATAAGTTGATAATTTTGTGTAGACTTTAAAGTCAAGTTGTGTATATGCTATGTGTCTGCTCGTCAGATATTTGCCCAAGGACTTGTAGCATGCCACTTGACGCAGCAGAAAAGAGCAGAGAAATAATTATTATGTATTTACACAGCGACGACGAGCGAATTTATAGCCCACATTTGACTTAACAAGCCAAATGGCAGACGAAGGCAGGCGGCATGTGGGGAATATGTGGCAAGTGGCATGGGGTTGCAGCAGTGGAAGAAGAAGCTGTAAAAAGGCCTCAGCGGCTTTTTGGAAGCCTTTATCCCTTGACTACCCTCCCATGTCCATGAGACAGTTGCTAATTGGTGTCATTAAAAAGTTGAGAGGAGTTCTTTAAAAAATATGCCACGAGCAAATAATGCGCATACGTCACGTTGCACATTGGGGAGCCGATAGTGGGCGAGGGGGGAGGGGAAATTGAGGGGACAAACGGCTCCTCGACTGACTGCTTTACAATGTAAATGTAATCAAAGTTTGTTTTTTCACACCTTCCGCTTGATTTGTGATTATGAAAATGTTAGTACAAAAAAATTCATTGCAGCACACCTTGAAAAGGTCCTCGTAAAATTAGCATTTAAATTACGCGACAACCCTCAAAACCATCTCCCACCACAACCCCCTCACCAGCCCAGGAAACCCAGTCTCATTCGCAAGTTTAGCGTTCAATGAAGCAGCATTAATTGGAATACTATGGCCTGGACAGAGGATGCCTTTGATGGCTTGCCTATAATTGTTATTGATGGCACATTATCCGATGCTGATGCAGCATAACTTCATCCACTTTCCTCCTCCTCCCGCAGAACCTGCTCCCAACTGAAGGTTTTATGTAAACAAGCAGTAGCTGCTCAGGTCAGCAGCGGACTAGGCCTGTTTATGAAACTTACTCCTCTATAAGTTCTAATATGGTTGGATGACCTAATTGAACTCAATTACAATTCCGTTAAATTGAGTAAACATTTATAAAATAAATTTGTATATCTCTCAAGGAATAGTGTTTCGCCAAGATCAGATTTAACTCACACAAAGACCAATGAATTGCAAGATATGATTTCACTTTTTCAATTAACTTGAATATTTCAAGTCTCATAATTTACCATAGTTAAATATTGCCCTGAGATATAGCATTGAAAAAAGCATCAGGATCAACAGCCGAGTCGATATAGCCCTGTCCGTTTGTCTGTCCGTCCGTCTGTCCGTCTGTCCGTCCGTCCGTCTGTATGATCATGCGGATCTCAGAGACTATAAGAGCTAGCGCATTTGGAATATAAGTTATCGTGTACCAGGCGCAGATCAAGATTGCTTTATTTGATCGATAACTGCCTCAGAGTCGGAATTATCGATACATTTCGATTTCCGATAGCAATAAATTCCACAAATTAAGAGGCATAGGCTTCTAATTTACACATAATATGGTTGTACATATTATTGATCAATTGCCAAAATTTCATTAAGATCGGATAAGAAACACCAAACTTATAGTCGAAAATATATCTTCTTGCTGTAATAAATATTTGTGGAATTGGAGTTTGCTATTTCAACACAAATAAAAGCAAAAACATCAAAATCATATTTACCGAAAAATAAAGATTGTATAGCATTGAAAGTCAGTCTAATGCGCTACACTTTGTTCTCATATATATGAAATCATATATGAAATATACGCAGTAGCAAATAAATAATTAATTATATTTTTTTTATTCATCATATTTGACAACTTAATAAATATTAATAATTGATATCAATCACTTATGTCTTGATCAGCATCTGTCTCTCTGCTTATTATTGATGCAATTTATTTTGCTAAGGTATTTATTAGTTGATATACTGAAAGTAACTGACATTTCTTGACTAAACTACAAAACTCAGTTTCAGAAGTTTCTACGAGAATTTTTCTATATTTACTTTATATATTAAATATATGAATTTCTCGCAAAATCCAGTAAACCTTTTCTAGCCCCAGTGCAAAGTAAAAGACACACACGCACACTCATACACACACACACACACACACCAAAGCATATTTTAATTCGTGCCCACGGATGACACGAGCCGGCAGCTATGTTAAGGGGCAGAGGGGGCAAGGGGGGGATCGGCAGCCGAGGCGTGAGCTTTGGTTTGCCTGGCGGCTGTGTGGCGCCGCTTTGACCAGCCCGCAAAACGAGTGACGCCGCTGCCAGAATACAGAAGACGACTCTCAAGACTGCCAAGGCTAGAGCTGGGGTCAGGACCACCCGTTAATCACCAAACACTCACGCACACACACACACACACACACATAACACACAAGCGCATATACACAAATACACACTGTAAAAAATGTTGCCTCACTTTTACTTGGTGTTTTTGTATAACAACAAATATTTAAAATGTAAGCCAAAACTTTAATCCAAATTGAGTGCCACAAATAAAATATATAAATATTTTAAGGGGAAGAAAATATGTTTAGAAAATGTCAGAGATACGGTGCTTATTCCATTTTAAAACTAACATTAAACTTAAAAAAAATATAAATTAAAAATTATTTAACGTCAAAAGCGGAAAAGTGTAAAACTCTAAAAAAAATAAATTTTTTACTGTGCACATACACAAATAATTGTATTAGAAAAAAAAAATTATATATAAAAAAAAAATTATCTTTTGCAAGTAAATTAATTACAGCTAAATTTTGTACAGTGCACACACACAAATCCAGCGACAATCTATTTACATTTACACCAAATGTACAAATTTAGTTATCGTTAGCTTGGTGGCTGCAACAAAGGGGCGGCAGTGGTGAGCGGGAGGGATTGGGGGGTTGAAAGAAGTGGGGTAGGGTGGGTTGGGTTGAGGAGGGCAGGGGAGGGGAAACATCAAGCGTCACGCAAAAGTTGTTTGCGTTGGCGAGCGCACAAAAATAGGCAACGTTATCTTTGCATGCGGTTGTGGGGCGTGCCGCAGAGGAAGTGAAAGGGGATGTGGAGGGGGACGGGGACGGGGAATTGGAGTTGAGGACGTGGCACATGCTTACACAAATGTTGGAATGTCTGCTCCGTTGCATGTGTGAGTGTGTGTGTGTGTGTTTGCGAGTGTGTGCGCTGATGAGTTTTGTTTTTCTTGAACAAACTTTAATTGTTTTTGATTTTTCTAAGGATTCTAAGGACGTTCGCTTGCAAGCGAATAAAATCACGTATGATGATATATAAAAATAATGATGATCCTGATGGCTGGATGGGAATGTTTGCTGTGTGTCTTGGCTTGTCCTGAAGCCTTTGAATGTCGCAGCAAACAACGACAGCAACAACAAATCAGGCAATTGGCAAAAAGGAAAATTGAAACCGCGCTCTGGCTAATTAAATGCACATTTGTCAAGCTTCTGGCCTGAAGCGTGCAGCTACCCACTTGCCGCAAAACCCCCCCCCATCCCAACCCACATCCCCTTTCTCATTCCCTGCATAAGCGGTCGAGTAACCACTTGAAAACAATTGGCAGGCAATTGCCCAAATGTCACGTACGACGTGTAAATGTCAGCAAAAAGGATTCTAATTGTTGCAACTGCATAGAATTGGGGAATGTGGCAGGGCAGGGATAAGAGTAAAGGAGGCACATGTTGCATGTTGGCACACGAGGCAATTTTCTGTATGCACTTGGCTTAATGCTGTTGCATGCAACTCGGCAAATGCCAGCCAACGGGGTTGGCAAATGGAAAACTGCTCTGCCTGTTTTGTGTCTCATCTGTTTGGCAAATTGAAAATTGCGCTCATTTATTGCATTATTCACAAAACGTCGGTTTATTTTTTATTCATTTGCCATGCCGATTCAAATAGCCGTGAAATTGCATTCGATTTGTCTGCCTGGCAAAGTCTCTGAATGGAAATGCAAAATGTGATTCAGGGAAGGAAAAGCGGGTGACGAGAGAGATATAGAAAGTGATTGACAATTGTTGCAGCTATTTAATGTCGTTCCACTTAATCACAAATTTAAAATGAAACTAAAAATAAAATACATATTAAATTTAATTTATCTATGATTCTAGGAAGATTCTAGTAATGGAAGTTCTATATAGAGATATAAGTTAGCGAGCTATAAGATAATCAAATGTTGACCTTAGATTATTTTCCAATTAATTGTCTTAGTTTATATCTTAAAAATGTAAACAAAAACCAAGCATTAATATACATTTTTATAGTTAAGCTTAAACAAGTAAAAATGTTGTAGTCGAGTTAGCTCGACTACGATATACCCTTAACCCAGTTGTTAAATATATTCTAGTTTTATTGGCAAATTTTTAATGCGATTTTTTGTTTGTGAGTAGTTCTCTCCCTTTTTTTTTTTGAGTGTACTATGACCTTTTATCTCTTATAAATATAGAGTAAGTTAATAAATATCACTTTAATATTTCATTGCAAGCATTTTATAGTTACTTCAAAAATGATATTCTATTAAATTATGCCTCGAATGGATTCAAGATATGCATGCTTATTTTTAGTATATGCCTAAGAACACTAATCTCAAGTATCATCTGCGTTATAAAATTATATGTATTATCGTTAAGGGTGCAATCAGAGTACATACATATATACAGATATTCAAAAGAGATTGTCCACACGCTCAATGGGAGCACATTCGATTGCTTTTGCTGCTGCCGAATGTAAAATGAAACCTTTGCCCACCCAGTGGTGCAGTGGTGGAGAAATCAACGTCATCGTTAAATTTAATTAGGCATCAAATGACCAAAGAGCCGAGTTAAATCAACGGCCAAATGGCCTGTAAGCGACCCAAGCGACAATATTCACTACCAACAACACCACACCCCTCCTCCCCTCCTCCCCACCCCACATCCCCCTTCCACGAGGAACACTTTAAAATACAATTAAAAGTCAAAACGTCAGCGCCGCCAAAGCTGTTTGGCGGTGCCTGTAAACGGATGCCAGTGGGCAAATCCCGGCGGACTTCATTTGCAAGTCACCAGTGACGCCAAGCAGTCGGCCTTAGCGTGGGTGGCACTGCTAACGAGGGGTGCAAAGGGGGGGTGCGTAAACATGAGACTCTTTTTCATAACATTTAACAATGTCATAATGAGAGTGTGAGACAACAAGTTAACCCTTGGCACATGTTAATGAGACAGTGCGACATCTAAATCGCGATTTGCATTTTTGGTTAATACTGTGCGTACACTTAAAAAAAATAATACACTTAAAACCTGAAAGGTCGACTTTTCAAAATAATATAAAATAATTTCCTTTTACAATTTAGTAATACGACTTGAGAGATAGAAAGACGATCTAGTTTCTAAAAATAATTTCTAAATATTTGAAATGCTTTTTGCAGAAATATTTTCTATTATTAAGAAACTTTTAAAAACTCATAAAAAAGTAATCAATTTTGGTTTGTCAACTGATATTTTGGAGTTTATTAAACCATACATTTTATAAGTTTTTAACTAATTAAAATTTTATTATGTAAAATCTTAAATTTTTAATGTTTAGTAAAATCAATAACAAGAATAAAACGTAAAATGTAAAATTAAATGCATATACATTTTATAAATATAAATAATATTAAGAATACTGAATAATAATAAGATACTTGTTTTGTTTTTAGAAATTTATTTTCTGCGCTTGGTGCCAAAAAGGTATTTTTTGTCTCAGTGTATAATCATATGAGCCACTGTTGTGTGAGTGTGTGTGTGTGTGTTTTCTGTGGCTTTTGCGAATTGTTAATGGACCAATGGCAGTTGTGCTAAAAAGTAGGATGAGTCATAGCCTGGGGCTAAATGTATTATGAGTCCATTAGTGTAAATTTTATTACCGCAAAAATATCATGACGGAAGTGCGACAAAAGAAAAAACGAAACGAACTAAAACGTATGTATCTCAAAGATACAAACATTGAACTTATATAATTACGTAGGGCAAATTGGTTTACGCGCCACATGAGGCAACATCCTTAGATCCTCTAATTACAACAGCTCCCACAAAGAGTGAGCAAAAGATATATACACAATAATAGTAATAGAAATTGCTGACTTATTTTTTTTGCCAGCGAATTCAATTCATTTGCGAATACAGAAAGAAAAAAAAAAACAAGAAACACACACATAAAAAAGTGAAAATGCACACAGCAAATTTCCATTACATACAAATTTTATGCTCTTAGGAACTAAGTCCCCTTCGAAAATAAAAGCCAACTGTTTGATTTTTTGCTTATCTTATCGCACCACCCACCACCGCACCACCATCCACCACAACACGGCAACAATTGCTTATCTCAGCCCGCACACTCCTGCGCATTTTAGCGTTTTGCACCTTTTTAGCCGTTTTTTCTAGCTCCATAAAAATAAACTTAAATAATATGTAAACAACAGCAAAGTCGAATAAAACGGGTTACATCAATGCGGGCCAAATTCAATTAAATTGAAAACTTTACTCCAACTCTCGTTTTCGAATAGGTTGATTGGATTGGATTGGCTGGCTAACTGACTGAATGTGTTTGGGCCAACTATCGCCAGTCAAGTGAGATTAGACATTACTTGCGGTGTGCTATTTATAGAGATTGCTAAACAAAGGAATACTTATGTATACATATATTTGCGCACATAAAAAAAACGTTTATTGATTTATTAAATTAAAAAAAAAAACACAATTTTAATTTTATATTAAAAAAAAATTACAGTTAATAGTTAAGTGAAATTAAAATAAATTATTTGTATATATTATATTTTTATTTTTGGTTATTTTATTAAATATGTATTAAAGATTTGATGTCGTCTACATTTTTAAGGACTATTTCTACTTAACTTATAATTTATTTCGTAAAACCTCTTAACATTTTTTTTTTCTATTTCGATTTTTTTTTTAAATTGCCTGTTGACAATGCCAACACTTGAAAAGTAAAAATGTTCGCTAGGCTGTGGTTTAAGAATGGTAAAGTAAAGGGTTCGTGTGATGACACGGCTAGGGCTAATAACAGTATTAACACGATGAAGCCAAATTGAATTCGTTGCCAATACACGCTTAAAGTTAGCAGCCAGTCTAGAGAGAACCGCTCCGCCCCCGCCGGTCCCTCAGCCGGAAGAGACCGGCGACGTCGATGAGCAAACACAAAGTCCCAAACGTAATTTTCACAAATTCATTGAACTGCGTGAGTGTGAAAAATAACAATTTAGATAAACATTGCGACGGCGTCGCGGCGACCTCCATGGGTGTCGCTCCTGGTCACACACACACATGCATATACATATATATATATATATATACATATATGTATATAGTGTATGTATATACGCGACGGGTGACAAGTACGTTGGCTCAGACATGGGCGGCATCGCGTCGACCGTTGACACAGAAATCATATTAATATAAATTAACGATGTGGAAAATTTAGTTTAGTAGTGAAAATGGCGCCCGAAGTCCAAAGGAACGCTGCTTTGTGACTTAGAACGAAGTCAACTGGTGGCTCACATCTCTCACGTCGCCATCTCATCAGTCAAATGCCATGGCGCGCAAATCCCACAGACCAACAACAGAAGGCAACCAACCAACCAATGTATATATATTATATATATATATACATTATATAGCCACAGTTGAGAAATTGTTTTGCTATTCTTGTTTCACTTTATTTCTTTCGTTTCGATTTTTGTTTTTCTTTTTTTCGGCTTGCATTCGTAATTCGGATTCACTTTTGGCACTCAGTGCATCAATCTCCATCTCCGGAACTGACGCTTCGCCACTTTTTTCAATTAATTGGAGTTTAAAGATTCTTTCTGTCGTTCACTAATCACTTCCGTATAGTCAGAATCATAATCCGATTATGCAACGTCTCTTCCATATCACGTGTGTCGCAGTGGATGAGGCAGTGGCATGGATGCAAATTGCTGTCAATGAGTTGTGCTCCTCGAGCATGTTGTTGACATTAAATTGATTAAGCCCACTTTTCATAACTAGTAACTAAGCTAATGTTTAAACCTACGCAAAAAGCATATTTAACGATGAAACTTTAAAACTAAATTTTTTTTTATATCACGTACTGTTTTTTAACAAACATGCTACCAGGCTTAAATCCCCATCCGATGCTTAAGGCTTAATTTCTGTTCAATTAAATCACTTGCTGTCAGCTGCAAATTGTTAAAAATTGCAACTTAAAACTTGACTTCGACTTTGAATAAAAATTAATGCCTTCAGGCAGCCAGTTTTTCTCAATTTAAGAAGATTCTTTTTCTCAATTTTGCTGGATTTTTTGAGTCACTTAATGTGAACATCTTTTAGTGCGTTCAAAAACAATATAAACTAATAATTTTCTTGAATATTCGCTTAGCCTCCGATTTTATACCCTTAACCCATTAAAATGGGTAAAAAATGGTATAATGGTTTTGTGCAAGTGTATGTGACAGGCAGAAGGAAGCATCTCCGATCCCATAAAGTATATATATTCTTGATCAGGATCAACAGCCGAGTTGATATTGCCCTGTCTGTCTGTATGAACACAGAGACTATAAGAGCTAGCGACTATGTAAGTTCTCGTTTACCAGGCGCAGATCATATTTGCTTTATTTTATCGATAACTGCCTCAGTTTCTGAATTATCGATACAGTTCGATTTCCGATATCAATAAATTACTCAATTTAAGAGGCTGAGGCTTCTAATTTATACATAATATATGCTTGTGAGTACAAATACTCTGAAAGAAATGCCAATAAAACTGGAATATATTTAACAACTGGGTTAAGGGTATATCGTAGTCGAGCCAATTCGACTACAGCATCTTACTTGTTTTATTTGTAAATTTCGGAGCATTATTAATTAAATTTTTGCAAAAAATTTAAATATCATGAACTGATTGAATTGCGTATCTTTAGGGGAAATCAATCATATTAATAGGCAACTAAATATAATTCTAGTGAAACTTATAATGGATAGCTAGAATTCGTTTTGGTTAACTCTGCAAAGATAATTATTAAGAATTAGTTAAATTTTGAAATTTATCTTAAAACAGTTTAAGAAAACTATAATCGATTACTTTTAATGTCAGGAGGAAACCCCTTTAAATAAATAAATAAAAACTATAAAACCGTTAATAAAAAAAAATAAATTAATTCTCCATATGTTAATAGTGTTATAATTATGCAATACTTTCAATTAATTGGGCAACTCATTAAAATCGTTTAAATTCCTTTCTTTTTGTTTAAGGTAAGGTATTTTCTTTAGGAAATTGCGAAAATTGATTGCCGCTTAAAAGGAGTGCTGTGAAAAAAGAGACGGAAATGCTCAAAAAATAATAATAATAAACAGCGTTTTGAAAACCCTTTTTTTTATTGATTACTCATACATAGATAATATGCAGTATTACGTTTATTGTTAAGAAATTATATTTAATATTGTTTTACAATTGTCAAAAGAAATCTTGCACCAAATGCCAAAAAATGAAGAAAATAACAGTAAGCGGCCGCCGCACAGGGTTTTGAGATAATGATAACTGAACGTAAGGACAAAAAGGTTTTCATATAGGGTTTTATGCGTCATCTCTAGATGCTGTAGCCCGTGGGTCACATTGGCCTGTGCGGCATGGTGTGTTGGAAGGTTTGTTCCGATGGCAGCAGTGGCAAATGGGTGTCGAAGCCGCTGATCGGCGGCTCGTCATAGGTGCCAAAATGCTGGACCAGAACAGGCAGCTTAAACTGTTGACGGTTGGCTTTGCATTTGGGCAGAATCAAGTGGGTGAATGCGAATGTGTTAGTGAAAGTTGTTCAGATATGCATATGAGGGTCTCTGGGATTTACAACGTGGCGATAACTATAACGATAACGATAACTTTGCAAAGGGGATACTATAAACTAGGTGGATCGATCTCAATCCTTGGGCTGCTTGTAGAACTCGCGTATGAGCTGCCGCAGATAGCGTGACTCGCGCTTTAAACCGTTCAGCTTGCGTCTCAGCTCGTCGTTAACCTGCGTCAGCTCTTGCTCCTCGCCGAGCACATGCTCCATTTCCTTCTTCTTCTTCTGGCGATAGCGTGTGGCCGCATTCTTGTTCTGCTCCTTTTTCCGAATCTTGCGATCCTCTGTGCCGCGTCCATAGGTGCGTGTACGCTTTTTCGTCGCCGCGCTGCTGCTGCTGCTGCCGGATGGTGTTGAATGCTGCTCCTCCTCGGCGATGGTGTGGGCGGGCGAGCTGCTGCTGCTGCTCGTCGGCAACCATTCCTCATCCGCGTCCGCAATGCTGCTGCCAGCGCCGCTGATGTCGCCGTTGTTGCTGCTACTGCTGCTGCTGCCTAGAGATGATGAGGCCTGCGATTCGCAATCATCGTTGTACTGCTGCCAGTTGATGGGTAGCTGTAGCTCCTGGGCACGCATATTGACAATGTCATCCACCAGCTGCGATTCGCGTGCAATTTCACTGACAGGCATCCAGTTGTTGAAGCTGTATGCGCCAGTGGTAGGAACAGCTGTTGCATTCACTGCGACTGCAGCATCATTGGCAAAAGACGGCAGCTGTAAATGAGTTAGACAAGTTAAATACTATTGCTAACAGGCACATGCTCCATCTGTATCCTTACCGCCTTGAGCTCCTCCTTGACAAGCAGCTGCTCCTGCGGCTGCTGTTGATAGCCATCGAATTGAGGCGGCGACTGCGGCGGCGTTAGCTGTTGCAATACCAAGCAAGTGTCACCATCATTTGGGAAATCGGAATCTGAGGCGTTGGCTGCAACCTGCACTTTGGTCATGGGTAGTATGTCCTGTGGCACCACAACCAATGGTTGCGAAAAGCTGGCTGACTCATAATCGATATATTGCGGCGCCCTTTGCTCTAGAAGGCACTCTGCAAGTAAATAGCAAATATTTTCATATTATTAGTATTTTTATTTTATTTATTTTAATTAACTAAATTTGAGACCATAATTGCAATATTTGTATTTAGTTCATATAATTTTTTTAAATTTTCACTAATGCTATTTAATGTAAGATTAGTAAAAGCTTTTCATTCCTCAAATTTCTAGACTCAAGAAAGTATGGAGCTTATTTAATATTACACAGAAAAAACAAAAAAAATTTACTAAGCCCCAGGAGTAATAAATATTTATTTACTGTGAAATTGCTCCGCTCTCGTTTTTTCAGATATTGCTACAACTACAGATAGCAATATGGAAATTTTGCCGCTGTTGTTTTTGCTGTTCCTACTGCAAATGAACGAGAAGAGCAGAGCAGAGCAGAGCAAAATAGCATTTATTTAAATTTTTGCTCTCTCTTTGGCTCTGCTATTGCTATGTTAAAGTTCGTAGCATTAGCAATAGCAATGCGAAAAACTACAAAGTAGCGCATACTTTCAAATCATTTGAAATATATTTTAAATAGTACGAGAAAAGCAGTTTGTACCTTTAATTGAAATTCGCATCATTTAAATATACAAATATCCATAAATAAATATTTACTTATTTCAATAAATATGCATATTACTCAGGCTGTAAATCGTAAAACTAAAAAACATCAAATTTTATAAATTGAACAATCCCCGTACCAGCAACCCACACGTCTTCCCGCCACACTCCGTACACGAACTACGTCGTAATATTATCAGAACTATTGTTGTTTTTATTGTTGTTGTGGCTGTTGTTCTTCATCTGAGCTCAATTCAAACTCATTTCCATTGACGTGAAGGACGCCTGGAGACCAGTTGGATGCTGTGCCTCGTAAATATTTGCATATTGATTGTGGCATATTTTCAGCTGTTGTTCTTTCCAATTCCAATTTATTGATTCTCACTTGAAGAGAGACGACAAATATTGAAATTAGTTCGCTGACAACTAAACGGACTTGACTTTACTTGATTATTTGTTGTGACTCTTGTGCCTGATATTTCATTTCAATTGAACAGCGTCCGTTGCCCGTTGTCAAAGGTTATCAACAGTTAAACAGTTGCCAAGTGCAGTCCAAATATGGTATATATATATTTATATACTCATGCTTATAGAAATCTATGCAGAGAGTGAAAGAGAGGGAGAGAGATTAAGAGAGACAGCTGCGATGACCTTCGCATACGCACCTGTTGACACCTTGGGCTGGGCTGGGTCTGGATCGAGACTGAGACTGGGACTGGGACTAGGTTGCATTCTCTATTGACTTTAGACTTCTATTAGCATAACTTGTTTCATACATAGCTGTGGCGCGATAAACGGAGCAACTGTTAAGTGCAACTCGCCAATAATATGTATTTCCATAAAAATCTAGTTTTTAATTTAGAATGCAATTAATTACATTGCACTCACTGCACCTACACTTAATATATACGCTCACGGGGCGTGCCCGCAACAACCAATTTATACTTATTTCAATTTCTTAATCTGAAAATTGAATCTGAATTAAATATGGAAAGCACATGGCAAACAATGTTTTCATCTGGTTTGTTGCTAGTCGACAATTATGTAGATTAGTTTAGGGCACAGCTGGCTAAAAGGCGTCTCATAATCTGAACAAATGTCAGCTGAAGGTGGTTGAAGAGCCCTTTCATTGATTGTTGCATCTGTAGTCAAATTAGTAAGTTTAACATTTGTTTAACATCGGTTGAATGACCTGTTTACATATTATTTAATATGTGCTCGTAACATTAGTTTTGAGCAGTTATAATTTATAGTATATCCTTATAATTATACAAAACACCTGCCTTATTCAATTTAATTGCAAATTGCTTAAAGCTTCATTCAACCATCAACATTTCTAACATTCTTGAATGTCTACAGAATATAAAATTGTTGTCTGTAAATTGTTTCATTAGGGGAACACTTTTTGTAAATTCAACACTAGAGTGTTTTTTTATTGTTATTTGCGATAATTGATCGAGTTTCGTATCGATATTATGAAAAGTATGGCAATATCAATGAGAAAATAAAATCGAGGGTTGACAGCCAATTAGAAATGAAATCACTTTCAATTTTTAATTTGGTTTCTTATTTATTGTGTTGTTTACAGAAAAGTGACTATCATCTGACTTCTAGTTTAATTAACTGTTTTTTTATTCACTCTGCAAAGACAAATAAACAGAGGAAATCAAACTATTATTTTAATTTGAGAAATGTTGGACATGGTGGAATCAATTTACATATAAACTAATCGATTAAATGGCAAGATTGTTGAGTTACAAGTTATTTATACATAATTTGAATGCCAAATAATCAGCTATTTTTAAGCTTTGATGTTAATATTTAAATTTTGGTGTATCAATGCTTAAGTTACTCAATCTAGGCTCAAAAAGTCTGCTCGACTGTGCAACAAATAATTGTCTCATATATATTTATATATATATATATATATACAATTCTAAGTTGAAATCGTGTCCTACTTTAAGTCTGCAAACTACGCAATTTGCAGTTGCAATGAGCGCTCATTAGACACACAAATCAGAGATTAATGCAAACAAAGTTGTCATTGCGGAAAACAAATGGAACGAGACTGTAGAAATAAAAAAAAGCAATGCCAATTCGCACTATCATATTTTAAATGAAATATAAATGGGGGCATGATTAAATACAACCTTGGAGCAAAGCTTATGTGAACATTACTAAGAAAATATTTTTTTTTGTACAGAGCTGAGCAGTTTGCCTAGAAAAGTTGTGTATAGAAAAAAGATCGGAGAATTTCCCAATTAAAAAAAAACACTTACTAAAATAATTCAAACTGGAAATTTACCGCTGCTTACGATGTAAACAAATAAACAAGTCTATGGTTTTTTATTGCGACGCTGAGGAGTAGGTCATTGGGTCAAGGTCACAGAAAGTCCATAAAAAAAAATTAGAAAGTCTCTTATCTCGCAATCAAGCCATAATTATCTTGAAATAACTTCCCTTATCAGTTGGACTAGACGACTTTCGAAATTGAAACAAAAAAAAAATAAACAAATGTTTGTCACATTTTTATTTGGTTTTTGCAAATATTTGCAAAGGGAGCGTCCGTTGAACAAGTCGAAAAAAAGTAAATAAATAATTTTTAAATAAACACTAAGCTGAAAGCGAGACAGTAGCTGCAAATGAAAAACAATAAACAATTATCAAAAGAAATACCAGTATAAATGATAAACCCGCCTGACCGGAAATTCATCTTTAGCAACCGAAGCAAAACAAATCGGTGAAAGAAACAGACATATAACTACATATAGGATATTTAATCAGTGAATAGAAAAAGAAATGGTCACAAATGTCAAATATAATTATAAGAATATGTATATATACAAAAGTTATTCCTACACATCTCAGATTCCCAAAATAATAATACAAAATCAGTGAGTAAACTTGATAATATTTCGTGAGGCTCTTTTTTGATTTTCTGACGTCTTTCAAAAGTCGGAAGTGCTTTTTTTTACCAGGCTACTGGTGTCATTACAACGTATTTTAATTTATTCAACCGTATTTAATAATTTCATTAAGGATATCATGTGTATAAAAAGAATTTTAGTTGATCGTAAATTTGCTAATTGAAAGGTTTTTATCAGGCTGCAAAATATCCCCGTTGCAAGTGCGGTTATAAGCAAAATAAGTGTTCTAGATATTATTCAAATTCCTTCTGCAGAAGTCATTGTAATCGTAATATTTATAAATACAAGAATATACTCTATAGACTCCCTCTGAAATTGTATATGTTGGTTTTTCTAAACTGATTCATTCAAATATCAAGTTCAAATGGAATGTTCAAACCACAATATATATCAAATTTCCTATTCCTTACAGCCTTATGTTATTTGTTTATCATTAAAAATATGTATATATCATAAACATATAGAACAGCTTCCCATTCAGCAATTCAATATAAAGTTTTAGAGTAATTATATAGAAATAAGGAAATGAATGTCTACAAAGTGTTTTACTTTAAGCTTTAGAAATGAAAGTTTTATTCTATCATTGAAATCATAAATCTAGTCCAAAATAATATAGGGCCTTGAATACGCACATTTAAAATAGTAATGATTTAATCAGGCGCAGTTTGACATAAACATATTTTAATTATTAAAATTAATTATTTTTAGTTGTGATTCATGATATATTAGCATACTAACCATAGGCTTGTTGCATAAATATATAACTGCTCATAATTGCGGCAGCAGCGACTCAGATTCAGAAAGATGATCTCGAATAACAATTGGAAAATCGGGGGCAAAACAAAGGCGGCAGAGAGAAAGAAGGTGCTTAAAATGCTTAAGGCCTAAACAAAAAGCGTCAGTTGAACGCTGAACTACTAAACTAATTGAAAAATAAACTTTAAAAAGTGTTTTAACTAATTGCTAGATTAACGAGATGCGGGCTTAAAACTATCTAAATATATTACAAATTATTTGCAACAGCGAATAAAGAAAAACAGGCGCGAGAAACCTGCTAAATTATAATTTAAAAAAAGAAGGGAGAAGAAAAAAATCACAGTGAATTTTGAACGGGTATCGAAACCAAAATATAGTTGGCTCAAAGTAACGAGCGAATGGGCCAAGTAAATAAAGAAAAAATAAAAAGAATAACAAGCAAATAAGCGAAAGGCGTGATGCGGATACACACACACAGAAATAAACGAGCGGGGGGCGTGGTTGGGGAGGGGAGGTGGAGATTTTTATGGGATATTATGTTTTCTGGTCAACTGCTGCCGCAAAATACTTTCGATGGAGTTTGTTACACAAGCGGGCGGGGCAGCTATAGTTGGGCAGTTTTTATTGATTTGTTGTTGATGTTGCTCTTGTTGCTGATGATACGGATTTTCGCCGCTTAACGTCGTTTCACCAACTTTTGCGAATTGATCACAATTTCACGGTTCCACATGTAACGGTATCCACAGTGTGGTATCATGCTCACAACCGAATGCTGGCCGAAATCTTGTGAAATCTCAGTTGTCAACACAGCAGAGACAGAGACAGCGGACTCCGAGATTGATGGAATTTAGCGACAAATATGGAGTTAGTTGTTCACGTTCACGTTGATCGGCTACATATAGTTGGCTCGAAGGGAACGCCTCAAACGCACGCGTTTCGTTTTGTTTGGCGCCGTCGCGAATTCCACTTGTCGAACCCAATGCGCACAGTTGGACAGCCACTCGATTCGATTGACAACAGTTTGACAAGCAGTCGGTTGCTTGCTTGGCCACCTTGCCGCGTGAGTCTCGTGAGCAATACAGTAAAATAAAATTAACCGAATTCGTTTCAATAATATTCAACGTTTTAAAACGCCAAGACGTGCGTCTTTCTTATTGTTGTTGTTTTCTTGCTGGTCTTGTTGACTTATAAATATATATTTATATATGTATATATATTGTTTTTAATTTTGCTTGAAGGCAGTTTCTTTGTTTTCCAGTCGTTGCTGTAGTTATTGTTGTTGTTTTTATTATTTTCGTTGTTGTTGAAATTAAAGCCGTGTCTTTAACCGAGCGCACGCGTCAGAGTAACAATTTGTACTGAGCATTAAGCGCTGAACGCGCTCGGTTTTTGCCCTGACCAAAGTCAGCAATGAGAGAGGCCATATTGAAACAGAGAGTGTGAGAGAGGGTGTCTGTGTATGTGTGTGTCTGTGTGGGAGACAACAGCCCTGCAATAAGATCAATCTCCGCTGTTGTCTCTCGATCTGCGCAGCCGAACAGAAAAAATCAGAGAATACACGAAGCACACCGAACCAAAGTCTTGGCACAGTGGGACAAACAACGAACGAAACTTTGAAAATTGTTTAAGTTAGTTGCTTGCCGTATTAAAAATTGAATTTTGATCAGCCCAACTACTGCTAGTAATATTTATTATTAATTAATTCACAAATAGATAATCAAAGGAAGTTTATTTTCTTCCACTGTTCCTTAAGCGCTGAGCAGTGCTTTCAAAAACACATTGAATTTTGATTCTGTAACACGTTATCAATAATTATTTTTTATGCAGTAACCCAACAGGTCTCAGTGCAAGTCACAATTCTCCTCCCCCTCGAAACGTTGATAGTCGGTCATGTTATTAGATCCCCTCCACTCCCCAACCAACAGATTTAACTGCATATTTATGAGAAATCGAAATCGGCGAGACAGTGGAACAAGGTGACGTCCAATGAACTCGCTTAACCTCAAAATGCAACTGCAAAGTTAGACTCTGGCCAGATGCAGATACTCCACGAATCCTAAGGGAAGTGTTCGTATATTAAGTAGAATAAAATATTATAATATTTATTATATATATAGACATCATGTCATGATAAGCGGGACAGAAAATTAACAGCTGCCGAGTTCAATGACAGCGCCCTATATAAAGCTTTACCTCTCATGCACTCTCTCTCTCTCTCATCCGCTCTTTCTCTGATTTTACTCGCAAATGAAAGCTATATTAAATAAATAAAGAGCCTGTCTTTATTTTATACCAAGCCCCAAAAGATGTCTCAAATGGGGGGCACGTCCTCAGCGGACAAAAAAAAGAGTTGAGTTTAAATTTAATAACAAAAAGTAAAAAACAAAAAATTCTTAACTGAAATTTCCAGTTCATGTGATATTTAATTTATGCCACATGTCATGAACAAATTTCCATACAAAAATCAACAGAGAGTGTAACAAATAAAGATTCAACTGGTTCATCGCTCTGACAATATCAGATAAGTCCTTGAACCTACCAAAAGAGGGCCTATTGATTTTGAAACAGGGCAGGCCGCTTTCGAATTTCCAAACGCGATGCGACCTTCAATTAAATTGATTTTAATATAAGTTGTTTCAAGTTACATTTATAATGAGCAAATCGGGAAATTCAAGTGCCAAAAATTCTACAAATATGCATATGGAAACCTTATCAAAAATTTCTGTTTTCCGAGCTTAAAATCCCTTTAAAAAAACCATAGTTTAGCTTCGGGCAGCTATACGTGTTCATTCACACAAAATGACAATAAATGCTAAAGACACAAACAAACACAATTCACGTTTTTCGAATTGTTGGTGTTCATTCTATTTTTAATGGGTTTGCGTTTATCATGATAAATAATTACGTTGCAAATAATGGCAGACATAGCAACAAAAAAAAAAAAAAAACAGACTAAATGCTACCAAAACAAAATAAAAATCAAACCGGTTTTTCACACTGCAAATCTGAGACTAACCTGACCAACAAGACCTGCCAACTATTCAGTTTAAAAAGAGTGGACATTTTTTTTAGAAAATCAATCGACAATTATTTCAATTTCTAGTTTCAACTGAATTTTAGCTGAGTGAGACTTAATCAATCATAAAGAGATTATATAGTTCAATATTGAAAGTTATACCCTTAATTATAATATATATTATATAATTTCTCCCACCTACTTGAAAGTATTCAACAACAGAAATATTCGCGCACTAAACTGGTTAAAAAAAAAATGTTTAACATATAAAATATATACGATTTTAAAAGATCGTTTAATTCAAAATACCACGTTTTCAGGCAACCAAATAAAGTTGTTCAACAAGTTAAACGCGCATTGTTTGTCTACATTTTTCAGACGTTCAAAGTTCAATGTTGCCATAAAATGTTTGTTTTGGTTTTAAACCACTCGGATTATAAACCCTTAAGCGAACATATACTGCTGCTTAATGCCATTTGAAGTATTCATAATTATCATATATTTTGTATTACTTGCTGAAACAAGGTTTTAAGGGAACTACTTTATGAAGGAACTACTTCAAAAACATTAACAGGAACTCAATAAACTTTACAAAGCTTGATGTATCTCAAAGGCACATTTTACATGGATTGGCTGTTAAAATAAAATCAATTTTCGATTGACAACTAAAATATTATTATTTACAATAATAATAATTAACCTAAATATTTTCGTTTTAAAAACATGGTACGAACATTTTTTATACATTGCTTTGTCGTTAAAATATTTGAATAATCAATCGTAATTCGTTAACTTTTATTTTAAGCTTTAAACGAGTTTTTGTTTATTATTAGATAAGGCTCAAACGCACAAAAAAGTGCTTTGTCATAATATTTCGCCAATATGTAAAATTTTTTGATCTCGATCTTGATATTTTAGTTAAGCTGTCTAAAAAAGTTGAACGAGACTAAAAATATAAATAATAATAAGCTCAAGATGATTTAAGATAACGAATCACCCTGCACAATTGATAAATTAATAAAATATTTTAACAATTTCCTATTCTTACTAAACTAAACAAAGTACTTTTAAGTGGAAACTATTTAAGAACTTCAATCGATGCACGGAAATCTTTAATTTTATGTATGTTAAGCTAAGTTTTGGTAACTTGCCTTCATCCTTCAGGTTCAAAAACTCCACAACCAAATCCTCGCTGCAGATCAGCTCCATGGAGATATCCTCCTGCAGACAATCCGCTTGCCCATCGCTTATGAGTGTAATTCCTGAGAAAGTTGACTTTAGTCACTGTTTACCATATATAGGGATATGACTGAATCTCACTCACCATTTGCAAAGTTATCGTCGTATATAAAGTGGCCAGTGGGATCATCAAGCGAAAAGAGATCGCTGGCTACAGCTGATGCCGGCGATGCTGGCTCCAGCTTGAGATCCCAGTATTCTCTCGGTAAATCCAAAGTATTCATTGTTTTGTTTTTGCTGTTCATATGTGAAATCGATGTCAAAACTTGTTGCGAAATCCGGTGAAAATCTTGAAGGTGGTCTTATGAATGTGATGATCGCTGCTTCTGCTGCTTCTTGTTGTTGTGGGAACGCCATGGTGGCACTGAAATGAAAATAATAATTAGAGTTGAATTCATAAAAATTAATATGGTCACTATTTGGTTGGACTGCATTGTCAATGGCTGCTGGCAAATTATTTTCGCATTCAATTCAAAGCAAACTCTAATTTGTTATTATTTCGAAATAAATTCGATTTTAATTCGCAACACACACACACACATACAATATCTTATCATCAAAATCGCTGCTAGGTTTGTGCACTGGCAGCGCAGTCGCGCCGAAACTTGCACACAACATGCACTGCAAGTGTGAGTGAGGCAGGTAGCGCATTCCAAATAAATATGATGAGTCATTGCTTCCAGGCACGTGTAGCATGTGGCAAGAAGAAGAATAAATAACAGTGTTGCAGCAATGGTTACTCAATTTGCGTCTGCGATTGCATCATCCTTAAATTCTCCAGCTGTTTTTACTTTTTTTGTTTATTGTGGCATGCCACCGAAAGTTGGCTAACATTTCTGCCACGTTACCATGAATCGACAAAACAGGAAAAAAAAACCACACACACACAGACGCAACTGTTTATTGACAACAAAACTGACTGCAATAATTTTGCATGTGTGCATGTGCGAAAATCTGTGTGTGTGTTAAACCCTTTTATTGGTACTTACATTGGTTTTGTTAACATTTTCATAACTTTTTGTGTGTTTTGGGCACTGACGTGCTTGTTGCTTTGCTTGCGCGCAAACTATAAAGCCATTATTATGTCGATATAAATGCGAAAAACACGGATAAAAATAATTGGACCTTTTTACGTTTCATTTGGAACGATACTGAACCATTGCTCATCGTTGAGAACCGTTGGTTCCTTGTGAACGACTCTTTACTAACAGCAGTGATTTACTGTACACAATAACATTTACATAACAGTGAACGAAAGTTCATCGGATTCATGTCCCGCTGACAAAAAAAGACTGTTCTGATTCGTAGCTTTGTGAAAATACACTCATTTTTTCATGTTGAACCAAATTCAGTAAGCACATTGAAATATTTGCACAAGAACTAAATTATTTAACAAATTTCAGTAACAGTTCCAAATGAGTACAGAAAAATGTATCGAGCAGCTGAATTTGCGACTATCGATAAATTTTTGAGATAACTAAATTTCGAATTTACAAAAATATAATTTACAACGTTACATATTTTGTGTATTAATATTAATTTTATTTTATTCTGTCAATAAATGTTCCTTTTATCAATATGTATCTAAATTTTCAATGTTTAATTTGCTTCTAATAATAGTAATTAAAGGAAATCCATAATTAAAAGCCGTTACATAAATTATAAAAAACAGAAATATTTACTCTAATTATATAATTCTTCAATATAAATTGAATACATTTATTTTACAAATTATCTCATTCTACTATTAATAATGATGTTGTCGTAATAATGAAGCTTTGATATAAAAGGCAAAGTAAAAAGTGAAAATCTGCTTGCATTTCAATTTTTTTTAATGTACGTTTGTGATGTATATTTTCCGGAATCGCAAAGAGGATGTTCCCGAATCGAACCGAACCGATGCACCGAGGAGCAACGAGCAGCATCAGTTGCCACGTAGTCAAATTATACGACAGGCAGGCGTCATCATCAAGATATCCACATTTCTGGTCATCTGGTTGTTCTTCACCGTCTTTCTGATCATCATTCCACCTTACGAGACATCAAACGTTTTAGTGCCGCTAGAGCCGCAAAGTCCGCAGATGGTGAGGATCATGGATGAACCACGTGGCGATGTGATCAGCGTTGAGGTAAAGGGTCCCATCGATCCGGACGCCACACTCAATCCCCAGCTGGCGACCAAAGATCAGCCGCACATCCTTGTGGTTGTCGAGTGCTTCAGCGAAGAGACAAATACTACCATATGGATATCAAAACGATGGCATGTCTACCTCCATGAAACACCACAAAATCACGAGCATCATATCGATGAGGAGGACGAGGATGTTGGAGTCACAGTGAAGAAGTACATCCTTCTGGACGAGATGCAAAATAAATGGATGCAGCGAGAACTGCAGCCAAAAAGTCGCCGCTTCTCCGATAAACAATTGGATGTTTTGCTACTGAATATGCATGACGAGACGACGTCTCTATTTGTCCGCGTTAATCCCAATCCGATGGACAGGGACAAGGCGGTTGTGTGGGGCATATGCCTAACACTGCTGCTCTATGTGCTCATCATCTGGGATATTGCGGATCGGACAGTTGCCGCACTTATTGTGTCAACGGCTGCGATTGCGGTGCTCGCCATGTTGGGTGAGAGACCCAGTCTGGAGAAGATCATCTCGTGGATCGATATGGAGACATTGATGCTACTCTTTGCCATGATGATTATGGTGGCGATTCTCGCCGAAACGGGCAGCTTTGATTATCTGTCAGCGTTCGCCTACCAGATGTCGAGGGGTAACATTTTGATGCTCCTCTTCTACCTGTGCATGTTCACCGGCCTCATTTCCGCCTTCCTCGACAATGTGACAATGGTGCTGCTGATGGTGCCGGTAACGATTCGTTTATGTGAATCACTGGAGTTGAGCACACCAGAGTTTGTCATCAGCATAGCGATCTTCTCGAATATTGGTGGCGCATTCACACCAGTGGGGGATCCACACAATGTGTTGGTCGCCACCGATCCGCATGTCCAGAAGAATGGCCTAAATTTTGGTCAGTTTGTGTTGCACATGTTTCCCTGTGTCCTCATCAGTCTGCTGCTCAGCTTTGGCCTCTTTTATCTGCTCATACGCAAGAAGCTCTACAACAGCAACGAGCTCCAAGATTCGCTCGAGAATAACCAGGATAACCAATTGGATCTAGAAATGGAAGATCGCATCGATGAGCTGCAGACGCGCCTCAAGAGACAACGGAGTAGGGATCGAGCAAGTTTTGGAGCGACTCTCGCCGAGATGAAGGCCAATTGTAGGATACGCAATAAAACGTTGCTTTTCAAATGTTGCATTGCGTTCGCCTTTGCAATAATCCTCTTCTTCCTGCACGCCCTGATGGAAGCGGTGACCCTCTGCTGGGCAGCCATGTTGGCGGCCATACTGCTAATGACCTTGGCCAATCGCAAGGATATCGATGCGGTTATCGAGGGCGTCGAATGGTCGACTTTAATCTTCTTTGCTGCCCTCTTTATCCTTACGGAGGCACTGACCGAAATGGGCGTTATGGATTTCATTGGTGAGTGCACCATTGCGATCATCTTGAGTGTGGACAGGAGTCAACAGCTGCTGGTGAGCATCATCTTGCTGGTGTGGATCGCTGCCCTCTGCTCGGCCTTTGTCGACAACATACCCCTCACGGCCATGATGCTCAAGCTGGTGATCAAGTTGAACTTCAGTCCGGAACTGCATCTGCCATTTGCTCCGCTCATCTGGTCGCTCCTGTTTGGCTCCAGTTTTGGTGGCAATGGATCACTGATTGGTGCATCTGCCAATGTGGTCGCCGCGGGCATGGCCAGCCAGCATGGTTACACCATCAACTTCAGGTCGTTTTTTGTCATTGGATTCCCAATCGCATTGATGACGGTGCTGGTGGCGACCATCTATCTCCTTATTTCCCATTGCTGTTTGTCATGGCACGACTCATCTAACAGAAGTTAAGAAACTGAAATAAATCAGACTATAAAAAAAAAGATTAATTTATATCGTTGCAATTTCTCTTTTTAAAAAATGTTTTGATTTTTAATTTGAAAATTTAATTGAATTTATATTTGTTTTATTTAAATTACAAAACTACCATTCCTAAATTTGAGCATATTTTAAGAATAAATGTTGAAATCTAATTATGAAAATTAATCTATATGCAAATAATATAAATTATTAAAATTCTTGATCTGCAGTGCTGGGAATCAAATTCTTAAAAATAATCTATACAAAAATAAAATAAATGAATAAAATTATTGAATTTCAGTTCATGAAACCTTTAAAATTTTAATCTTATTATATTACAATATTTAAATTTCTACTTTCATTTCCTAAAAATAATATTTATATAAATAACACAAATAATTAAAATTCTGGAATACAAGGGCTGGAAAATCAATAACACGTCGACATCGGTAAAATATATATATTCCGCAATTGTGTATGCCAATTTAATTTTATATTTTAACTTTGCTTCATTATTTTTCTATAAACCCGAATATTTTTCTATTTTTCAGAGCGACTTTCTTAATTGGCGATTTAAGAAATTGAAGGACGATTTCTTTTTGCTGATTGTAGTTATTCTGTTAAGTTATCGAAGTTATCTTGTAAAAACAAATCACGCCCGAATCGGCTAACTACATCATATAGATATCGTATGAGTTAACGGTCTAAATATAAAGTTCTTGAATACGAAACTTTTTAAGTGCACCTCTTTTGCTTTTCCAGTGGTAATTACAAACAATTTATCTATGTGAAATCCATTTGGGCCACATAAAATGCGGAAAAGCATGCGGGCAATAAGCCCAACTAAACTGTTCTCCAGATACCCCAAACTGCTGTAGTCATAATAGTCCTGTGCTCCTTCCACGCTGACCACGTGGCCCAATCAATCAAATGCTTGTCGATGGGCGGGCGACCACAAAAAACAAAAACAAAAAAACAACAACAACAACAACAAAATTCACATCTATAAAATCAATAACAATTTTTTACTACACACTTAAACAATCAGTCAGGAAACTGAATGCTGGCTGAAAACTATCGTCTCGAGGCGGAGTTTAATGGCTTTTGTTTTTACGGGGCCCTCAAACTTGGTCATAAATCTTGCCAAAAAATTGAAAAATTCACAAAATGTTGTGTGTTCATAAAATTTGTATTTGTATTTGAATTTTTGCCATGATTGATGCGTGTGGCTCACTAAATGTGAAGTAGCCATTTTCATTTTACAAAAGGGATAAAAAGGAGTGCCGGATACAGTTTGAGAAGGGCTGAGCTAATTACTGATGCGTCTCTAATTTAATTTCACACAATTCGGCTTGATTTTTGGGCTGGTCTTTGTAATGAAATATTTATGCACAAAACAAAGGAAAATGGCCAGCTAATGAGTTTCATATACACAACTCGCTGCCTCACATTCTGCACCCTTCTCTGTTTTTTATTTCTGTTTCGGTCTCTTTCTTTGGGGCTGCCAGTGACAGGGCTCTCAAAGAACAGACACTGAAAAATTGCACCCATGAAATTAAAAATAACTCAAGCGAAACGCTGGAAAACAAAGGCGCTGGCAATTTATGAAACTGAGTGGAACTCAAAAAAACAAAAAACAGAAATACAAAGAAAAAAAAAACCATTTCCAAAAGGCTTAAGTTTTGTTAAGCAAGAAGACACGTGGAAAGCTCTGTTGTTGTTGTTATTTTTGTTGTTGTCGAAACAACAAACAAAGCAAAAGCGGTCTAAAGAATTTGTTAGCACGTTGATTTATCATCGACAGACCGGCCAGGAACTGAGCAAAGGTGAGGCTGGCTGGCTGGAGGCAGGAAAGGAGGCATGGAAGGATGGCAACAGGACTCCACTCTTCCATCTTCCACATCTAATTCAATAATAACAGCGCCAGCGAGAATGCTAGTAACAAATGCCAGTAAATTGTGATATAAATCACAAAAAAAATTTCCCATGTTGGCAACTGACAGCCCTCCCTTCCACTCCCCAATCCCCAGCAGCATCTTGGCACAGAAATGCGGCCGAACCAAAAAATATTTGTTAGAACTTTTTCGGTCACAGCCACAACAGAAACCGAGAAACGGCAACAAATTGGAGAAAAATAACCTAAAAATATCTAAATTTTTTAGCAAGTCGCAATTACACACCCTACTTAAATTAAATTAATTATTTAAAAAAAAACAAAATTGTCTTATTATATAATATTTCAATGCATTTATTTTTGGAAAATATTTAAGAGCATTCAATAACTTGTAACTTGTAAGTTTGGTTCGGTTATCTTGCTAGGCATACACTCAAAAAAAAATCACTACACATCCTATCACCTCATCCTATTATTCAGAAAGTATATTTTTAAAAGTGAAGGTTTTTTCTTACTTAAAACCACGATGTTACTATTATTAATATAAGCCTTAATGTTTTCGAAATGTGTGAAAGTTGAGGGAGTAAATTTCAATTTTAGAAAAGATTTTTTTTTAAATTATTTTCATATCTAATTTTTCTCTATTTATAAATATTAATATAAATTAATAATATTATATATTTTCTGAGTATGATAAACATAGACATAGCTAAATCGACTCGGCTAATAACACTGAACAAGTTTATATATACTTTAAGATGTGACAGGTGTCTTCTTTAGGGTGTTACATAGCATACAACATAATTAGAATATCCTCGGCAAGGGTATACAAATATTTAGGAAAATGAGTTGAGCTATGCCGACGGGATTGCCTGTTTCCAATTGTTCGTCCATTTGTGGCAGCAACAACAAAAACAACAACGACGTTGTTCATTTGTGCGGCTTTGCAAATAGTTAAAAGTTTTGTGTAATTGCGAATGGCTTTGCAAAGTTGCTTGATTCGAACCAACTGATTGTGTGAACTAACTTTTTAAAATTGAATAATTGGCGCAAGTTAAAGATTACGAATTGACCTGTGCCATAATATATATAATAATTTATTAAGTTGTGCAAGAGATATTAATTCTATTTAAATTGCTATTAAAAATAACGCAACTTTATCAATAAGTTCCACACTTGCACCACAATGGGGCGTCCGTGTTCTGTGCTCGCCGCAAGACAAACAAGTAAGATGCTGTAGTCGAGTTGGCTCGACTACGTTATATAAATATATTCTAGTTTTATTGGCAAATTTCCCTTTGAAATGATTTGCACTCAAATGTTCAGTTCTGCAAATGCATTTCTTAAAGAGTATTTTTACTCACAAGCATACATATATGTACATACATACATACATACATACAGACATACAAACGTACACGAAACAGTACTTATCGGGGCTCTGCAAAATACACACAAATATAATGACGCTAGCGTCGATTATCATGCCATCTCTTTCTCACACACTCGCTCACCTATTTCAATGCATACAGAAAATGCTTGCGGCTGCTGATAGAAATGAGATCAATATGAGAATATATTTTAAACTATAACTTTGGTGTTTATTATTCGATCTTAATGAAATTTTGGCAATTGATCAACAATATGTACATGTACATGCATATGCATATTATGTATAAATTAGAAACCTCTGCCTCTTAAATTGTGTAATTTATTGCTATAGGAAATCGAAATGTATCGATAATTCAGAAACTGAGGGAGTTATCGATAAAATATAGCAAACTTGATATGCGCCTGGTACACGAGAACTTATATTCCAAATTTGAAGTCGCTAGCTCTTATAGTCTCTGAGAGTTCATACAGATGGACGAACTGACAGATCAAGAATATATATACTTTATGGGGTCGGAGATGCTTCCTTCTGCCTGTTACATACATTTGTACAAAACCATTATACCCTTTTTACCCATTCTTGATGGGTTAAGGGTATAATAAAATGCATGGTTAGGATAAAACCAGAAGTTTGACAGCTGCAAACTGCAAATTCAATGAATCCATGTGGCACAGCTAAGAAATGATTTACTTGCCTTCAAAAGTTCAAATGAAATTGAGCAAATATGTCTAAACTCACACACACACATACATATGTACATATGTTAGCCACAAAAGTTACTAAATCCGATCAATTTGATATATAAATGTTAAATAAACTGCAGCAGCTAAAAGCTATAGTCAAACTATTTGACTAAACTATTTGAGACCAACTATAACTTTTTGAGGCCAACTTTGGCAACATGTCCAGTTTTGTGTGACAAATGGCAGCTTGTTTATTTTTTGATATTTAAGTGCATCTGAATATTTAATAAGGTGTCCATTTCCTTGGGGTTCCAAAAGAACCGTTTGCTCTACCACTAAAATTATATGCAACGCAGTTTCCCTGCCGTGGGCCAGTCACTTTCCAATTTTCTTCGTTGTTATAAAATGTTTACTTTATAAATGACACAAGTTAATATTTAGCTAACAGCCACAGCAACTTCTGTTTGCTTCATTTCCCATTTCCCAAATTTGCATATTCTTTAATTTGTGTGACTTTTTATGAAAGTCAAACAAATAGTTGGCCCACAGCCTGCCGGCCTGTCGAAGTTGGCTTTAACAAGGCCACAACAACTGCTAATAATTAATATCAACTTAAATCAATGTTCAATATTGACCATGATTAATCGACACAGAAATATTACAAAATAATCATTAATAATTAAGCATAATTTAATTTATATTAAAAAAATTTACAATCTATGGAGGGTTGGGGAGGGGGTGTTATCTTAATTATGAAATTTGGTTCAACATTGTTTGCATGGATTGAGGGAAACCCAAGAAAAAACAGCCCAAATAATCCAAAACTGTAAATAACAAGAATAAGTGAAAACCACAAATATTATTCACAACCCAAGAAGCTTAAAATTATATTCTTAATGAAATAAATAAAAGACTGTAAATTGATTTGAGTACTCGAAAGGTTCATGCAAAGAATAATTAAGAGTAAATAATTTGTATTAAAAAAAAAGTTAAAACTTGTGACCCACTAAACGTATTCAATAATTGTAAGGAGAACTTATTGTGGCATCAACAAAATATCACACTGAGCTTAATATTTCTATATATTGATTGGAAAGAATCAGATTCTTAGAGTGAATATGATTAAAACATATTTACCTCTACCTATACTTTTGATTAATATTCATTCGTTTTTAAAGTGACTTCTGACAAAGTTATACTTCTGTATAAGACAGATGAGGAAATACAATATTTATAGCACGTATTTTGAATGGTTGATTTTTATCATTATATAATAAAATCAAAAAAAGAGAAAAAAAACGTTTATTATTATTTGAGGCACACCGAAGATTATATACCCTTGTAGAGTGGAGTTATTCTGCTGACATATAATATTTTTTTAGGAGTTTGAAATAAAATAGATATAACAAACTGTAAATAAAATAAAAACATCTGAGCTGAAGAGCTGATTTTTTTATATACATATAATTAATTATAAGTAATATATAAATAAATAATATCAAATTAAGTGAGTTCTTGGCATATTAGATCAGATAATTCGGACAGACCAACAAAAATCACAACTATATAGACCTGGATAGTAATGCTGTTCAGGAATATATATATTCGTTATGGGGGGCTGCAGATGTCTGCCTTTCCGTTGCAAATTCGAGAAGAGCATTTAAAAACCCTCAAGGGTATCTGGGAAATGCGTTGAATCGATAATTCCGTAAATGTTTGCCCAAACTTTGGGGGCGCTTGTGGGCCTCATTTGGAGCTGTAAAATTTAATTTTCATGATTTTCATTTCTGGCTTTTGCTTTTCAAATCAACTGTGCCGGTCTGTGGCCGATAAACGTGACTTGGCCACGTTTGTAGGCACTCGGACAAATCTCTTCTTCTCTCTCTCTTTCTCTCTCTATCTCTCTCTTCATATGTTTATCCGCATTGGTTTTGATGTAAGTCTCCGGCTTGTTTGTCGTATTGTTGCAGTCCAGCTTCTGGCAGCTGTGGCAAGCAATTCCACTAATACCAGCAACCTGTTAATACACACACACACACACACACACACACAGAGGCACAGGCACACACGCAGAGGCACAGACACGTACACACATAAATAAGCGAGGCATATTGCTTTCTGTTATGAACATAAATTTAGAGCAATTTGTCAGTTTTTGAGCTTTAACATTTGTTGCAGATAAAAGCTATCTCAAATTAATTGAAAGTTTACTGGTGACTTTAGTTAGAGTGCACTTAAACTATGCGTTTTTCAATTATTAATTGAAGCATTTTATTTTACTTCAAGAATAAAATAAGTAAAGAACTCAGAAACAAGTTTTGTTAAAGTTCGCATTGCAAGCAAACATTAATTGGCAAAGTTTGAGCTCAAGTAGTGTAACTAATTGAGTGGACAGCGCTGTAAGCAGCTCACACCACACACTTATAGACAATTGCGCTTTAATTAGAGATAACTTGAGAGGTCATGAGCACTTGTGCAGAGGTGTGGAGAGGTGGGCGAGGGGGAGGCAAAGGGGAGGCAAAGGGGAGGCTTGCCACTCGGCAGCTGCAGTTTGGTTTATATTCGTGGCTGACGTGTGACATTGATGTGATTGTGTGTGTGTGTGTGTGTGTGTGTCTGTGGCTGGTTTTGTGCGTGCCACAAAAGCGTATCGCATCCGGAGGCCTCTCCAACGAGACAAGAAGATTGGAAAACAATATGCATAAATGCAGAAAGTTAATTTGCAATTGAAATCAGAAAGTCAGGTTTCAAATGAAAATGGAACATGAGAGACATTTTCACTTATTTTGTACAATGTTGCCGCTTTAATTCAGTGGCAATTAAAAGCGTAACTTAAGTGTTTATTTTCTATTGTTTTTTCTTCTGGCATTTTAACAATTGCTTTAAATGCGCTGCCTACATTAAAACAGTGACTGCTGATTGTATGTGCATAACTTAAATACTGACTAATTGACTGGACTGTTGCTGCTGCTGTTGCTGCCTTGTTTGGCTATATAAAGTTGCAGCCATGTGTTTGGCAAATTACGTCACTAACGGAATATTTTAGTTTGAGCTGTTAACTCGACCAGTCCACAATTTAAGCAAGCCAGAATGCTGTAGTAGAGTAAGCTTGACTACGATATACCCTGAACCTAGCTCTTAATATAATATTATATATTATTGCACATAGTCTCATTAAAATGTTGTCAAGTATTAATATTTGGTTAAGCGAAAGCAGCTAAGATAGGAAAACAAGCCAACTTTATCAACTCGGGATATACGAGAACTTATAGTCGACATCTGTAGCATTTATAGACTCCCAAATATGAATATTTAGATACGACTGTAGATCCTTATCAAGAATATATATTCGGTATGAAGTCGGTGCTGCTTTCTTCTGCTTTTTATACACTTCTCCACAAAACCAATATGCCCCTTGTACCCTTTTTTAATTGGGCAAAAGAGGGCATAAAAAGCGCATAACTTTTTTACTGTGCGTTTTTCGTGAGAATAGAAAATTAGCGAACTCTCGCTAGAATAAATGCATACATATGAAGTTTTAGTGATAGTTAAAAAGCGGTAGTAGTTTCAAAAACTAAATGTGCATATCATGGACATGTCCAGGACTTAAACTACTGGAGGGGTAGTAGTTCATTAAAAAAATGTAAAATGTATAAATATAAAAAATATTGTTTTAAAATAAAATAACGTATTTTTTTTTGGTATTTTAACTCTGCGAATTGCACTAAGTGAGTTGCTTAAAAAAAATAGAAATACTACGTGCAGCAAATAACCAATTGATATAGTTTGTGAAAATCAAACTCAATTTTGGTATTTTTTTGATGAAAAATACGAAATGTTTGCAAGCTGAAAAACGGTTTTTTGCTGCTCAGCGAAACGACGCAAACAATTTTCCGGAGTCGGTTGCATTCATCAATTAAGCTGTCTGCAGACATTCTTGTGCTGAAATTTGACTTTAGCTTTTAAGATACTTTCAAAATTTGCAGAAAATATTCGGTTCTGTGCTAAACGTCTTTTTTCACACTTGCGTGATTTATTTGGAACATTTATTTTAACGTTGACTAACGGAAATGTTGATTGCATTGATTTATGGTCCAAATAGTGGCTCTAAATTCTGGCACAGAGCTTAATTCATTCTCAATAGCAATTAGCTTGTGGATATAGCATAACTGACTGTGATAATAAAGCGAATATTTACTTGTTTAATTTATATGTTGTTTGATATAATTTGTTTCGCTTTAAGCTCTGCACAATGCACAATATTAAGCCGAATTTTAACTGTTTTCATATTATGGCTTAAGCTGCATTATTATTAGCAAATTATTTCGTTGACGGGCAAAAAATTGTAACAAATTTCGGAATAAAACATGTAAAATATTAACAACACATTAATTTGAAATCAATTTGCTTCGCATTTAGTGAACATTTGTGCCATAAACCCAATAACTTTCATATACATACATATATATTTTTGTGTATTTGCTCTGAATTTCAAGCAACCTAAGCCAAGTTAATGCAGGCCCAAAAGTGCTGGTAGTGAAATCCGGCTATCATTTTGGGCTATCAGAGCAGCTGAATCTGATTCTAAATCTGACTACGCCTTGGTTGGCAATCAACCGAAAGCAAAACTTTCAGCAATCAAAGCCAAACAGAGCCAAAACCCCAAAAGCCCCGAAGCTCCAAAGCTCAACAAAAACGAAAGCGGACCAAAGAACACACAAAACAAAAAACAACCAAAAAAAAAAATAAAAAAAAGAAAATAAAGGAAAACAAAAGAAAATGTATGAACACAATGCACAACTAAAAATACAGCTAAGGCCTACAAGTCCTAGGTGCAAAAGCATTGTGTGTGCGAATGTGTGTGTGTGGGTGTGTGTGTGAGTGTTTGGGAGTGTGTGAAAAGAAAGGCGCATTAGCATGTGGCACGCATGTTTGCCTGGTTATGGCCGGGCCAGACGGATTACATGTGCCGAGTTACACCAAATCTTGCTCAGCGGCCACTTGGGCACGCACCGACGGACTCTAGGCCTGAAACGATGCCGTCCAAAGACAATACACCACACACCACAATGTGCCGCTAATCTTTAGCATACTTCTGGGCAACAGCTGAAATTGATAAAAACCGAAATATTTGTACAACTAACCGCAAGAAAAAACTTAAACATTTTGTGGCAAGCCAATAAATCCTGCAAACATAAGAGTATAAAAATTAATTTACACATGCACGAATACCTATCTTACTCCACACACTTTATCTCATTATGAATTCAGAAAACCAATCATGTTGAATGCTCAAGATAACATTAATAAAGCTTTGCAACCCTCTCAAGGGTATACAAATATTTGAGTATTAACAATTTTATGGAAGATTGCTTTTATAGTAGATATGTGATATTGTAATCCGACATTGACGAGCTTATATTATTTGGGAATCTATTTTATTTATTTCTTTAAAATTGAAAGCTTAATAATTAAATTAAAATTGAAAATAAAAACTTAATGTTTACAAACAAAAGTCTACCATTTTTGGCAATAAAATACATTTAAAGCCAAATTTAAAGTTTCAAATTAATTGATTTTAAAGTAAAAGCTAATTAAATTTATATTTAAAAACGCAATCACACCAAACGCTGTGAGGTGAGTAATAAGTATGAAGAGAGTAATTAAAGAAGAATTAAAAGCATTTACTGTTAACACATAGGGAATATACCATATAATTTAAGGAATCGATGATGTCTTCTCTTCCTCTGCTTGGACGAAATTATACACTTCAGTCAGTCAGCAAAGCTGTCACAATTTGCGATTTTCTGCGGCGATTCCATCTCCTTTTGCAATTAAATTGCAATTAGCATAGAGTTAATTAATTCCATTTTCCCTTACATGCAGTAATTACAGCACTCCCACTTCCACACACTCACACACACATTCACACATACACTGACTCTCACTCGGTTGAGCACACGTGCGACGGGAACACATGTTAAATCAACATGTTGCGCCTTGCAATTATATTATATATATATGTATATATATGTATAAGTGTATGTGTATGTATATATATTTTACTTGGGAACACACCGAGAGCATCCTTTTTCCAACCCCCCGCGATGGCTTTATTTTTCCACATTTGCTAGTTGAAGCAACTGCCCCAAGTTTTAAAGCGCAACTGAGAGTTGTTCATACACCTGTGCACACACACACACACACACAAACACAGGCTTGAGCATACACAAATATTTCCTTCAACAAGTTTGCAGCGTCTGATTTTTGAATTTCTCGGCTTTTGTCTTGCTGCTTGCACTCGCTGCTGGCGTTCGCGTTTAGCGCTGCCTTGTTCCCTCCAAATAATGTAACAAAACAAACAAATAAACAAACACAAACACACACACACACACACACACTCACTGTAAATACGCATACGAATACATAGATATCGCCACGCAACCACTTAGCGCGCCTCTCAATGCGTCTCCGTTTTGCCCTCCCTTTCTTTCTCTTCGCCTGCGGCGTTTCGCGTGCTTTTTGCGATTGTTCAAACACAAATCTTATAAAGCAAAGTCAAAGATAAAGACAAAAGCAACCGTTGCTCTCCAGCAGTTGCTGTCTCGCTTATACTCTCTGTCCCTCTTTTTTTTCTGCTTGCGCACTCTGGCTCTCTGTAATGCATACACTGCAAAAGAAACTACACGATATTACAGCACACTCTCCTTTGTGAGATGGAGCAAGTCATAGAAATGTATAGTAAGAATAAATATTATTCAAATAAACTCTGAATTTTAATGTTAAGTGTATTATTTTATAACAATGATTTTAAAAGAATATTAAATGGTTCTATAATATAATTTTAATTCTGATTTCATAGGTACTTTGATTTCAATCTATGCTTTTTATATTTAAGAACAACAGCTTGAGACATGGAATTATTGAAAATTTAATGACATCTAAATAGATATTATTTATAATATAATAGTTTATTTTATCTTTAAACAGATTTTTTAATATAAATTACAAAATTTATTTGTGATTTAAAAAAATACGAATTTTTGTACAGTGTGCGCAGGCATAGCCAATGGCTCGTTGTTACGTATACGCACCGTAAGCGGAGAGCCAGTAATGGGAGAGCATGTGAGAGAGCGAGAGAGAGAGAGAGCGCAGGAGCTGCCTGCGCTCTTTGCCGCAGTTTTTCTTAACGGACTCGCCTGGCCACATTTTCCAGGGGGTATTTCATCTGTGTGCCAATCTCGGGCCACGTTCAGTTTCATCTGAGACGTTTGGCGCAGCGGTCGATAAAAAGTCCAATAAGCGAAAACTAAATAACCAACTGGCTCGACAGCAAAAGCAAGCGTGAAACGCGTATCTTTCTCCCGAACTGGGCATAAACAATACCAAAAAAAAGTTCTTGTTCAAATATAGTAACTGTTCTGCGTCTATTTAACCCGATTAACTGTATTGAAATTGTAATTTATTCAAAATTTATTTAAAACGAGTGCATGCAAATTGCCGTCGGTCTGTAAATCATCCAAGCTAATTGTGAGACTCAGGTGGGGGGAACGCTTTAGGAAGCGGCTTCTGCCTCAAACTGGGCGACTACCGCAAAATGACACGTGTCAGGCGCATTGTGGTAAGTTTGTTTCAACTCTCAAGACTTAAAGCTGCTTACGAACACACACATTTACAAATACTAAATATATATATATATGTAAATACACACTAAAACCGCTGTACGCGACCTGTAACGACCTGCACGTTGTATTTCACAAATAATCGTTCTACCTTCTCAATTTCACTTCTAACGCGTTTGCATGTTAATCCTCCCTCCCCCACTCCAGTTTCGTAATTTTTGTGCTAATTTTATATATATATTTATAATTCATTCCGCATTAAATTTTGGCTATGTTAACTTTTCGCGGTTCAACATTCCCAAATTGCCCTAAAATAAATACAAAGACATTTGTGCGAAATTCGCACATTTGCTGAATTTTAAATTTTTAAATAATATATATATTATTAGGTCGCTTAGGTAGGTTACAATTATAATAATAAATAACGTTTAAGCACAATAGGCACCTTCAGCATTATGAAAATAAAATACAAAAAATACCCAAGGATTTAAATATATAAATAGCCTTAAGTTGAGCTCACACACAAGCATCTGAGCACATCCGTGTCTAATATATAATAATAATAGCTCAGCTTATGTTATGTTATTATTATTAATTCGATTGGCTTACATTTTATGGCTATTGCTGACATATTGGCCAAAATTAAGAGCAGGGTATTGAAAATATGACATTACTTGTGTTTTTGGTCACCTTCTGTTGCTTCCGTTTTTACGATTATTGGCCCAAAAAAAATAACAACGTCCAACGTGACGTATGCGCAACGCATGAGTTTGTGTGGGCCATAACGTTTACCACTCCAAATTGTTGAGGTTAAATTTAAACCCACACAGTCAAGCGAGCAACCGGACAGACAGACAGACGGACAGACAACGAGACCCACACGGACAATGAAATTGTGCGCACATTTTTGCTTTTACATTACCCATACACCGACACGCCCCTCTCAACGGTGGGCGGGTTTATCGCAGAAATGGGACTAGGTTTTATCAGGAGTCACCAGCGACCTTCTCTGCCAAATTTCACCTGGAGCAACAACAACAAAAAAACCAAACTGCACACAAAAAACTGCACATTGCTTTCCAACAGGTTTTATCTAAGCTTTCAAACTGGCCAACAAAATCGCTATCAAACATGAATGGCCATAAACGTAGCAAATAAAATGAAAAAATATGCAAATGCAGTTGTCTAAACTGCCCGAAAAATTTGGATCCATCAGGTATTTTGTGCAAAAAAAATTTAGAATATAAAATAGATTGAGCACGTTACAATGTGTTGGAGGAGAGATTTGAAAATGTCCAAATAAAAAACTCATATGAAAAACTTTTGATTGGCAAAATAACTGTGCAGATAAAATATAAGCAATAAAATTTGGTATCGGAATTTTACTGTCTATGAATGCTTACAAATTACATTTATTGCATTGTTAGCAAATAAATAAAATAACTTAAGATCTGTAAACTATAAATATAAAATCAGCATAGGCCAAAAAATGTACTTGAACCATAAATCAGTCAAATTGAATCAACTTAAGAAAATGCTCAAGAAAATCTGTCAAAACCAGATTAGTTTAAACAAAATTAGAAATGTTTAAAATTAAATTAAGGGATTTTTAAATTAATTAGTGCTGTTAATTTTACATTATAACACAAATTTGGTATTGATATTTAACAATATTTTGCTATCTCAATGATATAAGCATAAGTGTACAATTTAATGTATTAGTGAATAATACATTTAAGAGATAAATATAGTTGATATTATTTCAAAATTGTTTATTCAATAAATTTGATTTAACTTATTCAATTTTTATTATTTTATTCCTATCATTTGCTTTAAGTTTAATTTTAAATTGTGTGTCTCTATTAGGAGAATTTAAAATAGATGGGAAATTTTGTGGAAGCTTGTGTCTATTTTAGACATTTTCCTAAAGGTCAACCAGATAGTCCCATCACTCAGCAGGGACAATTATGTGGGGTGATACATTAACCTGTTGGCCTACTGCTCAAAAGCCTTGGCATTTTGGGCTCGCAAGCATACAAATCAAATTTGAAGCTGCCACTCGAAATGTCCTGCTACTGATGGGGCGTGTGTCCTTGTGGCAGACGCGTCACGTTTATCACAACAAGACAATAAATTTCATTTGCTTGTCGCTGCTGATTTTATATACTACATACGGGCGTAACAAACAAAAATTGTGAAAAACAACATTGTGATTGTCTCTTCATTTTTGGCAACATCAAAAGTGGTGCCTCATCTGGCGTATTGACTAAACTTTTAGCCTTATTCAACGCTCAATTGGCATGGAAAATACACATAAAGAAGATTGTCCTGGCACTCATCCCCATCTCCACCTCGTGTAACCACCTCCCATCCATTTTCTCATTTGGGTTATATATGTATGTATGTATGCTCGGCATGATATAGCCAGTTTGCGTCGTGGCAAACAACTAAAACAAACATTTTATTTAAGCATTTTGATTGATGGCATAAGCTTGACATTTTTTTTTTTTTTAGGTGGGAAATGGGCGGGTGTTCGCCTTTAATTAAAGTGCGACACAGTGCCACTGCGGGCGTAGCTGTGGGCGTGGCATGCTGCTGCTGCTGCTGCTCATCAAGCGGCTGTGGCTGTGGCAAGTTTAATCAGTGCGCTTGAGCTGTTGCGGTTCGCACTCACTGTGTGATGAGGAGCAACAAAAACTACAACAACAACAAAAACATGTGTGGAAAGTCTCTCACTTTGGCTGTTGGGGAAATGTTGCTTGATTGTTGGAATCAAACTATGTCAGTGGCATGCAATCATTAGCCAAACTTCTCTTTTGGGGCACTCTTGGCCAAAAATTATGATATATTTATGCGGCGGCCCCTGAAAGTTCCTTGATTAATGATATCACTCGGAAGTACATATTATGTTCAGCTTTTGGTTGTCATTGATTAAATGTGCTTGGCATTGTTACATTAAGCACATTAGGTCTACATTTAAGTTTCTATTGTTTTATGAAAAATAAAAAAATAGTAAATAGAACTCTAAAAGTAGAACTTTTTTGCTTGTGCTCTGCATCCATTAAAATATTATTAATTAGATATATTTTATTACTATAATAGTAATTATAGTAATTTATTTCCGACTGCACCAAAAGCCAAAATTTATAAAATTCAAACATCTGCTCAGTCAGAAGTATAAATAAATTAATTGTCTGGCAATATTGTTTGTATATAAATGTAATTTAGTTTATATTAACAAATAAAGATATATATATGTGGCAGCTATTAATAATCCAATCAGATTAAATTAAACTGACGACAATATTCCAAGGTCCTAGTAAACAAACAGGAAGACAGTCAAGTCTACATCGACTTGGCTAAAATAATAACAATTTTCCGACCTCATAAAACTATGCATTTATTTTATGGGGCAAGCAACGAAGCGTAGTCGGTTGCAAGCAGCTAATGGACACTAATGGAGTTGAATGTACTTTCACTTTATACAGGCCAAATAGCTTTTTTATGTATTCAGATATTATTTCTTGTATTCGTAATCTGTTCAAAGTCTACTTTAAATTCAAATGAATACCCTTTTTTTCAACTGTCAAGCGACTTGTCAAAATTATGGGTCATTAAGTATACGCGACGTCGACCAAATAAATGGATTATATTTAAAATATTGCCACATCTAAAAACTAAACCCAAATCCTTTAATGGTGGGCTATCAACAGTGAGTGTTGAAAATTGTGTCCACAGCAGCCAACTACCACAAACAGGTGCCAAGTTTTCGCGGTTTTTCCTCCACTCCATTGTTGGTTGTTCGATGTTGGTTCTAGGTTGCTTTGCCGCTGTCGTTAGAAAATTGAAGTGCCAAAGCCAGCGTGGTATCAACGCCATTGAATAACAGCAGTGGCAACAAACAAGCAGCGCCTTGTTTGAGTCTCTCTCTCTCTCTCTGTCTCTCTCTATCCGTCTCTCTTTGGCGACAACAAAAACAATAAGAGTTTAAAGAAGGGCAGAGAAGGGCCAAATGTGGGAAAAGCAAAGCGCGGTTTTGTTGCCAGACCAAATTGCTTTTTTGCCAAGGATAAAACAGACCTGTACTTAGCAGCTGGTGACCAACGTCAGTTCCAGCTAAAAACAGCAACAGCAAAATATGGGACAAAACAAGTTAGTGTGCATCAGTCCTAAACACATACCCTATAATTAAACATGTGTAGTCTTTTAGGCAATCACCTACTTATAGAAAATATATTCATCATATAATTTATGTAGCTCAAATGTGACTTTTGATTGGTGCAGTTAACCAAAAAATTAAATATCCTTAATGTAATCTGTGAATTTAGCGATAAATCTATACATTTTTTTATTTTCAACTGATTTTTTATTGTTGGAGGAACTCTTTTCATAGGGTAAATATATTTTTCGTTCCGAATACCTCAATATATTACATGTGTTAGCAGATGTATTCTTCAACCTGTTACATTCCTTCTAAACAGCTTATCACACCCAATTGTAATGGGTACAGGGTATAAAAATATGTATTTCATTTTTGTTCGCTACTCAACCGCACATGTCATATTTGCATTGGGCATTTTAATTAAGCTAAACAAATACAGCACACACACACATACACACACATACACACACACACACACACACACACACACACGCACACACACACACACAGGCACACATTATGTTTCCACTTTTTCCTCTAGTATTTTAAACATTTTGGTGCATTTTCCCAAAACACACTTGATTAAATTATAATTTCAAAATTGTGTGCGCCTTTTGTTAATGCTAAACTTTTTGGCCTGGTTTTTATGGCGTTGCCAATTAAGCCAGTAAGTTGCTTTATTATACAGTTGAAGCAGCCAGCTCCTTAAATAAGCAGCAAAACTTTTCCCAACGCTGCTCACATCTCTCAAATGGCTGTCATTTAATTTTCTCACTTCATTTTTTGGTTTTCTCATCGTTTTTGTTTTTTTTTTTGTTTTTTTTCGAGAACGTCGACAAAGTCTTGAGGCTGCTTTATTAAACCATAGCTGGCGAAATCACATGAATGAGCGCACTTACACAGATACACACACACACACACACACACAGAGACAAAGACACACATACACAGACACGCAAAGAGCCCAGAACATCTATATAGAATTACCTATGGGGCTACGTGCCACATTTGTATTTAAATTTCGCCCGACACGTAGCACAGTGGCAGACAGAGGCAGAGACAGAGGCAGAGGAAGAGGCAGAGGCAGAGAAATTCACACCTTCAATGGCACAGAGCTCATCAGCTCAGCAACAATAATGTTAGTGTGTCCTTACAAATTTACCATATGTGCAGCTCACATGCACTTGGCATAAAAAATGCTGTAAAAAATATTGTGATTTGGCAAACAACTGTGAATAATTCATGATTGAATGGAATTCTTCATTTTTAAATGAATTTCAATCTGAAAGAACCAGCAGATATATATAATTTAAAGTTTATAATTTGAATTTCACACAACCAAATCTTTGCCAAGAATTATCAGATATGCAGGTCTTTTTTTTACCAATATTAAGTATACATATATTATATACTCATATACTCGATATATTTGTTTTGTACTTTCCCAGAAAATCCTATATATCTTATGATACCATCTTAGTCTTGTGTGCAATTTAATGAAGCGTTTGTTTTCTAAATTAACTTGAGTTTTGAAAGAGGTTCTGAAACTTCTGCGTCAGTTATAAAAATGTATATAATTTAATAACTATGTTCATAAAAATAATTATATGATCGATTTATATCACTGGAAATCGAATCAGGCACTTTTCCGCTAACTCAAAAAAGCTGGAATTTTGCAAAGAAATAATAAGTTGCTGTGATTGATTTTTGTTGATAAACATAATGATAAAAACTATATAAATTTTATTTGAATTTTAATTTATATATTTTTGGGAATGTTGTCTCTTATGTACATATCTCTCTGCGTTTCTCTCTCTGTACTTTGAATCAACACACTGCTAACACGCTCAATGCCATGTCCATGTCCATGACACCCTGTAACACCCCCTACGCAAGGCGCTCCTGCACACCCCCCTCATACCTACATTTTTTTTTCTAAATGCGTTCACATCAAACTATGCAACGCGTTCATGTTTCTTACAGTTCGTTACACATTTAATATTAAAGAAAATTACCACTGAGTGTGTACGTGTGAAATATGTGTGTATGTGTGTGTGAGGTGTGTGTGTTTCTGTTAGTGTGCAGTTAGGTAGTTTATCTGAGGCCATTTTTTTATACAACACATTCTTTAGCCGTTGCGGACGCCAAATGATATGCAAATAAAACCGAGGCTGCCACTAAAAACACATGAGAACCCAGAATATGTGTATGTGTGTGTGTGAGTGTGTGTGTGTGTATTTGGGTGTACAACTTTGGGTCTTTTAAATTCAAATTTAAATGGTTTGCTTCATTTGAGCGGCGTAAATCGCTTGCCTTGGCATATGTGGCAGGGCCAGTTGAGAGCTTTGGGCTTAATTAACATAATAATGATCACCAACAGAAGTAACCAAATTTGCATCACGACTAGCAGTTACTCTGTACCCCGCAAATCTAGCTTACATTAACAATGATTCCCAATTTAATTTGATATGTGGCTTAGGGAAAACTCAAAGTCCGAAATCACTAGTATTATATTAAAATATAGAATCGAATTTGTTAACATTAAATACTGCATATATTTGCTTAATTATATATTTTTTTTGAAAGCACGGACAGCTTGGAATTTTTATTTTTATTTACAGGGTATACGAGATGAAAACGCTATGAATTCTTTTTGATTGTAAGTGCACCGCACAACTTTGGCATACCATTTTGGCTTGAAAAGTTTTTTTTTTTATTTTGGTCTGGCTGCAAACTTCGCGCAAATTGCACTCGCCTTGGGAACGGGATGGGGCAAGGGTTGGTATGGGGAGGGGTGTGGAGGGAAGAGGGGATCGGGAGCATTTTGTTCGGCGCATGCAGCTATTTATCTTAAGCATGCTCGCGCCTCAAAGTATGCAGCATAAGTAGTGGACTGGCGGCACTTTCACAATACACACACACACACACACTTAAAACACACACACTAACACACACACACACACACAAGCAGACATTTCTCTGTTTGGAGTGCACTTTGCACTTTCATTTGCTCGCTTTTTGACTGCAGCTACCCAATTCTCGCCTCGTTCCACTTTGCGCTATTTGCGTTCAGCAAGTCTCACATTACACACACATAAACACACACACACACGCAGCAGCAGCAAGGGGAGGGGTGAGGTTTTCATTGTCACTTGCGCCTGGGTGAGAACGTATGCTTTTTTTTGCCGTTATGTCGCTGACTCATGTCCATGCACTAGAAATTCCATTACAGCAGCAATTTCGACTTGTTATACTCTTTGTCGAGGATATAATGACACCGCTGTCATCCAGTCTTCTCCTGCTGCTGCTGCTGCTGGTGTGACAATAGCTTTGTCTCCCCACTCCACTCCACGACGAGACAGTAATATACGGGATGAGCGAGGTTTCTAAAGCGAATGCTTTTACCAGCCAAAATAAACTCTGTGAAACCGGGCTAAGAAGATGTAAAACTAAATAAATATTGTGACAAATGGCATTCGAAGAAAAAAATTAAATGGCTAATTAGAATTCGTAATTCGTAAGCAAACTCAACAGATAATAAGCCAAGTTAATATTATCGACATGCTAACAGTACAAATTTAATGCCAATTACAGGATTTATAAATATATACATACATATATAAACAAATATTAAAACTAGTAAGATGTTGTAGTCGAGTTGGCTCGACTACGATATACCCTTAACACAGTTGTAAAATATATATTTTAGTTTTTTTTGGCAAATTTCCCTTTAAAATGATTTCCACTCAAATGTTCAGTTCTGCAACTGCATTTCTTACAGAGTATTTTTACTCACAAGCATATACATACATACATACACACTTACACTTACACAAAATAGTAATTATCGGGGCTCTGCAGAATACACACAAATATATTGACGCTAGCGCCGATTATCATGCCATCTCTTTCTCACACATGCGCTCTCCTATTAACATGCATATGTGGAAATTATTGCTATCGGATATCGAAATTTATCGATAATTCAAAAACTGAGGCAGTTATCGATAAAACAAAGCAGACTTGATCTGCGCCTGGTACACGAGAACTTATATTCCAAATTTGAAGTCGCTAGCTCATATAGTCATTCAGTTCATTCAGACGAACAGACGGACAGACGGACAAACGGACAAGACGGACGGACAGGGCTATATCGACTCGGCTGTTGATCCTGATCAAGAATATATATACCTTATGGGGTCGGAGATGCTTCCTTCTGCCGGTTACATACATTTGCACAAAACCATTATACCCTTTTTACACATTTTTAATGGGTTAAGGGTATGAAAATTAGGTTAGCATTTAAATTTATAATATTTTTAAGTGGCATTAAGTGCTATTCTCATACTTCCTTTTATTCCCTAATACTGACTTAAAGAAAGTCCTGTATAAAAGCAGTGAGTTTCTTTATTTAAGCTAAGATTTTCTTTATCTTACTTTATTTTGCACTTTGCAACAATGTGGAGTCTCCAAGTTGACGCTGAGAATCAGTTGTTAACACAGAAATTTGTTTTCTCTGTTGTTTTGAAGTAGTTTTGAATTTCGTAAAGTGAACGTTGTAAATATTTACACCTTCATTAAAATGAATCCTTTGCACATCTGAAGATGTTCGACATGATTTTCCACGAGTTATAAATATACATACTCCGTTTTCAACTACATTGACATTTTGATTGTTTTAACATTTGTTTTTTTACAATCAAATCGTTTTTCCTTTTGCAAAAGAATCGGAGAATTTAACTTATTTGCATTTTCATTTTTACACAAAACTTTTTACGTATTCGTTGGGGCTCAACATGCAATGTCCAACAAATTATTTGAAGCCACTTTAAGCTAGGGCTACAAAGCCCTGGAGCATTATGTGTGTTGGCCAACTGACGTGGCCAACAGCCAACCCCACAAGATACCCATGTCCGCTGATGTCCAGCTCAGCGGCTCAGCCCCGAAACTTATGCATCATGTTTTTTTTTTCGTGTTTTTTCCCTTGTTTTCTTTTTTTTGTTTATTTTTTGAATTTTTTACTTGTTGTTGTTGTTGTTGTTGTAGTGGCTTTTGTTTCGTGCGTCCAGTTTTTGTCATGTTTGTTGATTGTAAAAGTTACTGAAGCGCTTTTTAACAGTTTTCGTGACACTTTTAGTTGCAGTCGTTGCCGCTGGCAACATGACATCAAAAATGTCTGGGCCTGTCCCTGGCCAAAGTGGGTGACAAGTCAGTGTGTGCGTGTGTGTGTGTGTGTGTGTGTGTGACATTAAGATACATATAAATATAAATAATATGGGCGCACTTGTTTGCTTGCCCCCATTTGTGCCTGACACAATGCAATTTTATGGCAATTTAACTGTCATTGCACATGAAATTTAATCGATGTTGCATTATTCAGTGGAATCCATTCCGACTTCGACTACCCTCAATAAACCGCTCGATTGATTGCAATTTATGACATCTACTTCGTGGGCCACCAGTTGGTGGTTTCTGGGCCAACAGTTGGATAATTTGCAAAGAACAGTCGCATTGCATGTCGATGCATTATTTTGTTAAATATAAATATACGCACTCATTGCAACTAGCTGATGGGGTATATTGAGTTTCCTGGAAGGAAGAAGAATATTATTGGTCTCTATAGCATCTAGTAGAATTCATTTTCTTTAAACAAACACAAGGGAAAGTATAAGTTTAAAAATACACTCGCATTGTTGATTTTTTCTTGTTTATCATGTACTACAATCTGTTATCGATTTTTATCGATTTATTTTTATTTTATATGTATGTTTTATATTGTTATTTGAATTAGAAAAAATGGCTACCAAATAATAAAGAACTTATTTAATATCAAAATTTATTCCTCTTTATATATAACATTTTATATATAATACGTATAGTGGATTAAATCATACTGTAACGAGAAAAACAAAGTTTAAGCTGTGATGGTAAAATGAATTAAGGTTGATCTATCTCAGGCATTAAATTGTGACTGACAGACAGCTAAACTTGAATTGATGTTGATTAAGATGCCTTTTTGGTATCCAACTGGCATTTTTAAATAGGATATGTTCAAGTCTGTTGTGTCTTTCATGTTTGTGATGTTGTGGCTGCTTGTTGACAAATGCAATTGAATTGTCAGACATAATGAGTTTCTGTGGTCAGCCTCTGAAGTCCACTTTGGAGTTTATTTAAATGGGTATTTGGGTTATTTAATTTGAAGCTCAGTTGAAAATGTGGACAACTGCTTAAGCACTTGAGCACTTGAGCGCCCAACAGGGTCTGATTCGCATGGCAAAAAAATATTACTTTGTTTTTAACTAAATTCCGAGTATTTTTTTCATTAATTTACTTTTAATTGTTAATTTGTGGTTATCGTCTGTCTGTCTGATTAAATAGATTCCTACGACTTACATGTTGATATATTTATAGTTCTGTTTATTGTATTTCATTCGCAGAGAAACACACATTCTATAAATACAATTTGAATTGTGGTTGAGTGTAATTTACCTGAGTATCTGAGTGTATTCATTTAATTTATTCACCTTGCCCAAAATTTCATAAAAATACCATATCTCAATCGCGCATATAATTTTCGACTTTTATTTATTTTTTTTTTTTTTTGTTGCTTTAAAAGCGTTTTTTTTCAATTAGGTTTTTTTTCGTTCTTTGTTTTTCTTTAATATTGTTTATGCCATTGTTTGGGTATTTTTTTCAATTATGCTATAAATAATTTTCGCATGTATTTTAATTAATGAGCCGCACGATGCTTCGGCTAAATAAATAATGAATTTTAGTTGAGGCAATCTGAACACATTTCTCATTAAATGGAGCCCGGAAACCAATGTTAACCAATCCCACTCCCCGACCCCACAATCCAATCGTTATCCATTGAAAACAGCTCTTCAAAGCATTTGGCATTGGAAATGCACTCACATCTGTCAATCAGGCACATCGCACATGGACTGCACAAATAATGGCAAAACGCAAAAATCATTTCAGTAATAATTTTACCTAGACAGCGTCATGACTACCTCCCCCCCACACTAATCAGCCCCTTTGCCACTCCCACAACCCAACCCCTCTGTACAATACCCATTTGTCTCTCGGTTTGTTTGTTGGCTTAATGTAAAATATGGCCCATTCGCAGAGTTCGACATTAAAAGCTTTATGTCAGCCAGCCAAAAATTGTTTTTATTTATAGTTCACTGTGTTGAATGGATGATATTTTTGTGTTGTCTTTATTTTATTTAGTCTCTTTTTTTGTGTGTGTGTCTTGTTGAATGGTAGCTACCACATAAATATTGCCTGATAAGGCAGACAGTTTGCTCTATTTATGGTAATAATACACTTATATGAGCAGAGACTGACATCAAAGAAAATATTATTGCACACAATTCAAATGAGGAAAAAGGAAAGAATGTAAACCGATTTATATATATACATATATGTATATATTTTGCTTTCCATTATTTTTATACCCTTAACCCATTAAGAATGGGTAAAAAGGGTATAATGGTTTTGTGCAAATTTATGTAACAGGCAGAAGAAAGCATCTCCAACCCGATAAAATATATATATTCTTGATGAAGATCAACAGCCAATTGATATAGCCCTGTCCGTCTGTTTGGAATATAAGTTCTCGTGTACCAGGCGCAGATCAAGTTTGTTTTATTTTATCGATAACTGTTTCAGTTTCTGAATTATCGATACATTTCGATATCAATTAATTCCACAATTTAAGAGGCAGAGGCTTCTAATTTATACATAATATGCTTATACATATTATTGATCAATTGTTAGAATTGCATTAGGATCGGATAAGAAACACCATATTTGTGTGTATTCTGCAGATCGGGGCGAAAAGTACTGTTTTGTATACGTATGTATGTCTATATGTGTGTATGTATATGCTTTTGAGTAAAAATACTCTGTAAGAAATGCACTTGCAGAACTGAACAAATCATTTTAAATGGAAATTTGTCAATAAAACTATAATATATTTAACAACTGGGTTAAGGGTATTTCGTAGTCGAGCCAACTCGACTACAGCATCTTACTTGTTCTATTTATATAGGTACGGACAACTTAATGTTTGCGCCATTAGAGCATCCATCGACCTTAGTCATGGGCCGCAGGTCATCGGTACTTAGAGACAACCTCAATGGGAATTGTAATCGTCATCGACATCGATTACCCAAAAAGCGATTTCGATTTCGCTTTGATTTTCAATCTTACAATGTCCGCCCTGCACTTTTGTTTATTGATCATCTTGAACTTTGGCGAGCAGAAGCCGCAATTGATTTGCTACCATTTCCATTTGGCTATTTAAACATAGCCTGTTTATTGTTGTAAGATATTTGTACAATTTTCATGTCGATTTTTACATTTGTTGTTTATTTTGATTTGCCTGCAAATTTGCCTGCAAATTTTCATGTCTTTCTTTATTTTTATTTTTTTGTTTTCCTCTTCTGGTTGTGTTGGACTTGACTTTTACAAGGTGAAAGATGTGTTCTTTTATTGGGACTTCTGTTTGTGTTTTTTAGATATTATTTTTTGGAATATAATAAGCAAACGGCCGGCGACAAAGTGACATGAAATTGTCTTTCTCGTTTTGTCGACTTTGTTGGTTCATTTGCTTTAGTTGACTTTGACTATAATTTAGCATTTTATGTGCTGATTTTCAATGTGGCAAAATGGCTCAGCTTTTTGGCCCAGTTAACTAAGCTACAGCTGGGCGACCAAAATAGACCCGCCTTTGACTGCGTCCACGACGCGTCGTCTGGGCAAACATGTCAAGCGTTTTGTTTGCTTCAGTGGCGCTGGGCGCCGTTCTTTATGGCCCTGTTCAGTACTCAACGTCTTTTGGCCATAAAAACGGCGTCAGAGATGTTGAAGAAGCTGATGGGGTAGAACAGTGCCGGCAATCACCAGAAAGCCGTCCACAGGGATGCCAAGCAACAAGACAGCCACTCAACGAAAATAGCTAAACAAATGATTCAAACACTAAATAATTCAACATTGTTTTTAATGGTACACTCTATATATAAAAAAAAATATATATATAATCATCAATTTGGATAATTAAAATGTTCTTCATAAATAAACAAAAATATGTGTGTTCTCTTGTTTATGCACAGTGCAAGTAGTGGCAACTTATAACAATCATCATAAGTGTTTACCTTATTGCGGCTCAACAAACATAAAAGTCTATTAATCTCTTAGATAAACAAATAACGGTTATATTTCTTAAAATAATTAATTATGCGTTTCTATTTTTATTTGAATAAAAAAATTGTTGGGATGCTCCACTTGGCGAAAAGGAAATCTTTTCATTTTGAGCAAAGGTTTTTAAAAATAAATAATATTTCTCATATGAAATAGCTAAAATATAAACAAGCTGAAATAATATATTTAATATTATTCTAAATTAAAATATAAATTTTCATATCGATTTTAATGGTAATAAAAACAATATCTGATATTTTATTCAATAAAATTCTCAGAATTAAAGATTTCCTTAAATAAAAACAACAAAATAAAATTTAATAAAAAAAAAAATAAAATAAATTTGTTCTTCATTGAAAATTCTTGAGCATTTCTGAAAAGAAAAACAATTTGAATTTAGCTGGAATAAAGCTAAATTTAGCAGCTCTCTGCTGTTTGGGTGGGTGTTTCTTACAAGTGGATGAGGGGGAGTGGGGGGGGGGCAGCTGGGAAAGTTTCGGGAAATCGACTGCCGGTAGCAATGAGGAGGAAAATATATTTTTGGTATTTGCTGCCTAACTTACGATACAAGAGCTGCGAATGTAAATGGAAACCTCAAAAGCTCAGTGAACTTGGTTAGTTGGGGGGCCACAGGACTCTTTGCCACATCGAGGCAACAATTTATATGGTTGTTGTTGTTGTTGCTTTTGGTGTTTATTTTGCCAGTTGGATGTCGCTCGAAGCTGGCCGTTGTGAGGTACGCATTTATTATTTTTCTTAATTAAATCTTCATTCCGCTGTTGCCATCATTCCCCATAAATGCATATGGGGACTTATCTGGTATATATATATATATATATATATGTGTGTGTGTGTGTGTGTGCACTTGCGGTGGCCTCGAAGGCCATTTACAATGCAAACTGATCCGCCTCGGGTTGCTGGCTGGGTTGACGTGCAGCGACAGCCACTGGATGTATGCAACGCAATGCAATAATATAAATATGCTGCCAAGCGACATGCAACCCATCTACACCAACCCCCCGTCTCCCCACCACCACCTCCATCGCTCTTGCAACATTGAAACTCATTTAAGTTGAGCCGAGCCGGGGCAGCATCAGCGCGAATGTCACTAATTAAGCCTAATGGCGCATGAAACATACATTAAAACTAATGTGCAATCGTTGCAATCCTCGCCAATCCTCTTCTAACCAACGAACGAGCCACTGCGTCGCACTGGGGGCAGAGAGAGACCTACTCTGCTGCCTTTAATGGTCTCTGCCTAATTTTATGCCGACACAATACATATTTTGAATGTTGTTATCGTTGTTGTTGTTATTGTTGCAGGTCCGCAGAGGCACAACAACGACAGCATTTGCCTTTTATTGCGTCCTGCCTCATGATGATACTATTTGTTTATGTGTGTAGGTAATGTGCACAGATTTCTATCTGGAAATGTGTTAGTCAAACTGAATTAGATGTAGCCATGTTCAACATTCAGTTGCCAGCAAGTTTACCATAGTTAACACCGAAGGTCAGCTCCTTGTTGATAACTTGAAGCCAAACTATTCCGAATTATTAAATAAATTAATGTTTAATAAATTAATATATGCAAGTAAGCTTTAATTTGAGCTTCCATAAAGTATGTTCCTTTATTAAGTTAATTCAATTAAAGTGACACTAAATTATATTTTAGATTAATATTTTTGTTTTCTAGTTTCCAAATTCAATTTGTGAATAAATTTTTAAATCATTAGAATTATTTATACTTTTATGACGGTGATTCATTATTATTATTAATAATAATAGTATTATTTTTATTTTTATTCCTACCTTTTTTGTACCTGTCCTTATTACAAATTTGTCCCTGACCGTGTACACATAAATCCTTTGTGTGGCATGTCCTTAAAGGGTGTTGATAAGTGAAAATACTTCAATTCTGAAGGATCGATATTGGTGGTATTAAAAAAGTAGTGATTGAAATGTGTTAAAGTGTTGTGACAAGCGGAACTTTTTTCTCGTGGAAAAACTCAATCTGGATATTGGATATGAAAAAGTTGTAAGCGCTTAAAATGTGGTTTGAATACTTTTTAAGGGTGGGATTGCGGTAGTTTGTAGTCATCGAAGACCAACGTCCTTTAACTTCCTTTGAGGGTAAACTCTTTTTGTGGTAAATAATTTGATTAATGTAATGTTTGAAACGAGTGGATTTGAGATGTATTGTTGATTTTTTGTGGGGGTAACTTGAAGTTGATTGATTCATTGTTGCGGACACTCTTTGAAGTTTGATTATTTATTTATTTTATTTGCTTGGTGAAAAAATTAAATTAAATTAATTTAAAAATACAATTTTCTATTATTATTATCATTATGTATATAATAACAAATAATAAAATGCAATTTAAAATAAGAATCTTTTATGTAATTAACTTAAGTTGACCACTCTGCTCTAGCTTGTGGGGATGTCTGAAGTCAATTTATATGAAGCTAGTATAAATCCAGTAGCATTCAATCGATGGATACAAAGCACCTGAATCAGTAGATGTCCTTATGGCCTGTTCCCAACTCGTTTAGCAACACACACACGCACACACACACACACACACATTCAACCAAAGCAGGTGCAAGAACGTAGCTAACATGTACCAAGTCCGGGTTGGGGTTTAGGACTGTTGCAATCAACCCCCTTTCGCTCCTGGCAGCTGCTTGAGGCAACTTAGAACTGGCGAACCGGCCACTAATGAAACATTATGGCTGTCGTAACCCAGCCACGCCGCACAAATCCACTAAAAACGTTTACGGCTTACGTGCAACATGGCTGACTGCCACTGAAGACCACGGCAACATAAGTGGCACGTACATACGAACGCCGACTGTGGCAACGGCGTTGGCATCAAAAGTGTCCTGCTAAATTGCTGGCTGAAACACGTTCTGTGGGCAGCGGCTGCAATTGATTTTTACACTCCACATAGGTATGGATGTGTCCTGTGTGCCTGGGACAGATATGCGGACGTTAAGCAGATCACAAATATTCTTCTTTTTTTTATTTTAAATATTTATCTCAGTTTTGGGTGTAATAAACAGTTCACAATTCAAATGCATTGCCTTCATTGAAGCATCATTGAAGTAATAAATTTAAATTTCTATAAAATGCCCCGGAACGATATGAAAACATTTGACAATGATATATGTGTATGTTTGTTTGTATGCGTAGCGCTCGAGAGCCTTCGTCGCCCAAACGGAAGCAGCTTACGCACGGTTGCATTACGACCGGAAGTCGTGCTAGAGGGATCGAGAGGGGAGAGTGCGGTCCGAGGCAGAGTCCTCGAACGAATGTCAACATGTTGATAACAAAATACAAGCGCACACTTTGCACAAAAACTGTTTTGTTTTCAATTCACAAGCGCTGCAATGAAAATGAAAAGTTCTTGTTTTTCCACCCATACCGCACTCATATTTTATGAAAAACAAGAGCGAAAACTTTTACCTCCAAGTGTGGGCAATTTAATGCTCTTACCCAACCTAATCTAGCTCAATGGGAATTTAAGCTGTGACCAGTTTAAATATATATAGTCTGTTCTATAACAAACAAATTTTAATTCTTATTATGGATGTGTTTGTTGATGTATAAAAAAAAAATTATTTGTAGTATTTAATTCCTTTATTTAAATGCGCAAAATTATTTATTAATTTAAATTCGAAAATTTTAAATTAGAAAAGTATTAAAAAATGACTTATTTTTAAATAATAGGAAAAATTTGTTATATATTGTTTTTATTTATTATAATAATTAAATTAATATGTACAAAATATAAAAAAAAGGATATAATAAATTTGGAGGAATTGAAATTGAAACTAAAAAAAATATATTCCAAGCATTGTGAAAACCCAGAGAAAACCAATTAGACCAAATATTGTTCAAAGTAGTTTAGAGAGAGATAGAGAAATCGAGAGAGAGAGAGAGATAGAAAAAAGAAACGAAAGTCAAATCTGAGAGACAACGAGTATACTTTTGTAATTATATTATTTTGGACATTTAAACATTTTTCACTTTGCTGACATGATGTGTCCTGATGTGTCCTTTTTGACTGCTTTCAGGCAGTGGTTGGTTGAGCCAGAACTTTGGCCTTTTGTTTCATATGTTCCAAAGCCAGTTAGCCAGCGAGTCCTTGCTTCAACCAATATGCAATGCAGTTGTTTTGTTCTCTTTTTTTTTGGTTTGTTTTTTCGTTGTAAATGCAGAAGGAAGTTTTTTAGTGTCGGCTTGGCTTAAAAATAATGATAATCATTTTTTTTTTGTTGTAAAACAATGAAAGCTCTGCACCGCTTTGCTGACCACGCGAAAAACTTCTTCCAACAATTTGCCCGAGTTAAAATTAATGAAATTTATTTTCTTGTTGCCGTTGTTATTTTCACAATTTCCATTGTTTTCAGCGGGGACGGATGGTCTGTTGAATGAAAAGTTGGTATACATTTTGGTTAAATTTATGGCTGCACTTTAAGGTTTATGCTGTGAATGTTAGAAAGTAATGGAATAAAAGCAAAAGTTTGCCATTGTCCGTAAATACTGGGTAACATGACTAGAGAAACTACAAAATCTCTATTTATATATCTGAGTGCATCCTTTGTACACAGATTATACAGAATGACAAAGATGTGGGTCGACCACAAAATGCTTTGCGGTGTCATCAGCTATGTCAGCTAAGCAATCTATTGTAGTCATTGCACTTAAGTCTAGTCAAGTGTAAACAGAAGGCTAACTAGTCGAGCAATTAATTGTATTCGATATGATCTCAAAAAGGCAGGACTAAAGGCTGAGAATTGTCCTCTGAGCAACTGAATAAATAAATATAATAAATATTATCGGAAGAGGGATAAAAGTTACTTTATTTACTGATTTATTTAGATGAACGACAAAGATGGAAATTCAACTAAAATAAAAATATTAAAAAGCGTTAAAAAACTTAGAAGAATTATAAGTAAAAGTTAGGTAAAATCAAATTAAAATTAAATCACAATTTTTAAATTGATAATTATAATATGTATGTTTGTGTACTAAAAAACTATTAAATAGTTGATGCAAAATTGTATATGCATTCTGTTTAAACAATTCTCCTACTTTATTTAAGTCCATTATAACTTTTGCCTTTACACTCTTTCCACTCTTTCAAAACCGATTTTAACATTAATAATGCATATATTTTTAAGTAAGTGTGGTAAAGGTTATTAAATAAATTATAAGGCTTTTATTAGTTGAACAGTTTTTGAAGGGTTAAACTTTGCCCAACTTATACATTGTTCAGCGAAATACTTTTTAATCTCTTTCTATTTATAACAATTCAAATAGTTTTTAAAGCACTTTCAAACTCTACTAGTTCTAGTTTTTATCTCTATCACTCCTCTCTTTTGATATCACATTTATAACCTATTAGCTGCACATTCAATTTGCATAATATGCATAAGTTTTCACAAGTTAAATTGAAAATATATTATTATTAACACACTCTTAAATCACAAAGTCACAAAGAAACCTCCTCAAGCAATTTGCATATAATAAAAACACCAACTGTAACATGCCACACGCATCTGCATGCAGCATTTTGCATACTAAATGGTTAAGTTTAGTTTTTAAGGTTAACACAGCATGTTGGCCACATTGGAAAAAAAGAGCTTCGCAACGAAAACGTAATTAAAGCAAAGGAGCATTTTGGTGCTGTCCTTTGTTTATGCAAATATTTGGCACTAAACAACTTAACCTACATGCAACACCGAGCAAAGGTTACAAAAATGCACACACAAAAACACAAACACACATGAGGCGTGTTACATAAGCGCTGCAGCAACCACAACAACAACAACAACAACAACAATAGCACACACACGCATGTTGCGCCTAGAAGCACACTATAATACGCACACACGCACATACACAGCACAGACCCGCACACCCGCACACACACCGCACACACATGAAAATTGCAACAGCGAGCAAATAGACAACAACAGTGCAACAGTGTGTGTGTTTTTCTTTAAAATGTGTTTTCCATTCTCTTTCAATTTAGCGCTCGGCCTAAAAGTATGCTGCATCATTAGTGTCAAGCTCCTTGGCTGACGCTCATTAGGACGAACGCACAGCGAACGACAGCAAAAGCGCATTACGAGGGCCAACCGACAAGTTCCTAAGACAAAGCATTCTTAATTACCATCGAGCCAGCAACAACTCAGTCAAGGGCACAAAAAAGTGAACCCAACAACAACAACAACAACAACATCAATTGAAACAGGCATGAACCAAAGTTACTTGTGCCCCTCAAAACTCTGCAAGATGCCGGCGAGCTGATGCGTTCCCCAACAAAACAACAACAACAACAAGATCTACATACATAAATAAAAGGACAAAAGGCGGCAAAGACAGAGAGAAAGAGAGTGAGAGAGAGAGAGAGTGAGAAAGTGAGAGAGAGAGCGAGAGCGAGAGGGAGAGAGGCGACAAATTAAGAGCACTTGCGAATTGTTGTTGGCGTCGGGAAATTGATATATTCGATTAGCAATCCAGAAAGTTGAGCAGGCGACAAGGACAACTGGTGGCATCTTCAATTCAGCAGGACACGCCCACTATAACGCCCACGGCCGCGCGCACAGCTGTTGTTGTTGGTGGTGGTGGTGTTTGTGTGTGAAAACAAGTAGAAGAAAATTTACATCCTGTTCGCATCGCATTAGCCCCGCTTTAAGTCGAGCAAACGCCGAGTCATGCCTGAGCAGGATAATTACGATGATGAGGTAATTTTGATTGTAATGCTGCCAGCAGCAACATCAAACACACACGCACACCAACACACACACACCAACACACGCACAAACACACACACACACATGCAGACAAATAAATATGTTTTATGCATTAATATCATTAGGCATAATTAATTTTAAAGTAAATATTTAAACACGTGTGTGTGAGTTTGGCCAACATCTGCCCTGGCTCTGACAATATTTTAGCCTTACGAACTGCTAAGGCTCAACATTTATTATGTATTAAAGGACTTTCAGCCGGAAACATTATGCGTCAAAAACTTCCCCTTTTTAGCATAAGCCTGAAATTAGCGCTCGCTGGTGAAGTAAGGAATGAATTAATGAGAAAATCACAAAAGACAGCTGCTTTCATCCTTTTAACGAATATATAAATGTCAAATTAATTACTAACCGAACGTTTAAAAGCAAAAATTCTCTTTAAATGAGTTCATATTAAATTGCAACAATTTGGCAACCAAAAAATTCTAACATGATTCGATTTTACAAACCGCAAACATATTTATGAAAAACAAATTAGTTAGGAACATTTTTAAATAGCGCAATTAAATTGAGAAAATAAGTTAGCAAATAAGTAGGCAATGAGATTCGTAAATAGTTGGGTATTTTCGCATTAAAGCAAATGCTTAGGAAAACTTTAAGTAAACTTAGCAATTTTTCAAGGTTTTTACAAATTTTAATATACATATTTAAGGATAATTAAGAAAATACTGCCTTTGACCAACATATTTCCATACATAACATAAATGGTTTTATTATATTAAGAAATAAAAATAGTAAGTCAAAGAGGAAAGAAAGTCTTATTTGCATAAGACAAATTGAAAGCAAAAATAAATATTGGCTGTGCCACATTTCGTGGTAAAGTCAAGTCGCATACACTTAACAAGTGGGCGCAACTTGTCGGAAACTCTGCGATCTCTTAGAATAAGAGCACTTTAGCATTCTAATTGCGACTTGGACAAGTGCATCACTCTGCCATTGAGTGGTCGTCAACCAGTGACATCGACAGCAAGTTGAGCTCTCGGCATCATCTCTAATTCTGATAGGGGCTGGGTCAACTTCAGCTGGCGCTTTTACGCTTCGCTGAACCCAGTTGGCCAGCGAAGGGATGATGGCAGCAGCACTGGTGGCATCTGGCAGACGGAAGCGATGATAATTAAAATAAATTCCGCATGTAATTCAAATGCAAAGCGCTGACAGCACTGACAACAATTGCAAATTGCAAATTGCAAATTGAATTATCAACGCGTTGCGTTTTGCTCGTCCGCGATTTGCATGCAAAAACAAAGTGGGAAGCGAAGAATGGGAGGAGTGTTGAATAAAGTCGCATAGATAAGCAGCCATTCACAATAGCGTTTAGGCACTCAAGCGGAAATCAATTAGCTTTTGTCCGCCTTCGCCTCTCACACTTTCTATCGGAAAGTGTTGCATAATCCAGGGGCGTAATACTGAATTTTGACAGTGTTGCCATAATCGATTGTGTTTGCTAATTATTTCAACCTGCCTTCGACTGCCACTCGCATTAATCTGTCCGTCTGTCTGCGGGTAATTGCTTTATAATTATATATGCGCACTATATATTTATTTCAATACATTTTTTTTCCCCTCACTTGACACAATTAATTACAGCCATCAGTGTTAAATATGTTCATGCACAAATACATTCTTTTGACACGCAATTCATGCAAATCAACGACTTTTATTTACTATTTCTAAAAGCGACTGTTGTACAGCTCCACATTTAATTTATCATCAAAGTGCTATCAGTGCTGAGTATTTACATGCCAATTCATACACTGAACCCACATAAAGTGACTTATAGCCAGGTCCATCTATCCGAATGATGGAAAGACTATCAGAACTTAAGAAAATAAATATTTTGAGTTTAAATTCTTGTCTACCCAGCCAGGGACAATTTTATTTAATTAAATCAATAGATCTTTCCGATTACCGAATATCGATACATATCGATGTTTGACACCAATAAAAGCAGCTCTTTATAAGGTATAAAATCCTTATCGACTGTTAACATTTCTTATGAGGTTCGAATAAAAAAAACACCTCATTTAAAGCCAAAACGTTTTTTCCATAGGGCATCTCCAAGTTGAGCTCTCTCGTACAGGGCAATTTTACTTGTTTGACATGCAACTCATGCAACTGCAACAGCTTTCATTTATTATTATTTCAATGCATACTTTTATACATATTACACAATCATTATAATTATTTCCATCACGTGACACTTTCAATTTCAACTAGCATTATATTTATTATATATATATTTATTTTATAAGTTCATGCAACTTAACGACCGCTGACAGTTGCGCGACCTGCTGCAAGAGAGAGAGAGAAAGAGAGAGTGAGAGAGAGATATATATTTATATATATAGAGAAAGAGAATAAAAGCAATCATGGTCGTGTACTGGAAGCTCATGTGTGTGTTGACATAGACGCAAACACAGAAAGCTTGGCATGACACACACACACTCACATACACACTTAAATATACACGCACACACATGGCTACACACAAGGATACACACATAAGGATGCGCGTGGCAGTTATAGCGAACGCTATGCCATTATGGCCTTGAGCTAAACTGTTGTTGACAACGGCAACCGTTGCAGGTAGGGCGGCAGATCAGAGACCAGGCAACACAGACAATGCTACTAGCAATCCGGAAAGCCAGACACAGACAACAGCAACAGCAACAATAACAACAACAACAAAGACAACGACAACATAAACGAGAACTGTGACAGAGTTGCCTAATGCCATCCAGCAATGGCAATGGCAATACTATGCGTATCCTTTAGCAATGGCGCCCAGAGGGGCTGTTTGTGGATTTTATGTTTGGCAGGAAGGCAGCAAGCCATAAAGATTGGCTTGTAATGTCAGCCGAGCCGTCAATAGTGCAATATTGCTCAGCAGCTTACACAGTTTGTCAGGGTTGCTGGATGACTACTTTGCAACATTTTTTTGCAGCTAGATCTGCAAGTACAGCTTGAAAATTGAAGGACAAACGATTTGATATTTTCATCAATAAAAAAAGGGATTTGCAACAGTTCAATGGTTTGCCAAATAAAACATGATGTTAACAAAAATGTTGCTGTTGTAAACACTGCATGCGTGATTTGTGGCAGTTAACCATAGCAAAAGAATAACTACCACAAACAGAGAAAAACCAATAATACTTAAGTAGTAAGCGGGCTGAGCAAAATGAGTTAATACAGCTTTGATCTCACCAGAAGAAAAGAAAATCCTTTGGCATATTTTCCCATTCTGCAATTGGTGTCTATTTTAATGCGCTTAAAAGTATGCAACGTATATTTTTTCACTCCTAACTTAATAACTATGGCAACTTATGCAAATAACTTGCGGCTTTCTGGCAACTTTGAACTTTTACACTCAGCGCGCGACTCGAGGCAACAACAACAAAAAAATAAAAAAAAAAATAGATAGAAAATAAAAGTTGGCAACGCTCTCAGCTCAACCGCTAAAGCTGCTAATGCTCTTAGTTTAGAGTGGATAGTGTGAGGCGGTCAGTTGCGGGTTGGCACTCGCAATAGTAACTGTAACTGTAACTGTATCTGTATCTATATCTGTATCTATATATCTGTATCTTGCCCTCGGGCTGACTTAATTTTGGCACTTTAAGTTAAACTCACTGCGTTATGAACGCTTTTGATTTAGCTCATAGCTTAGCTGCCAGCTCAGGTAACAGCAAATTCAATCAATAACAACAACAAGACAACCGCGGATAAGTATTTTCCCAAGGGCAAAACGACAAAAGCATTCTTAGCTACTCGGAAAATTGAATAACCCTTGAAGCTCAAAAACCTGTAAAAATGTATTGCCAAAAAGTTTGTTGCCTGATTAAAATTTCTTACGTTCTTGCAACATGAAAGGTATTTTGATTGTCTGCACTCTCAACATGTTAGAAACCCCTGTTGAGAATTTTATTTTAATATTGTTTATTTATTTATTATATGCATATATAAGTTAATTAATATGCTGCTGGCAAAATTAAAATGAAATCACTTTTAATTTTTAGATTAGTTTCCTATTTATTGGCTTGTTTGCAGAATAGTGGTTATAGCCAAATTTAATTAATTTTTATATTATTCAATTTGCAAAGCAAACAAAAATAATCCACTCAGCTATTTTACCAATTTGGCATCAGCTATTTCATTAAAGTCAAGTGGCAATTTGGCATCAGGCAAATAGGAGTATTATAAAACTTGCAACAGATGCAAATGTATATATGTAGGTATGGGTACAGGTATCACCGATGTCAGCTATATGATATAGCAGTCCAATCTGCTTTATTCTAAAATATTTACAACAAAACGACGGATAAGTTTCAAGTATCTATGAGAGATTAGTTTGCTACTAAAAAAAAGATAAACAATAAAACACAATTTGAAACTGAATATATATATATATACATTATGGGGTCGTAGACAGTTTCCTCGATGTGTCACATTGTTATAAACAACACAATAAAAATAAAAAATACGCTCTGCAAGGGTACAATAATAATTTTCTCGGTTTGTTTATTTTTTGTGGCTCTCAAGCCAAACACAATAAAAAGAAAATCGGTTCCTTCAAAAGAAAATATCAATAGCGTTTTTATACAAATGTGTATCGGAAATTAAATGAACATTTTTCACATTCTAAAATACATTTTTAGTCGATGGAAATTTTTCGCATTTTTCCAATGAAATAAATTCGAATTGCTGTCAATTGAGTTGAGTTCAAATATTGTGGCAATGATTAAATAGCTCAAATATTGACATCATCTTTGTTTTGCTGAGCAGCACCATCAGCTATGCCTAATTGGGAGCCATTAAAAATTTATTGAAACAAATAACACGGATACCGGAGCCCTGTGGCTTCCGATTAGTTATTTTGCCTGAGAAAACAAATGGCGCCTGAGTCCTGTCCAAAATTGATGAGGGAAATTACTTTTAATTCTTTTAGCGTTAACGGCAACTCATCAAGTTGAGTGTTTAAATTAAATTTATGCTCGCAATATTTGCATATTTACTTGAGACTTTCGTCGCAATCAAACTGAGTGCTTTCTTCTCCACAACTCTCGAGGTTGTCGAGTATCGAGCTTCAGCTCGCGTTTATCCAAATAATAATAAATTCAGTTTAATTAAACGAAGATTGCACGCCCCGAGCAATTATTATTCTGACTTTATGATCTATGTATCATATACACAAATAATAATAAGAGACAGCGCAAACTTTTGGCCACAATTCATGTTGGGTATATTTGCGGTCAGTTTATTTTAGGTTTTCGGTTCCATGTTCGACGCTTCCGTCATCAATCAATTGTTGCCACAGAGACTGAGAGACTGAGAGACTGAGAGACTGTGTCTGCATAAATAAACATGAGTTTATAACCCACGGCGGCAAAGCTTGCAACTGCACTAATTGCATTGGTTGCAAATGTTTATGCATCAGATTTCATATGGGGGAGTAGTGTGTAAACTAGGCTAAATACTCAGGGATGTGAATCATGATGAAAACCAATTTAATGCCTGATTTGTGCATTGAATAGCTTCTGCTTGAGCTACAATTAAGATATAATTATAATTTTATGCATTATCTATTTGGTGGATGTATGAGCTCAGTTTAATTAATTAATTATACAGTAATGGGAATGTATGTATGTTTTATTGAAATGATTGAATAACCAGTTGGCTTAATGTCTGACAGATCCTGGTTACCAGTAAAAAGTAAGAGTGACCGACTTAAAGATACCATAAATTTATACATGTTAGAAGAAAGTCAAATCAAACTATGTATCTTAAATTAATTCTTATCCGCTAGGCAGATACCAGATACCTGAATTCTATTAAAGATAGATTCCAGTAAAGTAAGCCAGTTTAGAGCTGAATAGGCCTATATCAGTCTCTCAATCAATTATAATTACAATGCCATTTCGCAACAATGCTCCTTTAAAAAAAAAAAAAAATTTCATACCTATTAAATATTATTATTAATTATTTCATATTTAAATTCAAATCAAACATGATATTGAATAAATGCTCACATTTTTATTTACCATAAATTTTTTTTTAATTTTTTGAAATTAATTTTAATGAAATTCATTCAAAATTTAATTTTATCATATATAAAAAAAAACTAAAACTTATTTTTATCTGTCAGCATTCATAAAAATAAATAAATTACAATTTATAATTATTTGAGTGATGTTTTTAATGTAGCCGTGTCATTTAAATACACAAGAATCACGGCGAATATTTAATATTTTTTTAAGAAGCAGACAGACATGAATATGTATAACTTGTCGGGTATTATCTCCTGTTCACCCAATTATAATGGTTACAGGGTACCCGAGAGGGGAAATCGGTGTCAGGGCGTACGAGCCTGCATGTCTGAATAGTTGCCGCAATTAAGTGGAAGTTGCTGAAGTTGCCCCATTTAATGTTGAACAAAAACGTGGCTCAAATATGTTGTTGTTGTTGTTGTAGGTGTTATTGTTGTTGTTGTTGTTGCCGCTGACTACATTAACTATGCATTAGGCGTAGGGTTTTCGCAAAGAATTGGCTGCCTGCCTGTTAATTTGTATGCATACAGGCATTATACATACGATTTGTACGAACATAAGTATATATGTTTTTGCTGTCTAACTTATTTTGCGGCCATATAAATTAGTCAAGTAGCATTTTGCGGACAGGTTCAAGAGCCTAGCGGCTTAGTTTCATGTGCAAATTTACCCACATTATACAGAAAAGAACAAAATGCAGACTCCAGGAATGATGAAGAGGACGACAGGACTTAAAAATATTTTATGAGAAAAATAACAGCCTTGAATAAAGTTTTCCTGCCTTGTTACTTCTGAACAAACTCTGCCTGAAATTATAAAGAAAAAAAAATCACTTCAACTGGAGTCTTTAAAATAAACATTTATATTGTTTAAACTATTTAAATATTTGTATTGTTTCTTTAGATGTATCATTGTAGAATATAAATTCTTGAATAAATTTAATAATTTTTTTTCTTAGTGGCATTCTGAATACATTCAAAATGCTCAATGAATTATAAGTTGCGGATTGCTTGAACCTCAAATGGGGTCCTCTTTTGGGGGCCTCGCCATTTTGGTCAATTATTGGGGTCTGTTTATTATTTGTGGCAGCTGATTTTGTGGGGCTCAAATGTGTGGCACGTGGCCATAATGGCGCTGCTGCTCGTTTTAAAATAATTATTCTAATGTTACACATTTCTCTTTGTTGCCCACCCGCAGTTGGTCTCCAGCAATCCCAATCAGCGCAACTGGCGCGGCATTCTCATCGCCCTGCTGGTGATCATTATTGTGCTGGCCTTGATTGTTACCTCGGTGGTAAGTTTAATACAAATGTTACAATATAAATACTAACTGGTTTTTGTGCTAAATGGTAAATGGTCAACTCAATACTAACTTAATGATTTAATTGCTCTCTTAAAGAGCTGTAAACTGAATACAAAAGAAAAAAAAAATCACAAATTCAATTTTGTACAGCAAAAATAAATACTAACACTAAACTTAACACTTTGTAAATTGACACTCAATTCTCAAGTACAGTGAAAACTATCTAAATTGGACATCGATAGTCAGTCAACTTTCTCCAAAACGCCCATTTCGTTACCTGATTTGTATATGTCTTTTTAAAGTTCTTAAAGCGTACCGAAAAATATTCAAATAAAAGACAATGATTTAACAGAAAATGTGTGCCTATATGGAGTGTCTGTATGAAGAGTTTTCACTGTACTTCAAATGAAAATGAATACCGAAAACCAAAAGAAAAACACAAAAACCTTAAATGTTATGCCTGTAAATACGTTGCTCTCATTTTTGTCTCTTATCTTTGTTCATTTGTTTATTTCCTTTGTGCCTGGGCTGCGTGATACTTGTATATACCCGCCCCCTCACCAACCACCACTTACACCACCTCAACCACCACCACCACCACCAATAAAACCGCTACGAAATTCTTTTATCCATTTTTCTCCTTTTTTTTGTGTTTTGATGTTGTCGTTCACTCGTTGTTTGTGTGTCGTGTTTTTTTTGTTTGGTACCAATTGTGTGTGTTGTTTGCGTGTATAGAAAACGACATATAAAATTTCTGCATTTATCAAAAAAGGTGCTCCTCACGCCCCCCGATGAGGGCCCGCGCGTCAAGGGGCAGCGCATCAAGCTGCAGGACATTGTCGACGGCATCTACGTGCCGCAACGTTCCAACGGCAGCTGGATCGATGGTGAGTTGAACAAGTTAAACGTTGGATGAATTGCTGTTAACGACACGTGTTCTATTTTCCTACCAACTATCTCACTCTCTCTATCTCTCTCTCTCTCTCTCTATCTGTGTGTGTCTTTTAATTTCCGGCTTCACTGCAGCCGAAGAGTTTCTGTATCAGGATCAGTTGGGTCGCATCTGCCTGCTAAATGCTGCCAATCGCTCTGAACGCATCCTCATGTCCAATGTGACATTTGTAAGTACATTTCCACTAACAATCAATAGCAACCTACACTCAGAAAAATAGTCATACCAAATATCGAGAAAAGTGTCATACTATCAGTTTCATTGTGAAGAGTGAAAAATGGGAATTTCCGAAGACCAAGATTCTTTTTTGTTAATTTGGAGTTAGATTTTTCGATAAAATTGAGATAACCACAATTTTGCAATTAATTTTTTATATTTTAATATTATGAAATTTCTCTTTTGTAAATTTAGAAATTATTTCTAATTATCTCAAGAATATCATTCGAATAATATGTAATTATTTCTAAAAAGCCAGGAAAAGTGTCAGTCTTTTTTAAAATAATAATGATAAATATTGACACATATGATTTTTATTTTAGTTAAATTTTTCTGAGTGTACATCTCCTTAAATTCGCATTGCTTATCTGAATATTGAATGAGTCGAATAAATATTTGTATGCAGAATGTTATTTACGATTGGGCGTATCTCAAGAGTACACACTTGACTTGGCAGCCAAAACAGTTGCCAGGCGCTCTTAACTGATACACAAAACTCACAAAAATAGGCTAAAAAGAAAAAATAAAATAAACCAAATGGGTAAAGTTATATCGCTTTGCAAAAACGATAAAAGGAAAAGCTTGTGTAAACAACAACATGGAAAGAGTATCGAGTTGAGGCTCATTTTTCTTCTAATGAATAATGCGCGCCACATGAAATTGAAAAAGCAAACAAATAAAGCTGCCACATGTTGGCGAATGACTTAGACAACCCCCCTCTCAGGAGTAGGTGGGCAGGGTGCGATTCAATGCCAAGTTTTGACAGCTGCCAAGATGTGAGCACTTCGAATGCCTACTGGGCCAAATGCAGCAACAAGTGCCACAAACTTTCAACAGCCAACTGCCGACTGCAATTTGGAAAGCAATCGCTTGTGTCAACACTTGCCACTTGCCACTTGGTAAATAATTACTGGGGCATCCGCGAAAGGAGCTCGTCCTAGGATAATAAAAGCGACGCAGTCAAATGGAGAAATGAACATTAAAACTAACTAAAATTAGCATTTTATGGTTTCAAATTTAGAGAAAAGTGTTAAGTTAAAGATAAATTTCAAAATGATTCATATTTACTGAAAAATAAAATATAAAATTTTGTTAAGAAAACTCTGCTTTAAATTAAATATAAAATTTTGTTAAAGAAACTCTGCATTAAATTCATTCTTAAATTGCTATCTAAAATTGCCCATTTAATGGGCTCGAAAGACTCATCCTTGGCTATTAAAGATTAACTGGCGTACTCAAGCGATTAATTTTGAAATAAATGCGCAAAGTCTTAATTAGAAATGTGCCAGGTGAAAATGTATCTAAAGCCAAAAAACAATTACAACATTTTAATTAAAATTACGCATACGCAGCGTTTGCCCAACACACATTTTAATGGCAAATTGCAACGTTTATTCGAAGTAAATTTTAACGTTTAAGACACAAGCAGCATTTCAATGAGTACTCATAATTATTAACAATATATGTATGTATGTATGTATGTATGTATGTCTGTATTTATATATTGCGCAGAAAAACTTGTCGCCCTTCACGTTCAGCATATCGGCAGATAAGCGTTATCTGCTCCTGGCTCAAAATGTAGTCAAATTGTTTCGACACTCGTATTTGGCACAATACACGCTCTACGACATCCACACGAGGTAAGCCCATAACACTTTTGGTGTGAGGAGTATCCCAATCTTTAAGCATACAAATCCTTGCGCAGCGAAACCATCAAACTGCGCCTCAATCCGCACCAGGACGAATGGCCCTATTTGCACTTTGCCCGCTTCAGCAGCGCCGGCAATGCGCTCATCTGTGTCCTCAACTATGAGATTTACTATCGCCAGGAGGCGCGTGCCTCGCACGCCTATCGCATAACTCACGATGCCGTGCCGGGCGTCGTCTATAACGGCATACCCGACTGGCTATACGAAGGTGAGCATTTTATTCCTATTCACTTATTCACTTTTTGTTCTTATGAATATTTGTTTAATTTTTTATATTTATTATATATTCTTTGCACATTTTTAAAAAAACACACTCATGATTTGAAATTAATAAATTAAATTTAATTATAATTAATATTTTCTATTCTAGAACGAAAAAAAATATACATTAAAAAAACATACAAGAACAAATTATTTAAAACAAACGGATAACAAGTTTGAATTAATAATGATTGTTCCAAATATTCATTTACATAAATAATTATCTTATAATTGACCTAATACTAACCTATAATTAATAAATAGAAAATATTATTTTAAATATGCAAAGAGCAGATCTAATTATTTTTTTATTTATTTATTTTTTTTTTTTTGTAATTCAATTACTTACTTTTAATTTCCTAATTGTTTTTGTTGCTTTAATTTAACATTTTCATTGGTAAAATCTGTAAATTTGCTGACTGCTCATAATCCACATTTATTTTTCCAGAGGAAGTGCTGCACACAAATAATGCCATTTGGGTGTCGGACGACGGCCACCTGCTCCTCTATGCCAGCTTCAACGATACACACGTGCAGGAGCAGCATTTTGCCTGGTACGGCACCACATCGTCGGGTCCCGCCGGCGGCGCTGGAACTAGCGGCACGGGCAGTGCCACTAGCCATGGTGTTGGAAGTGGTGGCAATGGTGGTGGTGGTGGCTCAGCTGGTGGCACTAATCCGCATGCCAACTTGTACCCGGAAATTAGATCCTTACGGTAAGTCGTGTGCCTGTCCTTGACTATATTACTTTTCGATTAGGTGTTAATGATGTGCTCGTGGCTGTCATTAGCCCGAAAGTGCTCAAAATTCATGAAGTTGCCCGGACTCAAGAAATGCACATAGTTTTCGGTTAACCTAATGGGGGTGCCCAGGTGAACAGGTGTGTATGTTTGTGTGAGTGTGTGTGAGAGTGTGTGTGTGTGTGGACGACAGTTTTGGAATTAAAATTAGTTTGCAGCAAGTTTTGTGGGTGGCCAACTCTGGTCCACAAAAGACAGTTGGAATGCCCACAAATGCCTCGACACCCACCACCCCACCCTCCCCGAATAACTGTCATTTTCGATTTGATAAATTGCCAAATGCACAAAAGGTTGCCACAAACTGTTGCCCGTCAAGCCAGAGAGATTAGGTAGCTGACACAACTGCCGCCTAACCTGTTGTGTTAAGTGTAATGTCATCATTTGGGGATTACTAATGTAAATAAGTAAGCAAACCCAGATATGCCATCTTCTGTTAATTGAATATGCAAAACTTGAGCCATGTGAGCCTGAATTCAATTTAACTTGAGCCGCTGCTTGAAATTGAAAGCAGATAACAAACGATGGCAAACACAATTCAAATTGATATTCACAAAGTAAATTAGATTCTGTTGAATATCATTAATATATAAGAAACTTCATTATTAGAATACCTTGAATCTATTATTTGTCAATAGACCAATTTTGAAGGCTTCGTTCTAAGTTTTAGAAAGTATTTTTATTAGTAGAAAAACGTTTTCAATTTAATCATTGTTTTTTACTATTTCTAAAAATCATTGCTAAATCCATAAAATTTCCTAGATTTTCAAGCGATTTTAATTTCACATTTTCTAAGTTTAAGGGACTTTTTATACCCTTAAACCATTGAAAATGGGTAAAAAAGGGTATAATGGTTTTGTGCAAATGTATGTAACAGGCAGAAGGAGCATCTCCGACCCCATAAAGTATATATATTCTTGATCAGGATCAACAGCCGAGTCGATATAGCCCTGTGCGTCTGTCTGTCCGTCTATCCGTCTGTCCGTCCGTCCGTCCGTCTGTATGAACACGCGGACCTCAGAGACTATAAGAGCTAGCGACTTCAAATTTGGAATATAAGTTCTCGTGTACCAGGCGCAGATCAAGTTTGCTTTATTTTATCGATAACTGCCTCAGTTTCTGAATTATCGATACATTTCGATTTCAGTATGTATGTATGTTGTGAGCAAAAATACTCTGTAAGAAATGCCCTTGCAGAACTAAACATTTGAGTACAAATCATCTTAAAGGGAAATTTGCCAATAAAACTGGAATATAATTAACAACTGGGCTAAGGGTATATCGTAGTCGAGCCAACTCGACTACAGCATCTTACTTGTTTTACCTAAACACAGTGGTTTGCTATTAGTAGGCAAACGTTTTAATTTTAATCATTGTTTTTTACTATTTCTAAAAATCATTACTAAATCCATAAAATTTCCTAGATTTTCAAACGATTTTAATTTCACATTTTCTAAGTTTCAGGGCCTTTTTTTGTGTTTATTATTTTTTTTAATTTTAAGAATACCTCTATTATTTTAAGTGACTTGTTTTTGTTGCTTACTGCTTACGCTGTTCTTAATCCATTCCTTTCTTATCATGCCCATTTCAATTATTCACAGATATCCAAAGCCGGGCACACAGAATCCCACAGTCACATTGCGGGTGGCAAACCTATCGGATCCGCAGAAGATACACATAATTGACTTGAAACCGCCGAAGATTTTACAAAACGAGTGCGTATTGTTAGGCGAGGAGTCGATTAATCAACTTTAACGATTACTAATCCTTATCCGCTCTCTGTTGCGTTTGATAGGGATCATTACTTTAGCAGTGCCAGTTGGGTGAGCGGCACAGAGATCGCTGTGGTGTGGCTCAACCGACCGCAGAACATATCGGTGGTGAGCGTCTGCCGGAGTCCCTCGTTCGCCTGCATTGAGGTATGTTGCAATGTGACCCAATTAAGCCAGCTCATGTGCTCATGTCCGGTATGTCTTGTCTCCCGGTGTCCGACAGACCCATCGAGTGAGCGGCGATGGACGTGGCTGGGTGGACACCGTCTCGGTGCCATTGTTTGCGTCCAATGCCAGCGTCTATGTGGCCATATCGCCGCTGCGAGATGGCTCGTTTGGTAAGTGAGCCATATGCCAAATTGGCTTTTGTTTCGACCTCAACTCACAGACCACAAATCCCCATAAAACATACGCAAACCGACAGGCTATTTCCGGCACATCGTGCACGTGGACATCGACAACAATCGCGTGCTGCCCCTCACCCATGGCCCCTACGAGGTGAACCGACTGCTGCACTGGGATCAGCTCGATAATTGGATGTAAGTACGATGCGGAAATGCCGCAAAACTCAAAACTGAATCCCAAATGAGACACACTTCAGCTAACTCCACTTTTTAAGTGGCCAACCCAAGCTGACTTTAATGTCCGGAACGTGAATGATTATTTGCAAAAGTGTTGGCCATTAAAATAAAGTGCAACCAACAACGTGAAGTGAAACTGCAACGGAAACTTAAGTGAAATGCGCCACTCGCAAACTTGGATGAACAAAAGAACCACATTTTTGTTGGTCTTCAGTCTAAAATGTTCAACTTGAGTGTTGAATAAGCCAACTGTTTTAATATTTAATGCTGTTGCACTTAGCCAAGTAAAGGCTTAAGGCTAATGCCGTGAAACGTGTGCAAAGTAAATTATAAATTAAAATTAGAAAAGAGTTTAAATTTTTTTTACACTCTGAAGCAATTGGAATTATTCAATAATGAAAGAATCAAGAATCATTTATGAAAACAGATTGGCCAGTTTTCTTAAAATTTCTTGCGATTCCATTAGGAGTAACTTTAAATTTAATTTGTTATACTTTTAACCCATTAAAATGGTTAAAAATAATATCGGGTCAGAATCGCGTTTCCAATTTAAAATGTAGTTTTATTCTTACTTAAAAAAGCAAATTTTTAAAATGATAAAAATACAGCTGAAAATTAAGTTTTCCAATAACCAGTAAAATGTTAAATTTTACCACAACTGTTCAACGAAAATTCATATAAAAATTATATTTTCCCTACAACATATTCTCCAACTGTTTCCCTCTTAACAGCTATTTTTTGGGCACACCGGAACGCCTGCCGTCGCAGCAGCATTTATATCGCGTTTCGGCGCTGCCCGCTAGACAGGGACATTCCCTACAAGTGCCGGACTGTCTGACGTGTCCGGCTGTGATGGAGCGCAGCGATGGCTACGACGAGGGTCACACAAAGCCGCCACCAAAGCTGGTGACTGCCTGGGACGATGATTGGGAGGACTCCGAGGAATCAGACTCGGCACCGCAGCCGCCGCCGCCAGCGATGCCCGTGGAGCAGCAGCGTCAGGGGCCGCCCAGCGATTGCCTGTATCATGAGGCTCAGTTTGCGCTGTCACTGCGAGCACGCTATTTGCTGCTGGAGTGCCTGGGACCAGTGGTGCCCAATTCGATCATTTATGGACTGAAGCATCCAAGTGGCGGACCTAAGGTCAAAAGGCAGAATATGCCGCAGGAGCAATTGCCGGCAGAAGCAGAGGGCGCAGCGGAGGAAGTTCGACTTGAGCCGAAGTCACAGTTCCTGGAGCTGCTGTTCACCGTGCAGAATAACACGCGACTCAAGGAGAAAATGGCGAAAGTGGCGCTGCCGCAGATTAAAACGTTCCCGGTCATGATCTCCGGCGGCTATCACGCCCAGGTGCGTCTCTATCTGCCGCCAGTGCTGCGCGAGGATGAAATTACGCGTTATCCCACCATCTTACACGTCTACTCCGGCCCGGGAACACAGTTGGTCACCGATCGATGGCACGTCGACTGGAACACCTATTTGGCGGGCAGCAAGGATTACATTGTCATCGAGATCGATGGACGCGGCTCTGCTGGCCAAGGCTATCAGCTGCTGCACGAGGTCTACAAGCGGCTCGGCAGCGTCGAGGTCTCCGATCAGCTTGAGGTCAGCGAATACCTACGAGACAATCTACACTTCATTGATGCACGCCGCATGGGCGTCTGGGGCTGGAGCTATGGTGGCTACACAGCAGCCCTCGCCTTGGCTGGCCAGCAGTCAATCTTCCAATGCGGCATCAGTGTATCGCCGGTAACCAATTGGAAGCTCTACGGTGAGTTATATTTGGCGGAACATTCTCAGCACTTACTAGAATAAATGTTCATCTTATTTTTTTTGGAAAACACATTTTAGACACTTTTTTATTTCATCCATTCATACTCCTCAGATTCAGAGATTTGCCAGTCTTAATGACTTTGCTTTTGTTTTTGTCTTCTGTATCTCACCAGACTCCACCTATGCGGAACGTTATCTGAGTTTCCCGAATGTAACCGACAACTACAAGGGCTACGAGGAGAGCGATCTCTCAAAATACGTCGACAATCTGCGAGAGCGTCAATTTCTGCTGGTGCATGGCACAGCAGATGACAATGTGCATGTCCAGCAATCGATGGTGCTGGCACGTGCCCTCACCAGCAAGGGTGTGCTCTATAAGCAGCAAATCTATCCGGATGAGGGGCACAGTTTATCGGGTGTGAAGCGGCATCTTTATCGCTCGATGACAGCCTTCTTTGATGACTGCTTCAAGAAGCTGGTGAGTGTCGGTTGTTGGGATTGTGCTTTGTGCACTATTTTGTATATATTCTCTACCACTCTCCTACCATATCTCTCTATTTCTCCTGCTCTCCACCAAACATCAACATCAACGCCAAACTATACAACAATAACAACAACTATCACAACTCGTATACATATCGTCATAAATCATTTTCCATTGCCATTTTTTGGATATTGTCACAATAATTCGCATAGCTCGACCAGCAACAGCAAAACCAAACAGATTCCATGGATTTCCTGGACTTTCATAGTTTCTATGGCGGTTAATCAGTGATCGATTTCCCGCATAAAGTACTAGGTACAGTCGCCGTTGTTATCAATTATCAATCGTCGTCGTTGTTATTTGTTGTCATTCGTAGACTTCTCTCTGTTTCGCTGTTTCAATGTCTTGTTGAGCGTTTAACGGGGTCTCTAAATCAAAGGTCATTTTATAAGTTATTTTCCCAAGACTTCTGATATATGATTATATAATTTTGTTATTTTCAAAATCTGTCTATGGCATGATATTTGGCTTGATTCTATTATTTTTAAAGCTTCCATCGTCTACCAATAAGAGTTACCAAAAATTAAAATTTACTTTATTTCTGATTTCGTTTTACAAAAAACCAAATGTGATATGAAAAAAAAAAATGTTCTTAAATTATATTTGCCGCTTACCAAAAGTTTATTTGATGTGTTTTGCATATACATAAATATATATTTCTTTTGATTTCGTTGAGCAAGTTTCTCTCTGTTTTCTCAAAGTTTTATTTATTGCTCGTATTTCCTGACATTTTGAGTTTTGTACGCAAGTTTCCATTCAAGTTTTGCCTACTTCACTTTCGAATTCTGTTTTTTTTCTTTTCCCTAAACCAGTTGTTGGCTAAATATATTAAGTATGTGTGTGTGTATGTGTGCGTGTGTGCGTACGTGCGTGTGTATGTGTGTATTTTGGGGCTTGTCATTTGTTGGAAGCAAGTCAATGTCTTTTCTTTATGTGTTTTCCTTTTCTTTTTCTCCTGAGTCTAAGCACACACACACAAAGACACTCGGTGGTAACACACACACACACACACTTCCACACTTGCTACTTTAACCTGAATGTTGCTTATGCTTTGATTGTGTCTTTAATTTACATAATATCTCTCTGGACGTATCAGCTGGAAAGTCGAATTCAATTCGAAACTAACTCGTAAAATTTTGCTCTCCATGTGTTCAACAAACAGGTGCCGCCGGAAACGAAAGCTGGCCTGGGCAGTGGCGGCGATATGCAGCAGCAATAAAACATCAACAGCAAGCAAAATAGCAATAAACATTTTTTTTGATAACAGCGGCGCAAAACATTAAATGAAAGCGAAACGTGCTCTCGAAATGTTTGCGTAAATTACATAAAATGTAATTTGTTACGAAAACACACACATACATACATACATATAAATACAAACAACATTCGACACATAGCCATACCGACGCGCCAGAGTTGCATTGAAACGTTCAAAATAAGTTCGAATGAACGAACAGCTAAGTTGAACGAATGAGCCAAGTCCTTGATATCGTTCAATAATCGATCCCAAAATTGTTCCCTTGAGCTCGATTATCAATTAGGGATCGATATATTCGTTTACCAAAACCTGGACTACTGGAGCTTGTTCATTAAACTGAACTACAATGTACAATTCTACTACACACAGCCAAATGGTGACATGTGCAACTGTAAATGGCGTTTTGTATAAAATAATAAACAAAAGAAACAATGCCAAGTAATGTGAGAAAAAATAAAACCCAACCCCAATGCAAACAAAACGTAAAATCAACATGGTTGTGAAAAACACACACACACACATACACTTACAAATACGTACATACAACACAATGTTGACGCAACAAAGGTATACAATGAGAAAAAATCAACTTACACGCGCAACATTCATAAATGCCGCTAGAAAAAAGGACGTAAGTGCCGCATATTATATTTATTTATTTGATTTTTCCTTTATGTATTTGCTGCATACATTTCCAATAAGGTTTTTCCCAAAACTGAAATAAAATATATTTATTAAAACGCAAAGGTCAGCAGGTGGCAAAATAACACCAGTGGTTAGCAGCGAATTTCCAATTACAGAAGAGTGTGGTTAGACAGGGGTGGGGGTCGCAGAGAATTGTGCAGGAAATGACTATCATAAATCAATTTACAAACATTTGAAAAGCAATTTAAATGGCATTTTCTGATATCACACTAGAGTTGAAACATTTATCAATAAAATTTATGAGCTGCTTATTACTGTTTTTAGTACATTCATTTTCTGACAAAATTTCACTTATTGGTTGTACAAAAATAAATGTTGCTCAACTGAGGGAATCAAAAACTTTTTAAAGTCTGATAAAGTTTGCTTGAAATTACGTATTTAACAAGCAATTTAACAAATATATATTAAATTTCGCTTATAATTTCTGTCTACCGAACCCCATATAAAATTTCTCATTGAATCCGACAAGTGTTGAATTTGCCGTGGATTTTAATTAAATGACTTAAAATAAAAAATGCCACAATAAATACGTCATAAATAATGAAACGAGCCGGCGCCTGCGACATTAACATTTGCATAAGAAAAATAAAATAAAAAACCAAGGGAAAAATGCATAAAAAAATAACTCTGGGCGGTCTCAAGTCCGACCAAACCGGCAAGAAATCAATTTAATTGAATTTTCATGATAACATTAATAAATAAATATTAAAAACAAAACAAAAACTAAACAAATTAATGCCAAAATGAAATATAATTTAATTGAATTAAAGCAAATACTGTTTGCATGTAAGTAGCGCAATAAAAATATTTAATATTTAATAGTTATATAATTAATTCAGTTCATGTTAATTGCAATAACTTCGCACAGAAGGTAAGCAAAAAGTACATTTCTAAATGAGCGTAGTAAATGTAGCGTTAATACTTATACACAACCACAACAGAAACCTAATAATGTTTAGAAAATTAAGTGAAAAATACCAAAGTAAACAATTCTTAAGAAAACAAACGAAAAAAATTTAAACGTAACGAAAAGGTCAAAAATAGCTGCGATACATGTAAAAAAAAAAAAAAAAAAAATATTCGAATGCGACTGTCAAAACGTTGACAAAGAGCAACAAAATAAATGACACCGCACCGCATCTCAATTGGCTGCCCCTGGTCTTGGTCCTGTAAGTTTCCCACAAACGAGCAGTAAGCGCAACATGTGGCAAAACGGATTAGTTTTAATTAGATTCTTGCCACACAGCGTAGCACAGCCAGTTAATTAGCAGTCGCATGACAATTGTGACGCTTCCTAATTATGATGACTGCAACCTACTTTTTGCACATGTTGCAAATACATTTACCGGATGGGTTTTTTTGGTTTTCACTTTGCAAATGTGTCGTGCTAGCTTTCAACCGAATTTGGGATTGATCGATTAGATATCTGACGAACATGTTGAAATACCAGCATAAATCTACATGCAGCATTTTCATTTTTCATCATATTACGTATAGAATAATTACTGTATTCATTTAAGTTGTACTCATGTAAAGCAGCTCCGACTCCGTAAATTATATATATATTTCTGATCAGCACGAATACAATATTAATTATACAATATTTATTGCTTTCGGTTTGGTGACCTTTGTTTATAATTAAAATTTGTGTTTACTGGCTCCAGCTCAAGTTTTCTTTACATTTATTTCTCAATATATTTCAAATTCCGTCGAGATTTGTCTTCTGTGCATCTTCAAATTCCCAACCAGCAATAAATATATTTTTATTATTTATTGGTTTCTCAGAAAAAATGATTTAGTTTTTCTCTATTTGTATTCTTTCTACGCACACAATTTTTGTGTGCTTAACATGTGTTGAAATGGGTGACATTTATGACTTTATCCCACATCTATTTATTTATTTAAGAAGATTGAAAAAAGTCCACAAATTGAACAAATAAAAATATTCGAAAGACTTTTTAAATATATCATGTTTTTCTTTCGTTTAAAATCTGTCCGTAGGCTGAAAATCATCATTTCATTATGTAACGATACATGAACAAGGGATTTTGGGAATTTACAGTGAAATGTGGATTCAGGTTTAAGTTGCTTAACAGTTGATTGACATTTAAATTAATTTATTGTTAATCTTTAGGGTTCTCTGATGACAGTAATGATCAGAGGGTCGTTTTAACGTTTTAACTTATTGAAACTGTCTAAAATCTTTGTTGCTAATTGTCGTAATCTTAAAGCAAATTTAAAGCACAATTTCGTTTATTTGCCCATATTAAAGCCATCCTTGCTTTAATTATTTTATTTATTTATTTTTTTTTTTGCTGGTTTTCTTTATTCTTGTTAATTTTGCGTTACGAGCAACAACACTCTTACTTATATCTGTGTATGTGTGTTAGTGTTGCGTATGTGTGCTGAAACGGTACAAGGTCAGCATAATTTTATATCTGGCTGACACTAAATATGCCGCTTAGGAGTTTTTATACATTTTACAATATTTTTTTGCGGCAAAATGCAGCAAAGTTACCTGTTTTACCATTTGCAATTAACATGTGCTCAAAAGAGAAGCAGAATGCATACACACACACACAGACACACACACGGACTCACACCTGGAGAGACAGGTCCACGCTTAGGGCCACATAAAAGGCGCAGGCGTTCCATTTATAGACAAAAAGGTCGACACAGCTGTGGGCAGCATAAAAAGGGCAGCTGCTGCTGCTGCCTTTGAAAATGGTCTCTGTATTTGTGTTGACACAAAAAGGTGTTTGCTCAAAGTGGATGGCAAAAACTCGCTCTGTGTGTGTGTGTGTGTGTGTATAACAGGGAGGTTGGTCAGCTGAAAGAGCCACACACCGACAGGTGAGTTCTGCGCGGGCGTTAGGACTAATCTAGCTGGGAGCCATAAATGTGGCGCTGTGTCATTTTTGTCTGCGCGCTCAAATGTATGCTATAGAAATTTAAATTGCTCAACAGTTTTAAACGCTTTTTATGTACTAAGGACCAATTACGAGAAAATTTCTTAAATTTAGAAAATGAAAATAATACGAAAAAAAATATATATATATAAAAAAGAGTAGTGAACAAATTATAATTAGCTAATTTGCAAGACATAAATATATATATATATATTATATATATATACATAAATATACACACTGAAAGTATATTAGTACATATTAAGAATATATATATATACCTACGCATTGAATATTGACTTACATAAATGCAATTTAGAAATTATACAAGCAAACATACAACCTAATTCTATAAGGAGGATATATAGATTAGTAGTTTAGTTCGTTTAGTGGATCAAGCGTTGGCATTATTCGAGTTATAAAACGAAAAACAATTTTATAACTAGAACTTCAAAACCGTGTACTGTTAATTAGATTGTTTGGCTCAATGCAACTGAGCAAACGAAAAAATAAAAAAAAACCGACTCCTCGCTGAGCGGATCTGTAAAAACAATTACTGTAATATATGCGCCCTATATAACTATAAAACTATAACTATAACTACTATAAATAACTATACTTTGATATATGATAAATATATTTTATAAACAACTTTTACTCTTAAACAATAACATTTTAATACTCTGTCTTCAGCCTTAACAGAAATCGATAATGAGAGATACCTAAAATGTCAGATAGATGATGCGAATCTCGAATGATTCCAATTAAACCTAAGCATAAACCAACGAACAAAAAAAAAAAAAAATAACAAAAAAAAAGAAGAAATCTTTGCACTTGTTAGTTATGTTTAATGTAAATAAGCTTTAAAATGGTTACTTAAATTTAACGCATACTTTATTCATTTTGTTATTAGAAGGACGTTTGACAAAACCTACTTATGTGATCCAACAATTTCTTCTCTTCCATGAAGCTAAAAAAAAATAAAATAAAAAAAACAAAACCAAGAAACAATTAACTAAATTAATATAAATTTAAACTAATTATGTAATGCATTGACTTTATTAGCTGAGATGTTAAATAATTTCGCCAGGCATTTAGCAAATATTAAAACCAAATCAAATATATATATATATATATATACTTATATACATAAAATAAACAAAAGCATGAAAGCCAAGAAAAAGGAATGTGTTTTTTTTTATAAATCAAATTCATATCTCGGGTGACCAAAATTGATATGAAATATTGCTGAGAAGTTTGTTATTGAAATTGACTTGCTGAAAATTGAAAATATAAACCGAGGAGAAAGTCTCACAAAGGGTGGAAAATCTGAATAAAACATTTTTCCCAATTCTGACTAACGACTTCACTACATTTGGCCACGCAAATGGCCACAAAACGTTCGCCTGGCATGCAATGGCCAATAGCAATTGACCAAGTTACGTCGACGGCCCCATCAAGAAAGCTAAACTTTTGACTTAAGTGGCCAATTGTTTTTTGTTTTTTATTATTTTCTTTTTGACGCCGAACAGGAGGTGTTGCATTTTCCAAAGGCGTATTCAAGGCGTTCATGGTTTATTTGAAAAGCCGTAATTTGGAGTGGTCACAGTTTAGAAGGGGCCTTCTAGGACCTAAATGCCGTATAAATCAAACACACTATTTCTTTGTTGTTGTTGTTGTTTTTTGTTTTGAGTTTAGTTTGAGTTGTCAAGTCGAGAGTTAGCAATTAGGTCTCACCAACTGACCACAAATTACAGGCCACTTAAGTGAAATCAGAGTTGGCCCAAAGCACTTTGCAAACACAAACCATGTCGGAAGCGGAGCCTACTCAGCTTGGTCAGTTGAATGCTATTAAACATGATCCAATTTAGGGTCATAAAATTACACTTTAAGGTAAGCTAATCAGAATTTACACCTCATAATTAAAAATTACAAAAATATACAGCTGTGCTTAAAATGTTTATGGTTATTTTTTATGGTCAAATTAAAGCTCATTCAAAACAATTTTTCAATACTTAAAATTGATTTAAATTATCTTGATATAAAAAAAAAAACAATTTTTATAACAATTGAACTTTTTAATATACATATTTATTTATCTGAATTTTGAATAAATAGATATAATATGAACTTAAACTGCAGTCTATTTTATGCTTACTATAATAATAAATATATTTCTAAATTTGTAAAATTTGATTCACTTTTTGTGAATAGGTATTTTAAATTTCTCTTAAATAAAAGAGTAAATTTAAGTTATTTAACAGAAATGGAATTTAAAGCTCGAATTTAATTTATGTTTTAAAAGTATACATGTTTCAATATTCTTACTATTTTATCCCGTTATGTGAAGCCCCATTTGCATTTCAAGTTAAAGAGTTCATGTTCAGAGTTCATATTTTAGCTTTGGCTACAGTTTAAATTGCCATTTTATCACTTTCATATTTTTTTTTATTATTTTTATTTTATTTACGCTATCTATGATCAAATATTTATATGCAAATTTGCAATATATTCTTTAATTTTAGCAAATCGTTATTTTTATTCAGCACACACAATTTATATAGTATTTTTGGCGCTGGCCTAATGCCAATCAATTGCTCGGCTCTGACAAGGGTCTTTCCAACAAAATACTAGTTAACAGTTGGTTCTATTTTTTTGGGCTATTGTCACGCCAAGATGCCAGACTGTCCGACATTTAGGAAGTTAGGAAGTTGCCCGCACCTACACTCAGAAAAAAAATCGCTTTTATGACGAGAAGCATTTTGTGGTTTCAAGAAATATGTTTCTTGAAATTAGAATGGCTTTTTTGACGTGTATTTCAGAAGAGGTACATTCATATATTTGTGTAATCTTTAAATACTATTTAATAATAATATAAGTATCAAAAGAGCAAAGCTAAGAATTTTGTGAAAATTAGGCATATAGTTTCTAAATTTTTAAAAAATGTACCTGAAACCTTTCGTTCAAGAAATATACTCTCTGACTAATCTATGACTATTTTCTGAGTAACAGCTGGATTTTTTCTAGTGTACTATAATTTAACACAGTTGATAATACCCTGTGTGATGTAGTGTGCGGACAGAGCGCACAGAGCACACACACACATAAATAATTTACATTTCGCATGGTCACGCAGAAATCATAAGAGGAGGGCACAAAAAGCAAAAAAAAAAAAAATACTGACAATGCGGAACCCGACAAAAGTATTCCTATCGCCAACGCCCGCCCCATCATTATGTGAATGGGTCTTGGAGCATTGGCGGGGCGAGTTGAGTTTTGGGATCTGATGCAGCATGATGCGTATAAAAGTGACAGTTTAACATGGAAACACACTCAACATGTTAATTGGTAAGCGAGGATAGGAAAGGCCAGGCGGGCAGCGGGATGAGTCCAAAATAAAGTTTGTCTGCGCTTTTGCCAAGTTCACACACCGAAGATTATGTACTCTGGCAAACTGAAGTTTCCTGGGTCACGAGTTACATGAAAACTTAATTATTCATTGAAAAACTTTCGGAAATCAACAAGTGACAAGAGCTTAATTGTGGACTAATTTGTCCGGAAAAACTAAAGGTTATGGTTGAATATTTATACTCTACTTAAATAGGTGTATACTTGGAGCTAGAGACTTAAGGTAATAAGGTAAGTTCTGAGATAGAGTTAATATTCGTAGACACAAAATTTGGAGAGGATGAATTTCTCAAATTTGTATTTCCAAAATTATCTTTCACACAAGTCAGCTGTTAACTCTGGAAAAAGTATCTTGTTTTACAGATTGAGAGTTTTACCTATCTCTTCTTTATTTTCTCTCGGACTTGATTTCTTTTTCTTTCGGTTTTCTTTCTAACGTTTTACTTTCCTTGTAACTTTAAATAATATTATTATTTAAATAAATATTATATTTAAATAATATTTATTATTTCTATTTAACAGCTTTGTTGGATCGATATGAAACTAATTTCAGCCGATTTCAGGAAAAAATTGAATGCACCTTTTTGTGTTCCACAAAATATTACAATTTATTAACTTTATGCTTGGAAGTGGCAACTGCCCCACAACTATTCGAATTTAGTAACGTCCACCCAGTTTTGTATGGCTGACATAAATGCGATATGGGTGCCCTAACATGACATTTTGTCGCCCATGTCACATTCATGCCGGCCTACAATGAATTGGCGGATGTCAAAGGAGCAAAGGAAACCCAAATGTCAGGCGACACCTGATGGGGAAACACGTCGCTCGACAGGCAGGCAAAAGGATGTGCATAGGCCGTTAGGATGTGTTGTTCAATGGACTTGGCCATTCTTATCGACTTCAACATGGAGTCATTTAACGCTGCTGCTGGTCCGTCATTCATTGTATACCATTAATAAGCAACCAATCAGTTTCATCAGCAAAATTTTGAGGCCAATTGCGCTTTCATGTTTGTTAAGATTTTCCTCTCAACATTCCAGGGATTTTTCCTCTCGCGTTCGCAACTTTTAGCGGCAATATGATTTTGTCATTAAAAAGTTTTCAGCGAAATAATAAAGTTTGTTGGTCAAAAGTTTTCCTCCAACAGCAGGCCACTGACAGACAGACAGACAGGACAGACTAGGAAGTTCAGCTGCGAATGAAGTTCTCAGTGCCATGCGAAGAGACCATGTGCGACAAGTAGATAGATGGAGACAACGACACAAGTTATCATCATGACGGGTGCACCATAATTGAAGAACTCCCTAAAGGTCACTTCATAGCCATACTGACTGGCAAGGCCAGCTGCAACCACATTCGAGGAGGCAGCTATCAATGTTGCATTGCCGCCCAAGCACACACCGAAGCAGAGCGCCCAAACCATGGGCATCAATGGTATCTCGAGATCATCGTGTAGCGACAGTCTTATGGCCAGTTTGAGCATCATCGTCACAATGGGTATGTTGTCAACAAGGGCCGAGATGATCGCACTGATCCACAACACCAACAAAATGGCTACTTGCGTCCGATATTCTTTAGCCACATTCAATATAATCGCCACAGTCTGTTCGCTCACCCAATCGATGAGTCCCAGTTCGGCGCACGCCTCAATAAACACAAAGAGTGCGCCAAAGAATAGCAATGTGGGCCACTCCACATACTGCAGCACACTGTTCATGTCCGGTTTGTCGGCCAGGATGAGGAGCAGCATCGCTGCCAGAAACGATGCCCAGGCGAGTGTCAAGCCGGCCATGAAGGACAGCGAACCGAACAGGAAGAGCACAATGCCAAATCCCAGGGAAATGCAACATTTGACGAGCAGCGGCTTATTGTGCAACTTGTATTTGGCCTCCATCTCGGCCAGTCTCTCCACAAAATCGGATGCCGGCCGTGGCCCAAAACTAGTATTGCGATTATATTGCAACTTGAGTTGCTCAATGCGTACCAAGATATCGCGGCGCACATTCTCATCATCGCTGGTGGGTCCTTTGATCTTATCGACATGCTTCTGCAAATTCCCAATCGATTTGCGCATCTGATCCGAGACGCCCTCAAATAGTCTCTGGCGCAATACCAAATACAGATAGAACCAAGTGAACAAACAGCTGAGGAGCACTCCGGGCAGCATGTGCAGACAGAAGCCAACGAAATCGACACCCTTGTCGAGGACATACGAATTCGCAGTGATTATCACATTGGGTGGATCACCCACTGGTGTCAGCATGCCGCCAATATTCGTAAAGATGGCCACACAGACAATGAGCGCGGTTGTGCGGAGAGCCATGCATTCACTGAGACGTATCACAATGGGCACCATTAGCATGATTATGGTCACGTTATCCAGGACGGCGGAAATCAAGGCGGTCAGCATGCAGAGCAGGAAAACAAGCAGCCAGGGCCGTCCCTTCGATATGCGATAGGTTAGCACCGAAAAGTACTCAAACACCCCCGTCTCCGTCATAATACCCACAATGAGCATCGTGCTGAAGAGCAGCAGCAGGGTGTCCATATCGATCCAAGCGATGATTGTTTTCAGCGTGGGTCGCTCCCCGGTTACAGCAAGGACACCAATGGCCGTTGTTGCCATTAGGATGGCGGCAAATGTGCGATCCGTAATATCCCAAATGATCAGCGCATACATAAAGAACAACAAGAAGACAGCTGACACAACACCAATAGTCAGTTCCAGCGGATTGGTGTTGATTGCCAAGGCGACGGCAATTGTCTCAGCACCGGTATTCAAGAGTAACAATCTTAGTTTCGTATCTGAATCCTTGCGTTGCTCTTGACTTCTCATCAAAGATTTCCCCATATCGTGTGTCACTTCAAAGCGCTTGTGCAAAGTGGTCAGTTTCTGTCTGCTGACATCGAAGAGATAAACTTTCCAGGGTTTCAATTGCCATATCGTTAAATTAGTCATCACATTATATCGTTCGAAGGTGACAAAAAAATGTTGTTGTGCTTCGGTTGCCAATTTGGGACTTTGTGTGGCATCCACATCGATGTTGCCCTTTAACTGTATGCTAATCTCATCGCGGCTCGGTTCACCCTTAATTTCAACGACATTCGGTTGCTGTGGCTTCAGGGGCAACACCTGGGAATTGTGCTTGTGGGTGGGCGTGAAGATCAAAACTATTGAGAAGAACAACCAGATGACTATAAAAGTCGTTAGCTTGACAATTAGTGAACCGATTTTGAAAATTTTACGGCGACGTCGCTGCTGCGCCGTTAGTTCATCATCATCATCGTCATCATCAGCAGCACCTTGTTGGTAGAAGGAGCGACGCGCCTGCGAAGCACTGAGAATGTGGGAACTATGGGAAGTCGCGGAAGTACGGGTAGTAGCAGACGTACGGGAAGTAGGGAAAGGACGTGCAGTACGGGAAGCGCGACCACGATGGGTTGCCATCTGTCCATCCTAAATGACCACCGATTTAAATTGGTTATCCTTTGCCTCCGATTTGGTATTTTCTTTTGGTTGTTTTCTTCGTGTCAAGTATTAAAGTTTGATGTTGATAGATCTGTCTACTGTGTGTACCTGATCGATCACATAATACATATATCTAAAGTCCTAAGCAGTTCCTAATAAAAAACAAGAGAGAATGTTGCAGTCGGACGTAACCGACAGCGAAATACTATATTTTGTGTGCAGCTAAGAAATACTGTCTAAATTTGCCTTTCAGATTGAGGTAGATATATGATAGTAACTCTTCTTATCGGTCTCTTATGGGAAGAATGGGCACAGGTCAAATCTTCAAAATGCCATAACTTCGTCAAAACGCAACGCATTTTCAAAAGCAAGGGCGTTTTAATCATAGTTTGGCCTCTATATCAATCGTACATTTAAAGTTGAAAACGTGATTTTGGATCGGAACATTAGTCAAAATTATGTCCTAAAATCAGGATATGGGCAAATAGGCATAGGTCGAACCTTCAAAATGCCATAACTTCGTCAAAACTCAACGCATTTTCAAAAGCAAGGGCTCTTTAATCACAGTTTGGCCTCTAGATCATTCGTACACTTAAAGTTGAAAACGTGATTTTGGGTAGGAACACAAGTCAAAATTATAGTCCGAAAATGGGCAGATTCGAGATTTATGAAGGGAGTTACTAGTAGTAACCTTTCAAATTTGGTGACTTAAGCTTTTAAATTGCGTGAGATATTACCCGAAACATACTTTCAAAATTTGATGACTATAGCTGATATATGCTGATGAGCTTTCTTTTAGCAAGATTTAGCAAGATTATGATTTTATAAATTTGAAGTCTTCAGCTATATCGACTCGGACATGTTTTCTTCTGGCTTTTAGATACCTTTGCGCCACTTCATTATACCCTTTTCCCCATTTTGAATAGGTTTAGGATAAACAAATATTGATTGTGGCGTTTGCTTCGATTACCTGACATACACACATACACACACACACAAACACACACACACACACACAAACGCCACCTTGCAAAATTATAGTACATTTTGCATAGGAGCCGACCAATTGATCCTTTGGGGGTTTTTATGTAATGTCATACGCTGTTATGTTATACATATACATACATACATACATACATATGCTGCACCCGTTGGGCATTGATTTCAACGTTATCCGTTTTGAATTACATTTCAATATGCTTCAACGTGTTCATCATTTATTAAAGGGACTGCGCTGAATGCTGAAATGCCAATAAAGTGAACAGCTGACGCAGCCGTTGCATCAGGTCCTTGGCGAATTCATTGGCTCCTGCTGATGATATTGCATACACTCAGAAAAACTAGCACCCTAAAAAATTAGAAAGTTTGGCATATATTTAGAAATAATTTCAAAATGTATGAAAAACTTTTTCTAAAAATTAGTAAGGCTTGGCCCAAAACGACAATTTCAAAAATATGCTGATTTTTCAGTTAGAAATTCGCTTAAAAACGAAAAAGTTTTCCAATTAAAGTTATTTATTTGTTTTTGTAAACTATGTAAATTTTTGTATATGTGAAAACTTTAAATACAAATGCTTTCCTAATCATAATATAGATAACAGAAAAGCTAATATAATAATTCTTCCTTGGATACACAGAACAAACATCTTGGAAAAATAAACAAATTGTTCTACATTTAAGAAAATTTGCACGGATTTTAGAAAGCCACAACCTTTAATTTTAGAAATTAAAGTTGACACCAAAAGTATGGCGAATTTCCAAAATTTTGCGAGTGCCGGAAACTGTTGCTGTTGAGAGCCGATTTGCAATTTCCGTTTGTCACATTTATCTAAATGGAAATTTATGCAGTTGGCTAGCTGGCTTGCAAGTGCTGACTTTTGTCTTTTGACACAACTACAGCCAGCTGTAGTCGGTACTTGTTGGTAGTTGTTGGCTAATGCTTTATTCACGCTCGACTGCCTAATGAATCAAGTCACAACTCACAACTCATTCATTCGTCGCAATCATTCATGAGAAAATGTGCGTATCTTTTATGTTCGTTTTTTTTTGTGTTAAGCTCTGCCTACTTAAATAATTGATTTTCATTGAGCTACTCGCCAACCTAGGTTAAATTAATCATACGCCCCGTTACCCGACACCTGTGTGTATTTATTTCGCAGCTCGCTGAAAACAACTATTCAAAAGTTCGACAAAAGCTTTGTGAAATCAACCAGAGAATGCTCCATTTCACAAAAGAGCTAAGAATACTTTTTTTATTTTTTGGTTTGATTTTCTTATAATTGAATAGGTACATTTAATTGGTTGAAACCAGAGGTGGATAGATTAACTTATTATTTATCTTTATAGAGTGTATCTTTAATTAAAACAAGCTGCGCTAAAAATAACAAGTTAATTTGTTGATCTTAAATTTTAGTCAGCTTGAAATATTATCATGCTTTTGTATATAAAAATATATATTTATTTGTTTTTCCTATACCAAGACTGTCTGCGAATATTCCTCATTTGTGAAAGTACGTCTACGTCTACGTCTTTGACGTGAAACAGGACTCTTATAAATACCCGTAAAGAGATAATTGCGCTTTCTTGTTTTTTCCTATTTTAAATATGCAATGCCAGTCTCTCCATGCCAAGAATTCGCAAAAGACCTACATTATTTATTATTGCCCTTTTTTGAGCAACATTTTTCTTGTATACTCACTTTACTTGTCTATTTTATATATAAGCAATTTATATATATTAATTTGGATGATAATTACTTTATAGCTTAAACGGATTACATAAACGGATTAAAATAAATTTAATTGCATTAAATCTGTACTTTTTCATGCATAAATACTTGAAATTTCATATTCATATTCTTTATCCAAAACATACCTACATACATAGCTATATATATATATGTATGTATGTGTGTATATTTTTCTTACTCTTTAAATTTAGTATTCAACGCATTTTTCGCTGTTGGCTACAAGCTGATTTTGTGTATAAAACAGGAGTGATTTATGTAAGTACATGCAAACAAATATACAGACATTCAATATTTATATATAAATATATATTGTATGTGTGTGTGTGTGTGTGTATGCACAGACATAGATTACATTTATAATTCCAAGTTGTTTTATTGAATATTTGAATTCAGTGAGGAAGCTTTTGCTTTTGCTGCTGTTGCTTTTGCTGCTTTTGTTGCTGCTTAACGTGGCTTTACGGGAATCAATTAAAGTAGCTTTTCGGCCATGGCTTTGGCTTTGACATTTGCAGCTTAGTGGTTTGCCATTGCTGGCCAAAAACGGCATTCAGTGACATCTTGACAGTTTTATTGTTGCACGTTTGCTGCCACTTAGTGTTATTGAGAAAATGATCTGGGCTCCAAATCGAATATCTGCGGCTGTGGATAACATTTAATATGACATTAAATGCATTAAATAATTTTAATAAATAAACACTGTAGCTTACTCAAACGATTTTACCCTGGCCAACTAGTTGTAACACACTTGTTTATATTGTAATACCTAGATCTTAAGACTTAATTAAATAAAATAATAAAAACATTAATGCGATAGATTTTAATTATACAAGAACGGAAACAATTTGATATAATATCAAAATAAAATAAATTTAAAATGAATCTAAAAGTATTATTCAAAGTGAATCTGCTATACATGACTATTAATCAAGTTTAAAAATTTAAACAATAGAATTCTGCATAAAAAAGTCGAACACACTCTAAACTTAAATAAAAAATAAAAAAAAAACTATTGAAAATGTGAATTGTTTACTAAGTTATTCTTTTTGCTACAGTATATATTTATTTGTGGAAACACCTAACGCACTATCTACGTAAATATATATGTATATAAAAGGTACACAATAAATGCATATAATTCTATATAAATGCTCAGCGATTTCAGAATCGGATGATGATGATGATGATGATGATGGTGGTCGTTTGATTTATTGAACCATCGCTCGACCGGCATAGCCAGTGTTGAACCGGGAGGTGAAGTGCTGTGATCTAACCTTTTTATCTGCATGCAAACGTAATGCTATCATGCAGCTCTATGAACGAGAGGGGAGAGTGGAAAAGAAGAATTTTATGTTATATAATTGGCTACTGCTAGTTATAATTGCACTCACAATTGCACAGCAAAAAGTAATCGTGAAGACAAAAAACGAACTAATGAGAAGTGCACCACCGCACTGCTGCGTCAAATCGATTAGGAAGCCAACCTTTTTGTCCGCCTCTCCCGGCATTATAACGGTGTACTCGATGTTCTCTTTGAAACGTTTGAACTCCGACACAGATGGAACAGAAAATGTGCTGTTCTCACCAGAAGGTCGTTGCTGCAATTTCGCAACTGTTGCTGATGTTGATTCGATTTGTCGCCGCCTCCGACCATGCCCGGATGGCTCATACAAATCCACACAGAAATCGGGTGTACAATCGGCCAAATCGATGCAGGCCTTAATTTGAGAATGTATCCACAGTGTGGCCTTCTCCTTCATCGAACTAAGCAAAAAGGCCTCAAAGTCGAGGAACACCTCGTTGGGTCTGTCCCGATATTTGGCCGGCTGGTGCGGTATTATTGTGGCCAGATCTCGATTGCGACAACCATTGTGCACCAAGAACACCGAACCAGGTGCACTTGGATTTTCTGCGTGTGTATAAATAAAATGAATAAAATATATGAATATCTATCTAGTTAGTCGCTTACCTGGATCTGGGGAGACGGTAACCTCCATTAGCTTGACATACTTCCACACCGACTGACTGATGCGTGCGCGCAATTGCAACTTGGTTCCCAGCGGCACCGCCTGGTCCACTGTCTGCTCGTTGTCCGCTAGACGGGGATCGTTCGATGAGCTAACGGGATTGTTGGCACCGCTGACACGGGCTATTGGCGGCGCCTCCTTATACAATGCCACCTCGTACTCCAATCGATTTGGCATCTCCTCAACGACACCCGATACACGTGCTCCATGCGGACTGCAAATACCAAATATTATTTTTATCAATTTATTATTTATATATTAATATATGCTATACAATGAGCCAGCGAATCCAGCTGCCTTGTTCTCAATTATTGTTGGCTCTGGTGGCTTGCACATAATGATTAGCTCCTGATCCGATTGCATTACTACGCCAGGGAATTGGGGAAACCAAATGCGCACATGAACAATTCCCTAATAAAAACTGATTATTGAGTATAGGTAAATATTTCAAGTAAGTAATAAATACATTTCTTTTGAGTACACCACAACGCGTAAAATCAGTTATTCGAAGATTATATGTGCGCTCATCCCCATCGCTGGTGTCTCTGGAGATTAGGCAATGCGGTTTCAGTTCCTTCAGTCCACTTCTGTCATCAGCAAATAGGGGCATTCCCTTAAAGCCAACGGGTCTCTTCAGCGTTGCTGTTATCAGATCTTCAATTCCGGAGATAGCATTGGAAAATGTGCATTGAACATCGGCAACTGATTTTGAATTCAAATTAAAATAGGAAATTGAAAAAGAAATCAAGTTCAATATATTTTCTTCTTACCTTCATAATCTTGGGCAAAGCAATAAATCGGAAAAATCTATAATAAAAATGATCAGTTATTAAATTGAGCATCGATTTATTTATATTTATTTACTTACAAATAAAACACATATTTTAAGGTATTCCATTTTCAGCCTAATCTCTAATAGCAAATAATATTGTTTTATTCAAACGGGAAAAAGTTATGAGAAAAATGAAATATATTTTTGAATCGCGCTTGAAAACACATCCAATTGGTTACAAAGCAAATTGCAGAATGAAACTGGAGTAGCCGTTGTGAAGATGCAATTACCTTGATCTTGGCTGCGTGAATTCTAGTTCAATACAAACTCATAACTCACACTCACACATATTAGCTAAAACGATCAAACTTGCACCAATAAAAGAAAAATCGTAAAAGTAGCGCGCAACAGCCAAACCCATGCATGTGCATGTGTGTGTGTCTATCATTTTACAGTGGTGTCCAAATTATTGGCCCAGCTGCACACTTTGAATATAACTAAAATTAAATGCTGCATAACACTGTAATATAATAATTATATGATTTTATTGCACATGTATACTATTAATTATTATTATTATTATTAACTATCGTTAACTTATTATTGCTGACAAATATCAGCTGTGGCTAATGCGATGTATCGATACTTTCAATCGATTACGAAATGATAGGAAATTGTATTGTGTTATTTTAAGTCGCATCGTATACGTATGTAATATTATTCCATTATATATTGTTCATTTTTTTCTTTCTGCTTACGAAATTCTTTGAGCTAAGCACGTAGTATCACAAATTCAAGCTATGATTTATTCAGTCTAGGGAAGAACACACACTCGGCCTCGAAATAAACAACAAAGTTGTTTTGCGAAATTCTGCGATTCAGTTTGATAAGAGAAAAACACCAGCGCACTAAACAAAAAAAATGTTTAAAAACGCCGGCACTCGATTGCTACGCAGCTTTCAAGTAAGTACAAAAATGTCAAGTTTACAAATCCTGATAATACGTTGCATTGATGCTCTGACAGGCGAAATGCAGTACGCAGCCACTGTCCGTGAGGGGCATTAATCTAATACCCATGGTTGTGGAGCAAACGGGACGTGGCGAGCGCGCCTACGATATATTCTCTCGTCTGCTCAAGGAGCGCATCATTTGTCTGATGGGCAACATTACCGATGACATCAGTTCGACGGTCGTTGCCCAGCTACTGTTCCTTCAATCGGAGAACGTCAACAAGCCCATCCACTTGTACATCAATTCGCCGGGGGGCGTGGTAACAGCAGGTCTGGCCATCTACGATACGATGCAGTATGTGAAGCCACCGATAGCCACGTGGTGTGTGGGACAAGCATGTTCGATGGGTTCGCTGCTGCTGGCAGCCGGTGCACCCGGCATGCGTTACTCCTTGCCAAATGCACGCATCATGATCCACCAGCCATCGGGCGGCGCTCAAGTGAGTAACAACAAATAATACTAATTATAAAGATGACAAATCAATTATCAATCAATTCCTGGCAGGGTCAAGCCACAGACATTCTTATACATGCAGAGGAAATCATTAAGATAAAGCGTCAACTGACCAACATATATGTGAAGCATGCCAATTATGATTATGCGGAAATGTGCTCACGCATGGAACGTGACCATTTCATGACACCTGAGGAGGCCAAAGTCCTAGGCATAATTGATCATGTGCTTGAGCATCCGCCAGAGACTGTTTCAGACAGCGGTCCCGGATCCGATCCAGCATCAGGTAAGAGCATCACGTCTGACACCGATGCCGGAAAGAAGCGATCCAAACAGGCAGCCCAAAATTGAGTGCGATGACATCAAGAACAAAATACAAACAAATCAAACCAAACATTTGGCATTATTCAAATTGTAAAATGTAAAATAGTATAAATAATAGTACAGATAAATTAGCTCAAAAAATTTTCAAATACAAATTCAGTTTACATGAAAAACTTTATTTAAATGCTAATTTATTTCATACAACGCTTATGCCAAACGCAACTCCAAAAATCTCATCATCGAATTGTCTGTTTCGAAAATCTCTTGGGGTGGAGGAAAATAGTTTTGAACAGATCTCGTCCAAGCGCTTGGATTCGATGCTATTTGGCCAAGCATGAGCGATGTACAAACAAAAATGTTTTATTGCTTAGTTATAAAAACTAATGGCCGTATCCGCAATAGTCGATACATTATTTTGCTTGTGTTCACACATTCTTATTACGTTATTTTTTATATATTATTATTATTATTAATAAAATTAATATTCATAGAACAGCGCTATTTAACACGTTTAAGTCTGGTCCATAGCAATGTCTGAATTGCCGGTAATTGAATCCTTCTGCACATAATCATAGATCTTACACAGTTCTGGAGTTTCCTTAATTGACTTTAAAAAGTCTAGTAACTGCTGGTTTTTATCTAAAACAAATGCAAATTCATTTAATAATAGTACTTAGAAGTGGTATCAATTGTTACTCACTTGCTTTGGGTATTTGGGAGAGCGCCGATACTGCTCGAAGGGCCGAACGCTTCAGTTCGTCCTGTTTCTCGAACTCCTGCTTGACCGAATTGGCCTTCACCTTGTGGGTGCAAGTGTCGCGCAGCTGCTGCACGAATTGATCCAGTCCTGGCGATGGAGGAAACAGAGTATTAATACAAGTTATACACAACATATAATCAGTGTCAACGACTTACGTAGCAAAACCTTGTCGGGGCAGAGCACGGCCAAACGGGCTGTCATTAGGTACGTCAGCATTTTGATGTCATAATGATCGCAGAGGCCAGCCTGTACATGATCCATGAACTGCATAACGTCCACACGCTCCAGTCCCTGCTCGAGCAGTGTATACATGCACTCGAAGGCCGCTTTTCGTATATCGAGGCCATCATCGACGGTGTGCTTGAACGGACCCATTTCCACTTCCCGAATAAGCTCATTCTTCACCTTTGTCTCGGAATATAGCCAAGGCAACAGCGTTGGCAACAAATCACGCACCAAACTTGGCTTATTGTGCACCGCTGAATTGAAGGCGACAAGTGCAACGCGTCGCACTTGCGGCTCCGGATCACGCAGGGCGAACAGAAACTCGCCAATGCTCTGCTTAAGCAGCAAATCAATTGGTTGCGGTTGATCAGAAATGGTGAATTTAACCGAGGACACAACAACGGTGCGCATTGTGGCGCTCTCGGATCGCAAAGCCTGCTGCAGTTGTGGCAACAGCTCTTCGGGATTGACGAGCACCAGTTTGCCCAGACATTCGGCGACTACGTTACGTGATCCCTCCTCAGAGCATTCGCAGTGCTTGAACAATTGCGTCCATATCGATGGCACTGACGGCAACAGTTGGGCCAGGCCATTCGGTGTTACCGACAGCGACGAGATGACCTCCTTGAGGGAGTGGAGCAGCAAATATTGTCGCTTTGGCTGTGCTTCAATCTCTTTCAGAATCAACGGCAAATATGTTTGCAAACTGCCCACAGAGACGGCGCCGAGAGCATGCGAGGCAGCTGCCTTCACATCCTCCGATGTGGCGCCAAAGCACTCAATGATTGTCTGGGGCAGCACACTTATCGAACTTAGATCGAAATGCCGGCCAATTTCACCGATTGTGAGTAGGCAAAAGATGATCTGAGTATCCTTGTTGCTGCGCTTCTGCAGCTCGGCCATCAGTTGGGTGGCCAGCGGAGTCGCCACCTGAGGACACTGTTGGGTCAACGCCGCAATGCACTTTGCCGACGAATGATAGGCCTGCTTGTGCAGCTGCAACTGTTCGCTCGGTTGCCTTGTGGCGCCATCGCTAACATTCAACACAGGTTCCATTAGCTTGGACACCAGCGAGTGATAATCCAGCCCAGACAGCTGCGCCTGCACCAGCGCCTGGAACAGATCCAATGTGCATTGCAATGCACTGCCCTGCAAATTGCATTAACTCAATTAATAACAAGATTATCTCATTTAAATTAAAATTCAATTTAACGCACCTGCAGCAACGGCGAACGCACTAAAATTAAGACAGATGGCAAAAACTTCTCGTGTATTCCAACCAGTGCCTGGGGCTGTCGACGAGCTGTAGTGCTCAGCAGCGTTAATGAGTATTGGGCCACATGCAGATCAGAGTCCGAGATGAGGCCGGGAATCTCAACAATGGCCGTCTGCAGCACACTCGGCTCAAAGTTCGATGAATAGTTGATGACAATCTTGTTGATGAGGTCCAGCGAGTGCAGCTTCAGCGCTCGATGATTCTTGCGCAAGAATGTGCCCAGGGTGGGCAGGACATCGTGCAGTATGGGCGAGAGATCGATGCGCAACGGCGACGCGGCAATCATTGTGAGTGCCTTGACGCTGCTTAGCCGTGTCACTTCGTTCTTCAGGCGCTCCATAAAGATGGGCAGGCAAACGTCGAGCTCACTCTTCAGCAGATCCCCCATATTGGCAATGATTTGTCCCATGCAGGCGATGGCTCGTTCCTTCACCTCTTGATCGACATCGGTCACTTTCAATTTCTGCAGCGTACAAGCATAAACCTGACCTACAAATGGTGTCACATCAAAGTCCGATTTGACAGCATTGGGGCCCAATGGTCGAACGACTTTGACGAGCTGTTGTAGCACAAGGAGTGCCTCGGTGGCAATCTTGTAGAAGGGATCGAATACAGATGTGACCACGAGTGGTACGAGCAACGGTATATGGGGATGGAACACATGCGGCTGATGGCCCTGCAACAGGGAGCAAAGGAAACCGAGCGATTCAATTTTCATATTGCTGGTCGATCCCTTGTCATTGAGCGAATAACTTATGCCAGGCACAATGCTCTCCAGATGTGGACCTAAAGCACCGGGCAGCGAATTTAATAGTTCGCGCAACAAGAGGAAACAATCCTGACGCGTTTTCATCGATTTCTCGCGCATCAATGGCTGTATGGCTTTGATAATCTGCGGCAGCTGTTCGATTAGCAAGACAGTCGGTCCCGACACCTGATCCATCGAATCGGGATCATGGGCCATATCCTCGGCTGGACGTGTGTTTCGCAGCAGTGCAACATATGCATGAAATATATCCGATTTCACATTCTCCTCGCGCTCCTTGAAACGGGCAATCAATGCTGGACTCAGCGTACGATAGAATTCCTCCAGCAATTCGTGACGCGTTGCAATCAAGACCTCAAGACACTTGGCCGCTGCACGACGCACCTTCCAACTCATATCATCATCATCGCTATATTCCTCGCTATCCACATACTCGTCCTCTTCGGTGTCCATGGCAATGCCCGTGTCACCATCATCGGCCTCATAGTTGTAGTTGGGATCGTATGTAACATACTTAAGGCATAGTTCGAGTATCTAGTTAAAAATAGTTAAAACAATGATAAATACATGTAGCTTGAAATGAGTGAAGTAAAGCTTGGGATTACCATGGGAATGTGTGGATTAATAGCGTCGGGACAACGCAAGACAAACGCCTCGCAGGCCTGTAAGCAGAATTCGCGCAGCTCATCATCGTCACGCTGGCTGTATTGCTTAAGGAGCAACATTGAGCGATCAATGTGATTGCAAAGGCGATGTCCAGCCTGACGACTAAGGTAAAATATTACAATCTCAAATGTATAACCAAAATGGATTTCAATTGCTTACCAGATGGAGGCCAGGCATTGAATGTAGGTACGAATTGCACCAGGATTTTGAGGATTTTCCAGTCCCTCCAGCAAGTGATCGACAACGCCATTGTAGGCATTACTATTCGCCTGGATCAGAAGCACAGAGAGCGCAACAATTGTACGTTTTCGGACCGCTTGACGTGGCGACGCCAGCTGTGGCATCAATGCCTTCAATATGGTGCTATGAAACGGAACAAGAAACTCGCCAAAGCGAGACAACAAATCTGACAATATATCCAACGATTCCAACTTCACAGATACATCCTCCTGCAAATTATGAAATTCGTATGTAGAAAGATTAATAGATCAAGCATAATTAGTGTTAGGTTAGGTTGCACCTTTTCGATGGCAATGCTCAGTTTGCCGGTGATGCGCTGACAGACATTCGGTGCCAGCGAATTGGAGGATTGTGGCAGTTCGGCAATTACGGTCTTCAGGCCGATGCTGGAAATGTCGCGCAACTGCTCTACATTGGACATCATGTTGCCGCACAGCGAATCAACGATTGTCTCCACCTGATTCTCCTTCACCTTGTTGACCAACGGCCCAAGACACTTGACGGCCAAATTTTGCACCTCGCCATTTTTGTCCTCGAGCAATTTGAGAACCATGCGCACCACTTTTTTCTCCGACTCATCGTCCAAAATGATACTGTCCTTTTGAAGTTCGGTCATCAAATCGTTTGTGGCCATGAATCGAAAATCTTTGTCCGTGGATGTCATCTAAAGCGCAGGAGTAATTTATTAACCTACCTTCCTTTTTTTTGCTGCTGATATTGCTCATATTTTATACATACTTTTTCCAGCAAATTTGCGATTTGGTGATATTGATGCGACGCCATGATCTACGATAACTGCTTGCGCGCGGTATGTAAATGAATGTCTGTGCAAATTATGTACACGCTTGCCGATTTATGTATATATATACTTTGTGACCGCCTCGCAAAACTCTTTTTGTCTTCGACAAAAAAAAGGTCTCTCAATTTTTTTTTTCCGGCACAAAAAATTTGCGTGTTGGAACTGGAAAATGCATAAGTAAACTGATATTATCGATATATTGTAGCACCGCTTGCGATATTTTACTTCATATCGATATTTCGCGTGTCCTATTCGATTGGTGAATCTACGAGCGCTGCGTTAACAGTGTGCTTAGCTCTGTTAAATTTAAAAAAGTAGTTTTTCAGATTAATCTTTGCGTGTACATTTATTTGAATCTAGAACAGATTTAGAGACTTGTAAAAATAATGAGTTTGAAGGTATCGAACTGAACGTCAAATATTTTATGAATACGTATATATAAAATATTTCATAATATTTCCCAGCCAAAGGCCTTTGCGAAATAATAATCATAAGTTGAATATTCTATTCGATGCATGGAAACTAATTGGTTTTACAAACTCTACAGTGTAACCTCGATAAACTCGACATTGTCAGCCAATTTTGCTGCTGATACATTTGCATCAAAAACTTCACCAATAACAAATGCCTTTTGTGCTCCTTTTGTTATTTTCGCGAATTCCTCGCAGAATTCTTCAGCTGATTTTGGAGCCAGACAAATGAGGAGTCCACCAGATGTTTCCACAGCTTTGCCGGCCGTCAATTTTGCGCTTTGTCCAACTATTTCACCAAATTTGCTAACATTTTTAATGATGGGCAATTTGTGAATTTGAAACAAAAGCGACTGCTTCTGATATTCGACTAGATTCTTGGCATGGCCCAACAAACCAAAACCGGTCACATCAGTTGCCGCATGTGCTTCATATTTGTGCATTAAAAGCGCAGCTAAAAACAATATATTTTTATTAATTTAACTATGTAAATATTTCGCCTCCAAGCTTACCATTTCGGTTTAAGTATGTCATTGATTTAATTGCCATTTTAAATGTGTCCAATATGTCGTCGTCTGTGAAAGCAGTTAACAGCGTTTGATATTTCTCATTTTTCTCTTTTTGCCAAATGTGAGCACTTGTCGCCAGTTGGGTTCCAAGCGGTTTTGTTAGCACCAAAACATCGCCAGCTTTACCATTAGATGGTCTACGAAAAAATGTTAATTATGTACTTTTGTCTGGGTACACAGTCACTTACAAAATGATGTCCTTTTTGCGGCAAACGGATGTGGCAATGCCACCCACAATGCACCAAGGATTGATGATGACACTCTTAATGGTTATACTGCCAAAGCAGCCACTGTCCTTAGAGGCACGTTGGAAACCCTTCATAATGAGTGGCACCACAATGTCGCGTTGCTTTTCCGTTAGATTTGATGGTGCACTGATGAGCAGCTCGAGCTTATCAATATCCGTAACTCCCACGGCGTAAACATCACTCAGCACATTGGCCAAGGCAATGCGACCCATTGTTTCGGGGTCATCAACGAGCGGATAAAAGAAATCAACTGTCTGCACCAGAGAATAGTCATTGTGTCTAGCTAAAGGTATAACTGCGCAATCCATTCCAGATCCTACAAAGTAAAAATATACAGTTTGTATGTAAATATGACTGCAAAGGTCAATTAACATTTCAGCTGATCTCTAATCTTGGGGTTCACAATGATAAGCAGCATACATAACTAAATCTGTTCCCCATACGTGGGTAATTAATTATAGATTTTATAGAACTTATTAATGCCATTTACTCACCAATATAGTCGTCATCGTTTTTGGGCTCCTTACTAACTATATCTGTTCCCCTGAGATATTCTTTGAGCTTCTCTTCGGGGACTTTGCAGCCTCACCCGCGGAGTGTGGAAAACATAGTTAGACGAAAGTCGGCCTCCAGGCCGTGCTCTTCAGGTTGAAACATAGTCGGCAACTTAAGAGACAATAATATATTTAATACAATATTAAATATAAATTTACTATTTTCGTGCTTTGCAGACCAGCTGTTGAGCCTCGTGAGAAATGCTAGGTTGAACGACTTGCTGACCCAACTTACACCCTGGTTGTTCATTTAGTTCATTTTGTTCATTTGAGCCCCCACTTCAACCGTTTTCAAATATGAAGTCGATAGACCAAATTTCAGTCGATTATTTCTTTACAATGAAGTCTTTTTCATTATTATTATTATTTATGGAAACTTATGAGCTAAAAACATGATAAGAATTTATTTGTATGTTTATATAAGATAGTTACTAAAATTTGCACAAATTCACTCCCACACATATGTATTACATTTGTCCATTTTAGGCGCTTTTATCATGTTTGTTTTCTCAAGCGCACAAAAAAAACACCCAAAACACCCTTAACAGGAAAAAGCGAAGGACGACAAAGGACACTGACATTGTCGGCAAACAAAGTTCTACAAAATTTGTTAAGAAACTAAATAATTTTTGTACATAATTGCAAAAGAAATGAAAACTCAGCCGCCAATTAAGCTAAACTAAAATATTGTTTATAACATATGTCCTTTGATTTGAAGTGCTTTAATGAGCTTTGGCAAAAGTCGATAAAAATCAAATAAAAAACTAAAATGTTCAAAAGTAAAAACGAGTGTAATATTGTGTATAAGTGCACAGTTCGTCTACTTGATGATTCAGACGTTTTGGAATGTGAATTTCAGGTAAGTGCCATTAAAATTGTTGACTTATATGCATTAAATTTCGCATTAAACAAAAGACGAAAATATGCTGATGTTGTCCTGTTTGTGTGCGTGTGTGTGTGTGCATATTTGCATATATATGTGTGCGTGGAGCACGTAAGAGGGTGAATTCCCTTTAAAGAAAAACAACACCCAAAAATTCGTAAAATGATTTGCATTTTTGTATTCTAGCCATTCCACAAAGGCATTTATTTAGTGGACCATATTTGTAGACAATTAGATATTAAGGAAAAGGACTATTTTGGCTTACGTTACGTCGATACGGGAAAACAAAGGGTAAATATTAATACAAAAAAAAATAAATAAAAAAAAAATAATTGATTATTATGATTAAAATATATTTTACAGCACTGGCTCGACTTGGCCAAATCCATATTAAAACAATGCAAAGGTGAGTGCTTAATTTCATACTTTTCTTCAATAGCAAATTAAATTAAGAGTCTTTGTTTTTCTACAGATATCGATCCAGTTTTGTTTTCCTTGCGTGTGAAATTCTATCCAGCGGATCCATTCCGTCTAACTGGCAATGGCCGCATCATGCTCTTCCAGCAACTGAAGAGAGATCTTCGCCATGGCCGACTTTACTGTTCGTTAGGTGAGGCGGCGGCATTGGGTGCATTAATCGTCCAAGAGGAACTTGGGGACTATGACGATCTGATACACATTGGTGACTATGTGTCTTCGTTGGATTTGGCACTGCGCCAAACCGAGAATCTCGAGAAGAAGATCATGGAGCTGCACAGAAAACGGAAGCCTGGCCAAGATCCCACCGTGGCCATGGATGAGTTTATGGGCATTGCACGTGGGCTGGAGACATACGGCATCGATCCACATCCTGTGAAGGATCATCGCGGCTCGCTGCTGTACGTGGGCATCAATCATGCCGGCATCAGCACCTATGTGGCGGGCAAGAGATCTCAGCACTTCCGCTGGAACGAGGTGCACAAGATCAATTTCGAGGGCAAAATGTTTATAGCGCACTTGAGCTTCACGGATGCCAGCAGGGAGCCAGTGAGTATTGATCTTGGAATATAAAAGAATTCCAATTTAATTTAGAAATACAATTTGTAGAAAAAACATACCATTGGCTTCAAGTGCCCCTCGGGACCCGCTTGCCGTTATCTCTGGCGAAGTGCCATCGAGCAAATGTTGTTCTTCACGTAAGCATAATTTTTAAGAGCTTCGAAATTAAAATCTTTAACTCTTCCCATCACAATTTGTACAGTTTACCGAATAGCCAACATGCAGCTGTTGTTTCGGGCGGCGGCTTCTTCTCCTGGGGCACCAAGTTCCGTTATACCGGACGGACGGAACGCGAGATATTGACTGAAAGCATTAATGCGTTGCGCGAACAGAAAATGACAAATTCAACTTCGAGCAAACGCAAGGCGAGCAGCGTTCCAGCAACACCTTCCAGTCCGCAAGGGGACTTGGCACAGATACGTAAGCTATTCCAAATTCAAGGCCCTCACCGAATTGAAATGAATATTTTTAAAACAAGGGAGAACGGTGCAGTCAGGCGTAAATATTCTGATACAGATAAGATATATCAAGCCAAGATATTCCGTTCTTTAATGGAAGTTCCTTGTAAACCATTCTCCAATTACGCCTTAAAATTTGCGGTAGATATAGGCTTTTTTGTGGGATGTATTTTGCGTGGACGAATAACAAATTCTGGAGAAGATTTCTAATAGTCTACTTTCCAAGTTTGTTAGCTATTGCTCTAAAACTGAGGAATATATAATCTTTTTTGAATTTTCGAGGCGGAAGTGGGCGAAAAATATATGTATAAATATTTTGTATCTAGCTTTTACATTGCCAGAGATAAAGTCTTCTGGGAATTTTAAGGGCAGTAGTGGGCGTATCTGAAAAAATCTGCTTTCCAAGTTTGATAACTATAGATCTTAAATTATGGCAGATATAGGCTATTATAATTTTTGAGACGTATTTAATTAATTTACTAATAATATCATTTTATTCTAAACAGGATACAGCAGTTTGCCACGTTCCACAATGTCCGAGCCGCTGGGTTGCTCGATGGCGCCGAGCATTCTCATTTATGGCCATGGCCAGGATGGGGGCGTCAACGGTGGCCTACAAATGCCCATTCTGGAGCCGGTTTGTGAAGAGGCGCGTCTGCGCTCTTCGAACATCGATAGACTTAATCATATGGGAACCGAGCTTTCCGGCTATGCGTTCCGTGACTCCATCGAGCATTCATCAACGGAGAGCGGACTGACGGCCAGTGGTTATGATGTGGCTGGCAAGCCACGCGGAAATCCGAGTGACTCCAAGCAGCATCTGTATTATTCATCCAAGCAATACTATGCGCTGCCCAATCCCGCCTTAAATTCAAGCTCTTCCGTCGGTATTTCCAGTGGGAAGCATTTAGGCAAATTCTCACGCACCCATTCCAATTCCAACAGTGGCAAAAGCATGCGAAAATTCCATTTGCTGCATGCCTTTATACCATCAGTAATCTTTGTAGTTATCGCCATGGCCGGCACTGCCGTCCTAATCATGGAATCTGAACTGGATATGTTTGAGCGTGTCCGCAATTCTCCGGAAATGCTTAGTTTGCGCTATCAGTATTATCAGCCATTAAAAGAATTTGTCATGGAAAAATTGGGCCGCAAAATGTAAATGTTGTATATGATTGAGAGGTTTTTTATCAAATTTAATTTAGTCTTTTATTTTATTATACAACAAAACTGCTTTCAAGAATTTCCTTTAGAAATATAATAGTAGCATCAAATGAAAGCCTTTAGATCAGATCAGTTTTATTTTATCAAAAGTTAATAGTAACTATTTCTACATTCTTAAACATATCATATAGCTGCTATGCTACTGCTATTCATTATTTTTAATTAATTAAAGCAAACTACGTTAAATGAACATACAAACGAATATCAAAGAATGAGTGAACGATTTAATTAATAAGTTTATTATACACGCAATCATAATTAAAACCTGTGCAATTTTTAACATTAAAAAATATACATTAATTATTGTTTACATTTTAGTATATTTAAAAAAAAAATGGGTAATCAAATTCAAGTCACATTTTCAGTAATTATAGTGACCCAATTAACAGTTTAGTATACAATAAAATTCATAACTGATCGCTTGAGAAACTGTTTAAATAGCAGCTATATGATTTATATCAATTCTTTATCATATCCTTTACAAATTCAGTTTTAAACATTTTATTTAATTTGGAGTAATTTATACACATACATTGTTATCCTTTAATCGTCAGCTCTATGTGAACTACTTTTATCGCTTATATGCCTATACACTTCTAGAGGATCGCTTACTCTAGAACAACTCCAATACCACTTAAAAACAATCTTAATAAAGCGCTTATATTAAATTAAGTAAGCATAGATTATAAAATTTAACAATCTTTAATTTGTTATGCTTTGATTACTGTGTGTTGTAGGCTAAAAAGGTCTAGTAAAATATCAGTGAAGTGGAAACCCGAACAGCTCTTCGATATGCCCACCATTTGTTTACACATGCATAATAAAGGAAGTTTTTTTATAATATTTTATAAACAAAATTAAAGATGTTTACATTTTTACTCTACTTTCAAATTGGAACCAACAAATAACTAAAACGATATTCATTGATTTTGAAAAAAGGAATCGATAAAGTTAAGCACGATAGCTCGTGGCCGACGTCGATCGATATATTTACGGTCGTGTTAGAAACATGAGACGATATATTTTTATATTGTATGATGATAAAATCGGACATGCAAAGCATTAAGTTTTGCCCTATCCAACACTTGCGATAAAGCTTATGTACGATCACACAGTGAAAAATTGCGAACCGATATAATTGAACTGTGCGCATGCGTGGAGAGTCGGCAATGAAAATTACAGGTTGGTTTTTTGTACTTAACAAATTGCACACATATATACAAACGCGTACATAAATATATTTATATATATGTGTTCATGCATTTAAGATCAGATTTGGCTGTTAGCTAACATACAAGTGTGAACGCCATTTTATAGTCATTAGTTTAACCACAATTGTAAACTATGACAATCAATAACGAATCGCATATAAAATAGTGTTGACAGATGACAGCAGTGCACGTAACCAGTGACAAGTGTTAGTTAAATACAAAAAGAAAGAAAAAACCATTTTCAATTGACAAATTTACTTGCTTGCACTTGTAAGTATGTATTTTGTGCGTATGGATGTGTGTGTGCACTGCCAAGTAACGGCTTACATATGTATGTGTGTATGTGTGTGCACATATATATTAATTATGGGTTTCAAGTGTGTATACTTCGTGTACTACTTGTAAAATATATGAACACACATGCATACATACAACTCTTGCAGACATAAATATGTGTGTGTATATGTGCATGTTCACATACGTAAGCATGTGTGTGAGGCGATTTCTAAAAGAGCATGAAACAGATGACTTAAGAAGCAAACTGGAAATGCCGATGATGAAATACCATCATCGACTTAATTTACTTTTACAGTTGCTTTACCTGTTAACTGAATATGTCTGTATGTAAATCCATTATATGGACATAAGGCTGGTTGCTTGACTTATTTTATGTTATTATCATAAATATTATAATTAAAATTAATTGGATTTATTTGCAGTAAATCATTCAACAAACGCCCAACTCTTTTAGGATTGTTTTTCTTTTTGTGATGATTTTAAGCTGCAATCAAAATACAGTCTACATAGCTTGATTCTCGTACAATAATCAAAGAAGAAGAGTGATAAGCGTAGAATGGTTTATCCGGAGGAACCTTTTTGGGCATTGCCAATGGTTTCTGGATTATACGAGGATCGAGATTACAGGGGTAATATTTTTTTCTCACGTATATTTGCATTTTTGTATTTTCCAATATTTCATATTTTCCATATTTAGTTAATGTCGTGGAAGCATTGCAAGAGTTCTGGCAAATGAAGCAGACACGAGGCGTAGAACTCAAAAACGGAGCACTTGTGATTTACGAATCGATTCCGTCAAATAGCCAGCCCTATGTTTGTTTCGTAACATTGCCCGGGGGCAGCTGCTTCGGCAGCTTTCAGGTATTAAATATGGCTTAGACTGATTATTGTTATTACTTATTATTAACTTCCGTTTTTAGAATTGTCCAACCAAGGCAGAGGCAAGACGTAGTTCAGCTAAAATTGCGCTCATGAATTCGGTTTTCAACGAGCATCCATCGCGTCGCATAAGTGATGAGTTTATTGAAAAGGCCGTGCAGGATGCACGCGCCTCCTTCAAGGGAACACCACAGAACACTGAGTTACCAGAGTCTGGCATTGGTGCATTTAGGTGGGAAGCCAACATTATCTCTATTTTAAATATTATAATATAATAGACCTAATTAATTCCTCCATTTAGATTCATGCTGGAAGCAAACAAGGGACGAACTATGCTGGAATTTCAAGAATTAATGACGGTTTTTCAACTGCTACATTGGAATGGATCGCTGAAGGCAATGCGCGAGCGTCAGTGCTCGCGACAGGAGGTGGTGGCCCATTATTCAAACAGAAGTCTGGACGATGAGATGCGTGCCCAGATGGCACTCGATTGGATAGCACGGGAGCAAGAGAATCCCGGTGTACTGCGGCGCGAGCTGGTACTGGCCGAACGTGAGCTGGAAACGGCACGCATGGCTGGGCGAGAGTTGCGCTTCCCCAAGGAGAAGAAGGACATATTAATGATAGCCCATAATCAATTGGGTGGCAGCAATTTGGGTGCAGCATCCATTGAGAACTGAACGGCGAACGGTGAAGAGTGCGCTATAAATTGATTAGAAATACGCGAAAGGAATAATACAAAATTAATATAATATTAATAATATGTGGATTACATTTAGGAGGAGGAGATGTACGGTTCTTAGTCTTGGCATCATATCTCTCTACACACACATTCAGCAAGCAAGCAAGAAATCGACGCTCAGAAATAACCCGCATTACACACAAAAAAAAAAGGAAAAAAGGAACATACAACAGTTTTTTTTTACTTTTTATTATTGGCACACGACATGATCTCGAGTTCTGTTAAATCCGTTAAAGCTCATTTACAAAATACTATGAAAATCAGGAAGGACCACCAACGATGTTGTCTTAAAAGATGCATATTAGCCCAACAAAAAAACAAAAACAAAAACAAATAATAATTATAATAATAATTAAAAGAAAAGAAAAAGTGGTTTCAACTCACTGACAAGTGCTAAAATACTTTCGGAATGTGAAAATTGTGATTTTAAATACTGAATTTACGGAAATTTTTTGAGACTAAACTTAAATAGAATAGTTAAATTTATTGTGTATATGCATGTGTATTTATAACGAAGATTGTCTCAGCGCCAAGCGCACCTCATCCGAGGCAAATACCATTTAGACAAATTTTTTAATAACATCGGCAAACCTAATAAACTGCACTAATTTGGCATAAATACATATATATCTATATATATATATATTTGATTTGTGGACGACTTGTGAAACAGAATATTGTACTATTTCTATATATATATTTATATATATATATATTGCCCGATCACACACAAATAAAACTATCTGTCTTCCTGCAAGCATTTACAATATTATTAAAGCTATGCTCTTTCTTTTATCTTGACAGACATGTATCAAAAACAAAAATATACAACAATCTTTTAATTTTTCGGTATTTCCTTTTTTGCATGAATCAGCTTGTGCCTGGCCAGACTCTCGCGGCGTGTAAAGTGCTTGGGACACAGGCTGCACTTGAACGGGGAATCCTCGGAGTGGAGATTAATGTGATTGCGCAGATTCTCGTTGCGCTGAAATCGTCTCGGGCACTGGGGACACTGGAAGGGACGTTCGCCGGAGTGGACTCGACTGTGACTGTACAGTCCACCAGTGCTGGCGAAAGCCTTCGGACATTGGGCACACTGGAAGGGTCGTTCGCCGGTGTGAATGCGTATGTGATTCTTGAGGCAGACGCTCTGGTTGAATGTCTTCGCACAGTGGGGACACTTGTGCGGACGTTCGCCCGTGTGACTCCGGATATGCATTTGTAGATTGGCATTGGCGGTGAACACCTTGATGCAATGGGGACACCGATAGGGCTGCTTACCGGTATGCATGGTCAAGTGTATCTCTAAGTTTTTGCTGCGGGAAAAGGTCTTGGAACAGTGGGGACACTGGTGTGGATGCTCGCCCGCAGTGGCATGCAGTAGCTGGTGCGTCGCTAGATACTCCTTGCGTGGAAAGGCCCGAGGGCAATGGGGACATTTATATGGCTGCTCCCCAGTATGAATGCGATTATGGATATTTAAATGTGATCTCTGATAGAAGCCTTTCGGGCAGTGGCTGCACTTGAAGGGCCGTTCGCCCGTATGCGAGAACATGTGCTTAACCAGAGCATTATTCCGGCCAAATGACTTGGGACACTGGGCACAGTGAAATGGCCGTTCGCCTGTATGTGTGCGCATGTGATCCTTGAGCACTTTGCGACTTGTAAAATCCTTTGTGCACTGGCAACACTTGAACGGACGTTCGCCAGAATGGATGCGTCTGTGCACAGTCAGATGACTAGTGGTCGAAAACGTTTTGCCACACATCTCACACATGTGTTTCTTCTTTGCATTCACTTCAATCTCTGATAGGAAATGATGATTGACTGGCGTGGTAATCACTTTCGATTGCTCTTCACACTTCTGCTCTTCCAACATAATGCGAGTCTGATCGCATTCAAAGTCTTTTTCATTATCGCTGACTTGTTTCTTCATTGCATCCACTTCAGTCTCTGATTGGACATGATTATAAACTGGCATGGTAATCACTTCCGATTGCTCTTCAGACTTTTGCTCCTCCAACATAATGCGAGTCTGACCGCATTCAAAGTCATTTTCATTGAATTCGATTTTTATATTATAATCTTGTTGCTCCATTTGTAAGCTGTTATGAGAAAGCACATGTTCAACAACTTTACTTTCAATCAGCTGATGGCTCTGCTCGCATCGCCGCTTGAATTGAAAGGCGCTTTCAACGCTCAGAATACACGACAGGCATACCTGATCGCTGGAATTTGTCCGATAGCCAACGCACTCTTTTATCATTTCCGCTAGACAGGGTTCTCCCCGTGGCTGCTGCCGCTTTGCATCGATCTCAATTAAAGTAATTGAGCTGCTTCTGCAAATGCGGCAAGCATTTGTTTTTGGTTTTTTCTGTTCGAAGTTGCGCTTCAAGCGAAACGCAATTTTTGCAGCGCTGATGCAGGAGACGCACAGCTGCTGAGGAAGCGCATCATTTCGATTAATTACATAGGCAACACACTCGCTCAACATCTCCGCCAGACTGGGCTGTCCCTCTGTGAATATATTCACCAGGCTGCAGGAGCTGATTTTGCATGCATAGCAAACTTGTTCCATGGTTGCGCCAAAAATAAAAAAATAACAAATGTGGTCACACTTTTTCAATGCATATATTTCCAATTATAACTAAAACAGTCACCTAACAACACTGAAAAAATATCGAGCAGCTGTTGTACTAATAAAATAACCATTGAATGGGTAACTGTAACTATTACTTTTGATGCCGCCATTTACCTGTTACCAGCTCCACACAAAATGCCAGCAAAGCAAGCAATGCTCCACCTTAAAACAATGTTTATTAGTTTACAGATAAAAAAATGTCGTTTTTCTTTTTACCTAGCAATGTATAAAATGCAGATGTAACGCCTGACATGCTAACTGGATAAACGGTGTACAGGGACTGACATTCTGGCTTCTTAATTTGTCGCTGTCGCAAAATTCTCTCCACGAAACCAGCTTCACGAGATTTGCACATGCTGCAAAATAAATTATAAAGATTATTATTATATATAACATTTTTGTGATTTGATTTGCTTACGCTGTTCTAAATATCTCAGTATACTGGCTATTCTTATGCACAGTCCAGTTTATGATCTCCACTTCCATTAAGCCGGAAACCTGGCGCATATCGCAGATTTCATCGGCGTCGAACAATTCAGCTATTATTGGATAGGCATCGACAAGTTCGCAGTGAAAGGCGAATCCGCCGCGTTTCAGATGCGGAATCGCATCCTCTATGTGACCAAAAACACCCATTTCATTGGGACCCCTGGCTGCAGATAATTTCTTACTTATGAGTTGACTCACGAGCGGATTTTTACTCTCCTATATTAGATTGTTTAATAAATAAGGACTACATTATTTTATCCGACTACTTACTTTAAATAAAATTTTATAGTAACCAATATCTTCAAATGAGATTTTTAGCGGGCTCGAGATGATTTCCTCGATCGAAGCGGGGCCATGGTCTGAAGAACTCAGCAATCCACCAACCACCGATGAAGTATAATAATTGTACATTACCACCGAGAAGAGGAACAGGGTAAGGACAAGGGAGCGAGCTGGCAAACTGGTTGGAATCGGTTCCATTCCCTGCTGGCAAGCAGCTCCAAAAATGTGCAGCGTATGTTCTATCCAATTAATTTCGGATTTGTATGCAGTAGCCTCAGGATTTGCTCTTAAATTCGCTCGTTGCCCAAATTTCTTCTTTATATTCAAATTTACTTGTTCTCTGTTTTTTTTTGGCTTTGCTCTGGTTTTAGATCGATTGCTTATGTAATCAATTAGGAACCAAATCAAGTTTGTTGCCATTAAAGTAGCCGATGTGAAGAGCCAAACGCGTCCACTGAACGGCGCCAGAAAATTGCCGCTTTTCCCCTGCGTATCCAAATCGGGCGTGAAACGAAATAAGAACGCCACTTCAAACTTCCAGCTCTGGTGAATTGTGTCAAATTCAGCCGCTCGATTTATTCGATTAAATGCACCCGAGGCTGCAATATCCGCCTCATTGCGCATTATAATGCCCAGCATACCCAGTCGAAATGTGGTGTTGCCCAATCTGCCAGCCCAGCCGCGGGAATTGCGAAACTTAACGGTAAAATTAAACTGATCCATGAGCAGACGCATAAGCTCGTAATGATACTTGACAAAGGCAGCCACGCCAGGATCCTTAGTTGGACGTGAGATTATTTCCACAATCTGTTCATTAGTCACTATATCCTCCTGATCAATCTGTGATGGAAACAGGACTGTTGTTAATAAATAGTTATCAACCTCTAAAAAAAATACAATAAAATGTAAAATGATGCAGTTTTCAATTTATTTTAAATGCCTAAAGGACCAATCAATAAATAATAATAATAATTAGTTACATATATATCTCATGTCATATATTTTTTCTGTGAATCTTTAAATATAAGTTTTAAGAGTTTGAAATTAAAAGTTGACAGAATTTCCTTAAAAAACGCTATAAATTTGATTACATTTTTATAAAAATATTTCAAATTGAAATTAACGACAATGACATGAAAAATAAAATTTTTGCATTCAACGTATTTTCCCCATTTTGCTAACTTGGGAATCGGGTTTTCATAAATTTCTTAACATTAATCAATCTAGTCCAGCTTAAGGATTTTATTTAAAAATATATATAGACTAAAGTTTTGAATACTTACCACAGTAGCCCCACGTAAGGTCAAACCATTGAACTTACTGCGATGCTTTATGCTCTGCAGCTCAAAAATATCTTGAACTATAATCAATTGTTTGGCATCAATTAAGTACTTTGCTATTAAATGCACTTCCAATGGTGATTTCAAATGACGACCCTTCGAATGAACGTCCCACAAGCCGTAACCATCTTCTGTTCTATTCACATAGGTAATCTGCGCATTTGGACCAACATAGTCCATCTTGAGGGGCAGCAAATGGTCAATATCTATGTGCACGCCCCAAAGCAGCCACTGATATGTTTTGTTGAAATATCTATACGCAGTGGCTTCCATTAGAAGCCTTGGTGCACCTTCACAGCTTGTATCCACAATGACAACAGTCCTCGCATGGATTTTCCTTGTTAAGACCGATGTTAAGGAATACGAACTGTTTAAGTTGACGGGATAAATAAATTGATCGGATTGCATGAGGGCAACTGCGTTAAAATGGAGATCTGTTAAAGATAAGGTACCAAATGAATAACCTAAATTTTAGTAAATTAAAAATTAATATCTTACCTTGCTTAGAGCAGGCAAATATAACACTATCATGCGTCTTGACCAATCGTGTCGTGAACTCAAGTAGCACAGAAGTCTCCATCGAGGAGTCTCCTGTCCAAAACTCACTTACTACGATAAAAACTAAGGCTAGCACTCTAAAATTCATCTTTTCAATTTGTTTGTTCACTGAGTGAGTACGCCGACTTATATAGTAAATTGATTCGCAATTGATTGACAGTTTCAAATGCAGCAAGCACTTACCTATGCTAATTTAACTATTAACGCATAATAGTGCGTAAAGACTTAATTAAACTGTCAATCACAAAAATGCAAGAAATACAAAAACCTATTGTATACAATTATATGTAACTGATGGATATAATAATAGGCTTATTTCAACAAAAATTCAAATTTTACACTTCATTTAAACTACGACAACTAAACAACCTGCAGCTGCATTTGGTTTTGCATTAGCGAGTCAATGGGATTCTCATAGCGTATCAGCTTGTTCAACAGAAATGTGCCATCCTGATGGTAATCGGCATCAACCACAAAGACTTCCACCACTTTTGACATTAGGAACTGCTCGTTCTTCAGCGTGTCCACAATAAGTAATGGCGATATTTTGATGAGTCCCAATTTGGATGGACAAATTGTGAGTGGGAATTCAGCCATCTCGCCTGGCTGCAGCATATCCAAATCGAAATCCGCTGAACCCGTATAAGGGCAATCGGCAAACGCTTTCGTCTCGAGTGTAACATGCAGTTTCATCGAATGCTCAGCGGTATTGGTTACTCTGCATTGGAATGTAAAGATTGTGCCAATTTTGACAATATTTTCAGCATCAATCACTTCTAAGCGTAAATCCTTATATTCAAAGGGCTGCAAATCAGAGAATTCATATATTAATCATCATTTTATAAGTGCAATTTTTAGTTTTCCTACCAATCGCTGCAATTGGCTCGTTTGCAATCTGCCCTTTTCGCCAAAGTTCGAACGCCAGACAATGTCCAGTTTGCCAACATTGTTGGCTTGTCGCAGTGTCTTGATGTCCTTGGCAATTTCAGGCTTTGGCTGTAATTTGTTTTTTAAATAAATATAAGCATCTCCTGAAAAGTTATAAGCAGTTGAACTAACCTTTATGCAATAGAGAAATTGGCAACTATTATTTGGCTGCAACATGTTCTTTGAGGTAAAAACAGATTCGCCATTGGGCAGGGTATTCAATGATGTCACTGTGTACTGCTCCGAACTATCCAATTCAACTTTCTCCAAACAAAATGGTCCAGTAGTCACGTTTTGTATTTGCGCCTCCAAATATATTTCATCCATTTCGGCATTGTAAAACTTGGTCTTTACGTCCAGCGGCTTGAGAACTTGAAACTTGAAGAACTTGCGCAGCGACTGAGCAAATCCAGCGGGACTCGTATAGTTCACTTCGCACACCAATCTAAGCGGGATATATAAATATATATATAGTATGATATTTATAATATAGATTTTCAACTGCTACGCACATGTGTGTTCCAATCTCCTTAACTTCATATCGAATGACATCATCGAGGGTCTCATCTGCCGTCAGCACCACGGAGGATTTCTTGTTCTCATGCATCAGCAGATTAATACGCGTGTTGTTCGATTGCAGATCCACTTTCACAGAGACGCCTTCAACGGGATGAGTGGTGCAATTGTGTACACAGATGTAACTGGAAAACGTTTCGCCCAGGTATATATTGCCAAAGGATTGGGGCAACAGCATTGTCTGCCCAGCGCCCAGTGCTTCAGCACATGTCCTGGCAATCCCATCGTACTCCACCAGTCGATTAAAACTCTGCGGCAAATCCTTTGGCTCGCAGGTAACAATTGGCCCAAGCCCCACCAGCGTTGGTCGCGTCAGCCGCATAACTGTAATTGAAAGACTTGTCACGCTTCAGCACAGTTGGAAAACGGTGAACTTACCCTTTAGGGCCAATAAATGAGATTCTGTGTCGGCTGTGTTCATTTTACGCAAATAAAAATAGAGTAAAAGATAAACAACTTCCTACGCTACTTGCGATTGTTGCTCATTAGCGATGGGACCGATAGACACGTATATAGGTAATATCGAGTTGTCGAGCAGTGTTGCCTTTTTGGCCTTTTATCGAACAGATCTGCGCCTATTTTATTTGATTTAGCTGGAAAAATGAGTAACAATTTCTACAATTTCAGCGCACCCAAAGAATCAGTATTGAGTATAAATATAAAAATTAACCTGAGCCATTCTCTGATTCAGATGCTTTGTGAAACACAAGACTTAGCGGTCAAATATGATTAATAATTGCAGTAAATTTTATCGATGTGTAATGAGTTCTCTTCTTGTATATTAAGCTTAATTGTAGTAATCCATATAATGGCTTCTTAATAGCTAATACATTTGATAGCAAAAACAATCTGCTTTATAGCTATTTAGCTCTCCAGGGAAACCAAGTCCCGACTGAGGAAAAAAGCAGAGACAAGCGCTGCAGTTTGGGCCTTTTCAGTGCAGCCCTTTGCTAATCGCTCCTCGACTTGGGCCAGTTTCACAACCAATTTATTCATCACTGACATGGGCAACTCAACTTTTGGGGCAAACAAAAAATTAATAAACTGCATTAAATGGTATTTGGTATGCTTACGTCTCATAATAAACAAATGCAATTCGGTGACAATGTCCTCCAAGGCAAGGCCTCGTTTAGTCTTTGCTTCCTCAATGGCTAAAAAAAATAAATCAAAACCAGAATTAATAATACTATTAAATAAACTATATCCACTCACTGTCAAAGGCCGAGTCAAATGTGGCTGCAGAGAGCAACGTTTGCAGCATATGCTCAATTTCACTCCTCAACGGATAACCGACGCACATATAAACATTATCCTCGTTGACAATATCAAAAGCCATCGAGGTGCTCTGCAAAACATTTAAAACCTTTCGCATATCACCCTTAGACAAGGTTAGCAATGCATTTTTGCCATCATCCGTAACATTGACACTGAAAAAATAAACATATTTTAATGTTTTTATCTATTAAACAAGTTAATTACTTACTTCTCTTCCTGCACGATTTTATCGAGACGCGGTAGCATCTGTTCCGCTGACAGTGGAGCAAATCGAAAGCGAGTGCATCGAGATTGAAGCGCCGGAATAATTTTGCTCAAATAATTACAGATGATACAGAAGCGCACATTTTCCGTATACTTCTCGATGATGCGACGCAGGGCATTTTGAGCATCGTTGGTCATCGCATCCGCCTCGTCCAGTATGATCAGCTTGAAGGTGCCACAGAAAATGGTGCGTGTCGAGGCAAAATTAAGTATCTGGCCACGAACGATGCCAATGCCGCGATCATCCGAAGCATTCAGCTCCAGCACCATTGACTTGAAGTGTGCCGGCGAGTAGAGTTGACGGGCGCAGGCCAAAATTGTGCTCGTCTTGCCAGTGCCCGGTGGCCCATAGAAGAGCAAGTGGGGCAACTGCTTCTGATTGATGAAGCGTGTGACTAAAAAATTTTATTTTTTAGATGCCGTGTTTGGAGGAAATTGTAGCAATTTGTCACTTACTAGTAGATATTATTTCCTCGTGCGATATTAAGTCATCCAAACAGTTGGGACGATACTTTTCCACCCACGGCAAGCGCGCAACTGTCCCATTGCTTTCTGACATCTTTTTGTATATTTATAAGATGACTTTTATTGAAATTTGGGCGTAAAAAATGTTTACACCTTCGCGCCGTTTTTTCATTATCGAAAGAGTTATCGATTGTTTTGCGAATTCAGCTTACGTTTGCATTTCACATTACGTTAAAAACGCTTGCTACCAATACGATTATTTTGTATTTTTTTAAATTAAGACGGAAATGTTTATTTTATTCCAATTTTTCCAAAAATTAAATAACTGAAATATTCAATGAAGGAATAAAGACAGAACAATCAGACAACTAATTCATGACGGTTTATATTTAACTGCATTTAACAGCTATTTAGTAGTTACAATATACATTTACATAATCTTTGTGTTGTTCATATTATAATAACAACAACGACAAACAACTTAATAATCTAAAGACCATTCATTTTCGGCAATGAATGAGTCGACAACTTCTTTCATTGAAAAATTTGGTATTAACTGATCCTGTGTGAGTTTGACTCGTGTCACAGGATCAAAATGACCAACACGCTGCAAATGCTCCTCAATGTCCTTACGCTCATAGGTGATTCCCGATGGGGTAATCACAGGATCTGTTAAAATTTCAAAGCTTATTTTCCCACACAGAAAGTCGGGAACATCGCGTTTCTGTACGCAAAAAAAAAAACACCCAAGATTAGAGCAAATAAATAGATCATCTTTAGTACTTACCCTTCGACGTTCATCCACTTTTGCAAATATGTTGTTAAGCTCTTTAATGTGATCATCCTTTACAAGAAACATATAGATAAAAAAGTAAATTTCAGGTTTAATGAATTATTTGTGCGTATAAGAGCTAAACAATTTTAAATCAACTTACACATTCTTGTTCAATTTCCTGCTGTTTGTCTTTTAGGTGATCTTCATTTAAATTTTCGTTCAACTTTAACTGGGCCAACCGGTTCTCCATATCATCTTTAACTAAGCTGAAAATAATTATGGGATTGTTTTCGTTTGTAAAGTATTCAATTAACTTTTAGTCCGGTGCAGCTGTTAATTAATTCCTACCGATTCAAATAACTTTGCAGCTCGATTTCCTGGTGTATTCGTTTTTCTTCCATAACGTTCCAACGTTTCTTGCGTGCCAATCGCAACTGCAATGTTATATCATCTCCAAAGTTTTGTTTCTGTTCCTTGGACAAATCATAAGCTACAAAAATAAAAGTATGCCATTAGATTCCAGAGAATTGCTTATTGGTACTTTTAAGATTGTATATATTAACTTTTTAGGATTATTTACCTCGTTGTAGGTGCTTAATAGCCTCATCATAATTGTCGATCTCCATGAGGCCCTGGCCTAAGAAAAAATGTCCCTTTAGCAGATTACCATCGATGTCCAAAGCACGTCGACAATCCTGACAGCAGAGCTCCCATCGCTTGAGCTTCAGATTGCAAAGGGCACGATTTGTGAAATATGTTGCATTTGTTGGATTTTTAATCTGCAATGATTGAGCTGGATGTGATTCATTTACAAATTTACACCTTACATTTTTGAACTTACAATGGCCTTGGAGTAACATATAATGGCATCGTCATATTTGCGAGTCGCAAATAAACAATTGCCCTGCTCTTTCAATTGCAGGTCAGATAAATTTGTGGTTGAGTAAATATGCTTGCTCGCCATGCTGAGAATAGTTTTTCTGATTTCTTAATCGTATTTAATGCCCGAGAAAAATTATTGATGTAGGAATACAAATTGTCAAAATCAGCTGACACGAGTATCCTGAGCAGTAGGTAGAAGCACTATGCAATGTGCATATCAATTAAACCGTATTCTGAACTACCAACAAATAAATGGGCCTCTTATTGTTTTTCCTTCAACATTAAATACATACAAGTGTATATAAGTGTGTACGTTTTCCAAATCTATTTAACACTACTGCTTATCGATAGTTGCACATCGCAATTTTTACTAATTGAAAACAAAAAAGTGTCGATATTAATAGTGACCCTTTGACGCTGTTAGATGAATTTAAAATTAAAATCGCAGTAGCTCAGCTTTATCTACTCGATTACCAACATCTAGTTCTCAACATAATATTCAGTGCAAAGTTTTCATCCAGACTGGATTGTGCTTTTACTAGTGTGTTTCTGGGTCTGAAAATATCGCAAGGCACAAAACGATATTATAAATAAAAAAATAAAAACTGTTTGTCTGCAGCTTTAAATCAGCTGTTCTTTTAGTAAGTCCTGTTAGCCTTAGTAAAGAGTCAGCGCGCAGCGTTTAAATTGAAAATTTGACTGTGGCTTATTTGTTTTGTTGTTTAAAAAACGACTTTTTTATTTTTAGGAAAATATTGCAGTTTGCTGAGATAATTTAATCATTTAATTTGGTGCGGTATTTTTTCCGGAAATATTGCATATGTTAATAACGTTTTAGCAACTGTTAAGTCAACAGACAAGCAAAGAAGAAGACGCGATTTTTTTGTCAATCCAGCTAAATTAATTTTTTGCGTTTCCAACAATAAAAATTGGTTTAAGCTAACGAAAAGAAGTGCAGAAGCGAAAAACAAATATAAAATGGCTTCTACATCAAGGTAAATAATATAGAAATATGTTCGTTTCAATTAATGCAATTTGTGCAATCATTTTATAGACTCGAAAACAACAAGGTGTGCTGCTATGCACACCCCGAGTCTCCGTTAATTGAGGACTATCGCGCTGGGGACATGATCTGCTCCGAGTGTGGCTTGGTGGTCGGTGATCGCGTAATAGATGTCGGCTCCGAGTGGCGCACATTTAGTAATGAGAAAAGTGGCGTCGATCCGAGTCGTGTTGGCGGCCCAGAGAATCCCCTACTCAGTGGCGGTGATTTGTCCACAATAATTGGTCCGGGCACTGGGTCAGCATCATTCGATGCCTTCGGCGCACCCAAATACCAAAACAGACGCACAATGAGCAGCTCAGATCGCTCGCTTATATCCGCATTCAAGGAAATTTCACTAATGGCAGATCGCATCAATTTGCCAAAAACAATTGTCGATCGCGCAAACAACTTATTCAAGCAGGTGAGAATAACAATTGTAAATCCCCCATTTTAATTATTAATGAATTTTAATGACACCAATTGCATTAGGTCCATGACGGTAAGAATCTGAAAGGTCGCTCAAATGATGCCAAGTCATCCGCTTGCTTGTATATTGCCTGTCGCCAGGAGGGAGTTCCCCGTACATTTAAGGAAATTTGCGCAGTTAGTAAGATTAGTAAGAAAGAAATTGGCAGATGCTTTAAGCTGACACTGAAGGCACTTGAGACAAGTGTCGATTTAATAACCACTGCCGACTTTATGTGCCGCTTTTGTGCAAATTTGGGTAAGTTGGAATTTGGATCATACTTAATTGTTTGGTTGTCATCATTATTTTGTTTTTGTATATTGGACTTATAGATCTACCCAATATGGTACAGCGTGCAGCTACACACATTGCGAAAAAAGCCGTGGAAATGGACATTGTGCCTGGTCGTTCGCCCATCTCTGTGGCAGCGGCTGCAATTTATATGGCATCGCAGGCGTCGGAGCATAAGCGCAGCCAGAAGGAAATCGGTGATATTGCCGGAGTTGCGGATGTTACAATTCGCCAATCGTACAAACTAATGTATCCGCATGCAGCAAAATTATTTCCAGAGGATTTCAAGTTTACTACACCGATTGATCAGCTACCGCAAATGTGAGGTAGACTTTGAGAAATGATCGATGCTCAATTTATTAATAATACTTTTGTAAGCTAAGATGGACATGATGCATGGATGCAAACATGATTTTGTGGGTCGTGCCTAGTATAAACTGAAATGACTATACTTTATTCACAAGAGAAAATCGATTTTAATCATATTAAAATGCAGAAATGCAAATGAAATCACCTAGTTGATATATCTATATATATTTATTTATGTATATAAAACAATAATTATTGAAGTGTATCGTTAAGAACGCAAAGTCAATTATTCAGCATAGGCATATTTAATTTAGTGTATTTAGAAGCAGTCGCTTGAAAGCTTTCATCAATCATAACATATAATGGTAATTGTAATACATATAATATAATATAATATATATATATATAAATAAGTTAGAGTAACTCGATATACAACAATAGTAGAAGCCACATAAATTAATCAATGCCCAGTGAGCATTTCTCGTTATCCGTGTGTCCGACACACTCCAATGCTGGTCGGTGCTCCGAGTCCCACATGCCAGGACCACAACGCTTGCACAGACCGCTCAGGGTGCATGGGATCTTTGGCAGCTGTCGATATTGATACAGCAGGCCGCGTGCCTTGCGCAATATCAACTGACCATCCATGTACATGGCCAGCGAGCTGAAATGCAACAGCATCTCGTCGGCACGCAAATTCTGAGCAATGACATCATCCGCATAGACGGCTATAATGGCCAGGCAGAGGAACAAGTGAAAGTAGTCTGTGAGATAGTTTGACCAGCAAGCCTCCCACATTCGTATGACAACGGCCTCGGTAAATTCGCGCTTGAAGCACAGCAATAGCCAGCGATGGCAGAAGAGCAATTCCATGGCCTCGTTGTGCCGCTGCAGATGCTCGTAGAAGCGCGGCAGCATGAGTCTTATCAGCTCGCGCAGGTAGCTCAGATTGTGGTCCACATCGTTGTCCGTCGGAGTACAGACAAAGAACGCCCGCTGCATTAGGCCCACAAAACACCAAAAGGTCTCCGATTCGTTTTGCACTTCGCACAGCACCGGTGCCAACAAATCGCTCATGCCCTGAAAAATGGAAATCAAATTCGGATTTTAAAGTGCGATTTACGATTTACTATTTATGCAGTCATAAAATTCAGCTGCGCATTGGAATAATTTTTTATAAACTTTGAAACGCTTGCTACTTTGTCATTAAGTGTGAATGTTTACTTTGGATGGATGAATGAACTTTTAAACTCAACTCAGAAAATGAGTTTGAAACGGAGTCAAAAAATTATTACGAAGCTTTTAAATTACATTAAATTAAGCTCTCATCGAATTGGATTAAGCTAAAGTTTATCTAAAAGCTTTTCGTTTTATAAGATTGAATTAATATTATTGCGGAGCTTCTAATCTTCTGTGATTCAAATTTAATCAAGCTCTGATCCACTTGGTTAAAACAATTTATCTAACAGCATTCCTTGCGCCTTACGAGCTTAATTCAATATTTTTTCTTAGTTTTAATGACGGATGTGAATTAAATAAATTTAAGCTCTCATTCAATTGGGTGCAAAAAAAAAGTTTATTTAACAGCTATTGGATTTTCGAGTTCAAATCAAAATTATTGCGATGCTTTTAAGATGAATGTTAATTAAATCATTCAAATTCATAAAAAAAAAGTTTTTCCGTTTTACGTTTATATCGAAATAAGTAAGTGGGATATACCCTGTCTTACCTGCGAATAGGATATACTGGTGTTGTATATAGCAAAGTTGAGTAGAATGTTTTTCATCATTTCGGTGTTGGGATTGTCTTCGCCGCAGAAGAACGGATTCGTGCGATCCGTGCGCACCACATCCTTCTCGACGACGCACTGGACTGTGCGCCAGAACTGGACCTGCTGCTCTGGCGACATGGAATAGAGACGTTTGCGTGTGATTTCATCGTATTCCTGCCGCTTAATGTCCATGAGCACAGCGCGATCCTCAAAGGTGGATGAGAACGAGTAGCATTTGAGGATGAAGGGCCAAACGGTTTTGCGCAGACTCTTCTCCAAACCACCAAAAAAGACGCATTTGCGCAGCAGCAAATCATCATCGATCTGCCCCTTTTCGTTAAGCAGGGTGCCGTAGAAGAAATTTGTGGTGATTCGCTTCACATTGCCCTCGTCGGGATGCATCTCGGACTGTTTGACTTCGGGGCGACAGACCATAAAATGTCGATACGGCAAATTTGATTTCTCCTGCCCCGGCGCCAGTGTGATATTATGGAGGAAACAGTGCCACTGGTGCAGCACCTGTGCCAAATGATCCAAGCCGCCGTAGTGGAAATGGAGTATCTTATATTGTGATTCACGCGATGCGATCACTAGTTGCCCGGAAGTGCACTTGTCATCGTTGAAGAACAGTCGCAACGAGCGCATTTGGCTGAGATCAACGGAGAAGCGACGGCCTCGGATTACGGCCTTACGGCGTACAGTTGGTGTTGCATTCGCACTCTCCGGGAATACCAGATTATGCTTGAAGGCCAGCAGTTCCGGTGTCATCCAGTTCGGGTTGTTGTCGTCGGATACCGAACCATCCGAGTTGAGCACCTGATGCTGATGCGCCTGTTGTCCACGACCAACTTGGGAACCATTGCTGGCATCACTGCTCTCCGGCGAGGCCAGGATGCAATTGTACGATTGCGAGATATTGCTATTCTCTATTTGGGGATTTGAGATCGTTATGTTAACCGATGTGATGGGATTCTTTTTGAGCAGCACAGCCAAGTCGCCGATGGAGGCCGTCTGGCCGCCGAGCAACGGTTGCAATTCATTCTTCAATTCCTGCATTTCGGCGATGCTTTCATCCTCTGCACGAATGCCGATTTCCTTCTCCGGATCGTCGATCATTTTTGGCGCAGACACCGCCACCTGAGATGTGGGCGAGAAGTGACCGTTAGTGGGCAGCATATCCGCATTTCGATTGTTCAACGAGTCCGCATCGCCGCCGGAGGACATCGAATTGCATTTGCATAGCGAACTATTTGGTATCCATGTGAGCAGGAGTGTGGGTCTTTTGGCGCTGTTATACTGATCTATGAAGGTTTTCGTGGTGCACGTCAAGTAGCCAGGATAGTGTAGTATGTCGGACTCTTGGCGAGCAACGGTCGGTGGATGAATGCACACATTATTCTTACAAAATAATATTTCGTTGTCTTCGTAAGTGATATCGATTTTTTCATCTGACCTTTCCTCACCGAGTATCAAGTTGGATGCCTTTTTAATAATACTTCCAATTGGCATTTTATTTATTTTAATTTTTGATTAATGCTTTTCGTTAGCAATGCAAACTTATTTATGTCAATTCCAGCCTTTTGATTCGTATTATATATTTAAGTTTTATACAAATATATGCGGAAAAGTGGGAGAGGTTTTCGGGCAGGATGTGTCACGGCAACTTGTCTCTTGAACTTTCAACCGAACCTCACATAAGATAATACCTGTGAGCGACCATTCTGTGTATAGGCTCATCAGTTTTTGGATTTTGGAATGCAGAGTTAGTTTCGAATTTAGTTTCTCACTTGGAATGTTGTAAGCTAAGGAGCAGATTACGGTATTAATATTTTTAAATGCAATAGTATCGAGTGCCCAAGCTATCGATACTTTTGCAACTCTAATTGGAAAAGTGTGGCCTCTTTTATTTTAGTCTGCAGAAAAGAAATAGCCATCTTTTTAACAGGGGGTCACATTGATCATAATTTTTGATAAAATAAGTTTTTTATTTTGTGATTCATTCGGTAGTTTAAAAAAGAAAATCAAAAAGAATACGGCAACTCTAAACGAACTTATCTCTTCAAATAATTCCGTAAACTTGTAGAACGTAGCTCTTAGAATGGCAGCCGAGATAAAACCAGCACAACGCAGCAACAATGACCGCTTTTTGTCGACCAAAAAGCCCGAATTACTTAGCAAATTGGAAGGCAGCGGCGATGATGTGAATGCAGCCATTTTAATACCAGGCGAAAATGGTGTAATTAGTGTATCAGACGACAAGTGAGTATCACAACAATGAACCAATAATGTGCACAGAAAAAAAACAAATAATAACTATCCCATCATTTATTAGAACTGTGCGTGTGTGGGTGAAGCGAGACTCGGGACAATATTGGCCCAGTATTTGTAAAAGTTTGCCATCCGGTTGCACGGCCATCGAATACGTTCAGGAGCAAAGACAATTATATATTGGTCAAGACAATGGCACAGTCACACTATATACCCTATCCGAGGACTGTAATCAGTTAACGTTTGTCCGTGATTATTTGTCGCATCAGGGCCGAGTTGTCGCTGTTGTATTCACAAAGGCGCACAATTGGATATTGTCAGCTGGAAAAGATAAACAGTTTGCGTATCACTGTGCGGAAACGACAAAGCGAGTGGGCGGATATAATTTTGAAACATCATGCACAGCCCTACAGTGAGTGCATTGTATAATCTTCAAATTAAACACGCACGCATTCATAATCATTAACATTGTAATCTAGGTTTGACGCCCTGGCTAAATATGCCTTCATTGGAGATCATGCTGGTCAAATAACAATGCTGCGCTGCGATGTGCAAGGTGTGCAGCTCATTACCACATTCAAAGGACACACAGGTAAAAAAATACAAATAAAATATTTTTTTTTTATATTTTATTAAGGGAGAGAAGGGACAGGGATAGAGAGAATGTTGTTTTGATATTGAATTATAAATCCAGTAGAATATGTATTTAGTTTTTTTTATACACAATAAATTTATGCTTTCGCAGCAAATAATTATGTATACAATGCAACTTTCAAATAGTTGATTAATTTACAGTGAATTTCTCTTTTTATTATATCAAAGATTGACTTTATTTGTAATAGCACCTCTTTATCCGTATCCCAATATTATGTGCATTGTATATCAGGTGGAATTTTCATATATTGTCTACATATGGATTGAATTTCTCTATGATTCAAATAATCAACTAAGTTTTATTATGGCAAAGTTCTACTTAATTTGAAATAGTATTCTTATGTAGCTCCTAGTTATGCATATACCATTTCTTAGCAACCACTGCAATCGTATATTTTCCTGACTTATTATATTTATAATGTATACTTGAACTTTAAAATTTAAACAAACAATTGTTTATTTTTCAGCTGGCATAAGGTGCTTAAGATGGGTGGAGGGACCACAGTTGTTGTTCAGCGGTGCATGCGATCAATCTGTTATTGTTTGGGATGTTGGTGGCAAGCGCGGCACAATCTACGAATTGCAAGGACATGGGTATGCAAATTCACATAAATATCTATATATATATATTATATAAATACTTTGATTCAGCAACAAAGTATCGGCGCTGGCATACGCTAATCACACCCAGCAGCTGATTACATCGGGCGAGGATTCCGTTGTGGTCTTTTGGGAAATGAATGCTATGCGCAAGGAGGTGCCCGACTGGGTGGAGTCCAACAATTGCCAGCTGTGCTCCAGGCCATTCTTTTGGAACTTCCGTTCGATGATGGACCAAAAACAGTTGGGCAAGTCACACATGAATTTTTAATTGAAATCAATTTAAAACTAATATATTTGATTGCAGGAATCCGACAACATCATTGCCGACACTGCGGTAAAGCTGTCTGCGATAATTGTTCAACGAATCGCATTAATATACCCATTATGGGATTTGAGTTTGATGTGCGCTGCTGCGATCCTTGCTTCAAGCAGCTGCAGACCGTGGAGCGTCCTTCCTTAGCAGCCTTTCATGATGCCAAGCATTCCATTGTGCACATGGACCTCGATGAGGATCGAAAACGTCTGCTGACCGTCGGCCAGGATCGTTTGATCAAAGTGTGGGATTTGTCTACCATATGGGTATAATATTCATATATATATATATATAGATATATATATATTTATATGCTGTCCAGTAGACCGAAAGTTTGGAGTTTCAATTTCTAAAGAAAATGATTATTATTATTATTATATTGTATTGTATGAATCAAAAATAAATAATACCAAATACATATGTAAGTATTGAAAAAACAAATGCGTTAAGTGCAAATGGTAAACAGACGAAAGCACTTTCATAAATCTAAGAAGCAATGTTTAACATAAAACGTCGTAATTATATATATAAATATATATATTAATAATGCATTAGTTATATTTTCATCAAATTAAGATTGATGTAAAACTAAAATCCATAGATATCAATAAAATCAGATCACGAGTATCATTCAAATAATTGTGTTTAATTCGTTATTTAATTTGATTAAAATTCTTAACATTCCCCTTGGATGGAGAAAGACTTCCCAGCTGAGATGTTAACCAAGTGGGCAGTGGATTTATCCATAAGCAAAATATTCACATTTAATTTGACTGAAATTTATGTTTTTATTTACTACAAAGATAAACGGGTGGTGATTATTTTAGTAGCCACCCCGTCCTGGCGGTGGTGCGCCACGCATCATTGGCGGCGGTCCTCTCATGGGTGGTGGTGCTCCGCGTCCCAAACCGCCGGGCATAGAAGGTATGCCACCGGGAATCATGCCCGGCGGGGGTGCGCCCATCATCGGCGCTCGGGGCACACCTCGACCCATCGGCGCCATGTGCTGTTGGGCGGGACCGCCCACACCACGAACGGGGCCCTGCAAGCCGGCTGGCACCGATGAGATATTCATTGGCACACCACGCCCGGCGACGCGACCAATACCAGGACCAGGAGCAGCGCCAGGAATGGGCACTCGTGGCAGACCCTCCTCTGGGGGTGGTGGTCCCTCAACGGTAAGTGAAACTATGTTTTCGCCACGCAACAACACAAAGCCCAGGACACGCTTCTCCTCGCGTTCCGGCACCTTGGAGTTCTTGGAGCGGATCTTACGGAACTCCTCGCAGTCGCCCAATATAAGATTCATGTGCTTATCGAATGCTTTGAATGTGCCGATGAATGTCCTCGAATCTTGCAGCACGATTCGCACCCTATAATTCAGGTGCTGAATCATTTTGTTATTCTTGCCAATAGTCTACAAAAAGATTCAAATAATGAGAGAAATTCAAAATAGAAAACATTAAGCTCATTTTTAATGTGTAAAAGGTATAAAAAAAAAATACACATGGCCGGCATATTGCAAGCCTAAACGTTTACTTGCATATAGATAAAAATAACAAAACTTTTTTAGTACATACCATTTTTGCGAATTTCTAATATTGCCTATGGAATAATTTAATATATTCGTTGCGCCGTTTATTTAATTCGCAGACTGTGTAAAAATAAAATGGCTAAACAAAATAATGCTGCTCGGCCGATTATCGACGCACCGATAATTTCGAGTTTATTGTGTATGCAAACTTATCGATTTGAGATCGAGTGTGATTGCATTTTTAGATATTCGATTGTTAATGGCAGCCCTGGTTTTTAGAATTGGCAGTGAATACATAAATAGTGTTCAAGCGACTCAGGCAGACGCTCATATATGTATGTGGCCACGTCACATTGGCTCTCTTTGTTGCTCTCTTCTGTGCCGACATTCTACGTACATTTTATAGGCGGCACAACACCAAAAAGTTTAGCTCGTTGGCAAAACAAGTGAAAATTAAACAAATTCCATTTTTTGCTGTTTGGTAAAGTACGTAATTGACATTGTATTAATGAATTGTGGCAGCATAATAACATATTTAAAATATATACAGGGTGTCGACTACAGCCGCTACTACAGCAAAAGAACACTTCACAAAAAAAATAGAAAAAAAAACGAAAAGAAGAGGGAAAAGAAGAAGAAACTGACAAATCACTCAGAATGAATATTTTTCGATTCGCTGGAGATTTATCGCATGTGTTTGCCATCATAATACTATTACTCAAAATATGGAAGACACGATCCTGCGCCGGCATATCGGGCAAATCGCAAATACTATTTGCAATTGTGTATTTGACACGCTATCTGGATCTCTTCACGACATACGTCAGCCTCTACAATTCGGTGATGAAGGTCCTATTTCTGGCCACATCCGGCGCCACCGTCTATTTGATGTATGTGAAATTTAAGGCCACCTACGATCACAATCACGACTCGTTACGCATCGAATTCCTGTTGATACCGTGTGCCCTGCTCTCGTTGGTGATTAATCATGAGTTCACCGTCATGGAGGTGCTTTGGACATTCTCGATCTATTTGGAATCGGTTGCCATATTGCCGCAATTGTTTCTGGTTAGCAAGACGGGCGAGGCTGAATCGATAACAAGCCATTATCTATTTGCTCTCGGATCGTATCGTGCTCTATATCTGCTCAATTGGGTCTATCGCTATATGGTTGAATCGCACTACGATCTGATTGCGATCTTTGCTGGCGTTGTCCAAACGATTCTCTACTGCGATTTCTTCTATTTGTATATTACCAAAGTGCTTAAGGGCAAAAAGCTACAGTTGCCAGCATAAACAGCGAGCCAACAACAATTCCACAGAAAGCAGATGAGAGGCGAGAGACGAGCAATAAGTGAAGAAGCGGACCGCTTATCAAAGCGTTTATTATAGTTCTTAATCATTTAACAACCACAACAACAACCACAGCAGCAAGAAAAAAGATATTGTATATCGAGAGAGAGGAGAAAACCATTTTTTGTTGCATTAGTTTAAAGAACATAAAAATTTGTATTGTGGTACCGTTTAATATTATGCATATAATACCAACTCATGCAAATTATTAAAGTATACAAAGTAATGTACAAAAAATCTATTCATTATGATTTCCATCTGCACACAAAAAGAAAACCTTCAGCAATCCAGCAATATATATGTATATATATATATGTACCCACAACCAAAATCAAAATGTTTAATAATTTAGTTTAATTTAAACATAGTGAATCCACCAGTTCTATCAGCGTTTCTGGTCGGTTTCGATACAAAGTGGACATCGGTTATAGTGTATTCCCCTCAAAACTTAACTTTTAAGAACGCGAAATTTCCTCGCTTGATCATACAATAGCATGTTTAAATCACTATCCATCGCATGAACAGGTTTTGCATAAAGTAGTTATCAACATTTTTTTATTTTTCAAATCTGACGCTTAGCGAAATTATTGTAGTTTTAAAAGTATAAATGATGTCCCTCATCCGAATAACAATTAGTGATGTAAACCAAATTCTTGAAAAATTTTAAACATAATTAAAATAAAAAACTCGGATACTTTGAAAATATTTATTGTATAACTTTATTTCCTTAAAAAAATTACGAAAATTAAAGTGCTACAAAACCCACTGTTCCACTGATCACTCATGCTTAAACGATGATTTTTTTCACTTATTTACTTATCACAATGCTGAACCAGTCTAATTGGAACTTACAAATAAATTTCCAAATAATTTATCAAAACGACAAGAGTGAAAATATCAAAAAAATGATTTTTTTCACTTTTATGTCTATCATCCTAAGCGGAAGCAATCCAATTGGAACATATAAATAAATTCAATTTATGTTGCAATTCGGCAAGAGACTCGGAAAGCTTAAGCGATGAATTTGCTCACGGCACTTATTTATGCCTATCATCACTAAGCTGAACCAGTCCAATTGGAACGCATAAATAAATAACAATTTTGCTAGGCTCGAAAATGTCGTCAAACTTTCGATATCATATGCTGAAAAGCGTAAAGCCATATTCCGTATATATGCCACAATTGACTAAATCGTCGCTGCGTGTTCTCATCCAAGTCTCTGTGCATTACATCGAAACAAAAAAATCATCGCCCGACGTTTTAGCTCTGGCAATCAACAAACTCAAAAATGCTGGACACGAAGTCCCCAAGAACTTCTGTGAACTATTCACAATGGTGCTGCTGATAATGCAAATGTATTTGCGCTATCCAAAAGGTGTTGTCAAGGATCAGGAGCTCCGGCAGTGCCTAACGGATGATCTGAGGTAACATTTAGTATGCACATTAAATCGATTTTGATATAAATTGATAGATTTCATCATTAGTTTCACAGATGTCTGTGCAGATGATTTGACAAAGGTGCTGCTCAATCATCGCACAACGCTTAGCCGGAATTTCGCCGAAACCAAAATGGAAAGGGCCAAAATGCAGGACATGCAATGGCGTATTAATATATCGTTGAGCTCATCGTAAGTAGCTTCTATTTCCGCATAATAATTATAATAATAAAATTTGCTCTCTAGTATGGCTCAGCTGAATAAGCCAACGATTGTGTTGCACTTCAAATTAAACAATGGAGAATATCGCACTTTGGAGTTGCCACTTACAATGTTTCAACGTTTGCGTTACAGCGTTGCAATGTTGCTTAGCGAGTTGCAAGCCCTACAGAATCGTCCTGTCTTGAAGCAGTTCTAGTTTATAAAAATAATTACAATTATATAGACAAAATGTTAAGTTAATTGTGCTGTTATTAAATTAAGTGTCAAAATTAGATTAAAAATATTTAAATAAGTATGTTTATGCTTTATTCACTTATTTTGCGCTTTTTAATTGATTTTTCTTCAATTAAGGGTTTATATTTTAAAGAACTGTTTTCGCGTTTCTTAGCCATAATTTTCTGGTGGTCTTTGAATCGTTTGTCCAAAGCTTTTACATATTCTTGCGGCAGAGTCCATTCCGCAATGTTGGAATGCTTTGTGGGATCCGATGACTCGGAGTAATCTGGAATTTCTATGCCCAGACGTTTGCATACTTTTGTCAATATATCGTCAATATAACTAGAAATGCCTAAAAATGCCTTCTTGTCCTGTAATCATAAAGTCTGCATAAATATTAATTATAAAATATTTCAATATACTTCCACTTACATGTTTTGTTGGTTGCAGGTTGCAAATGACAAGTTTTCCGCCGTTTTTGAGATTTTTTAGCGGCAAATTGCCGCTTGGAACTATTTGTAGAGTGGTGCCCAGTGTAATATTAAGATCAGCTAATCTAATATTGGAAAACATAAGTGAGATACACTGTGAAACTTCAAGAAAATCTGCACATTTCTTACGTTGAATTCATAAATGCCATATCTAGATCCCTTTCCGGCAGATCGTGTTCCCAATCCAGGACATTATCTTGCATAACTCCACCGCGACAGCTGCGAGTATTGCCAATATCATTGGATCTACATGGAATATCCAATAGTTTTTGGCCCACCTTTTCCACAGCCGTTTGGCGAACGAATTGTCGGCGACATTTTTGGCACTGCTCTATGAAGATGTTACCATGAAGTTCCGCTAAATATTTGCGATCAAGTCCCGATTTTAAATGCAGTCCATCAATATTTTGCGAGACGATATAGTGAATATATCCATGCTCGACTAAAGCCCGTAGTGCCATGTGAGACTTTGTTGGCTGTGCTTCGTCGAAAGATGTGTTGAAAGTTGGCTTTTCACCTTTTTGCTCAAGCGTCCAGACTCCTTTGGGACCCCTGAAAAAATATTATTATTAAAGTCATATTTAGTTTAATTAAGAATTTATTTACCTAAAATCTGGTATACCAGCCGATGTACTAATGCCTGCTCCTGTGTGGATTACAACATGTTTCGAGTCTCTTATTAAATTTGCCAACTGTTTGCATTTCTGGTTGACAATTTCTTCGCTGTCGAAGCTCTGAAAATAATAATTAATATGCCATTGAATATGTATAAAGATTTTATTGCTTACTTCTGGTACACCTAAGACGCCCTTATTTTCGTACGCTGACAGCCCTTCCGCATAATTACAACTCATTGTGTATTTATTTTTTATTGTTTGATTTAAATTTATAGTTCTTATTTGTACATGTTTGTTTATGTTTATCACTGATAGAGCAAGCAACTTAAAATATCGATACTTGTGCACTATCGATAGTCTTAGTATCACACAAAAATAGCAGTCAGCTGTTCGGTTCACGTTTTTTTTGGATTTGTTTTTACAGGCAAAATGCAGTTAAAAATATCAAAAAATGCATGGCAAGTTTGCGGACAATTTATACAGCGAAATTTGTTTCAATTCGGGAAACGGTATGGTTTTGAATTTATGCTGTTTGTCATAGTATGTATGTCCTTTATTCTTTCATTAGAACACTTTGTTATGTAGTTAAAATTTATCAAACCATTATCTTAATATTTAGGATTGATGAATTTAAAAAACAATATATTATACAACAAATTATGATGAACAAGAATAATTGAAGTAAATATAAATTATGGCAGTGATTTACATAGAAGTGCATCTCTGTATTCCAGGGATAAGGGCAAATGGGATAAGATAACTGCCACCGGCAAAGTTTCGGATGAGCGCAGCGTTCCTGAGCACATAATAAAGCCGCCCTACTACTACAAAGACATGGGGGCAGGCAACACAATGGGAAGGCCCGAAATAAAAACGGCGGAGCAAATAAATCAGATGCGCTCCAGCGGCAAACTGGCCGCTCAAATTCTTCGACAATGTGGCCAAATGGCAAAAATCGGCATGACTACTGATGAGATTGATAAGTTTGCCCATGAGCACATTGTGGCACACAACGCATATCCATCGCCGCTGCGATACGCCGGGTTCCCCAAATCCGTGTGCACCTCCATTAACAATGTGGCTTGTCATGGTATTCCGGACGATCGCCAATTGCTCGATGGCGACATCATTAACATTGATGTAACAGTTTATCTTAATGGTTATCATGGCGATTGCTCGGAGACTTTTCTGATTGGTGACGTGGACGAGCGTGGACAGTATTTGGTTAACTGCACACGCGACTGTCTCAGCAGATGCATTGCACTCTGTGGTCCGGGCGTTGCCTTCAATGAAATTGGGAAATGCATTGAGAGATTTTGTAAGGATCACGATCTAGAATCAGTGGCAGCATTTATTGGCCATGGCATTGGCAGCTACTTTCACGGTCCGCCCGAGATCTATCATTACGGTAAGAATTGTAATAAATATCAAATTATTTTATTAATTTATATATCTTGGTTTGTAGATAATGAAGTGCCTGGTCAAATGGAGCCGGGCATGACCTTTACAATTGAGCCAATTTTATCTCTCGGCGGTGGAGAGATTGGCATCTTAGAGGATGGTTGGACGGCTCTCAGCTTGGACAATTCTCGAAGTGCACAATTCGAGCATACAATTCTAATTACCGATTCTGGAGTTGAGGTGCTGACCACAAAGGATGTCTGCTAGGTGTCAAGTGAAGAATCAATTAATTTGTATATAATTTTTGTGTGAATATTTATTGCAAAGTTTTGAGTTAAGAGCGTTCTATATTGAACATAAAGTGTGTTGTTAATAATAAATACTTATGCCGGCTTGCATGATAATTTTTTTTTTTAGTCGCGTGATTTGTTGTTTGTTGAAGTTAAATAAATTGGTTGCTTAGCATTCGTTTTTGTGTTAATCGGAATGCATTTAATGTGCATATATTGAGGAGTTATTTTGTGGACGACTAACTGCATATGGCATTTGACTTTTGAACCGGTTTCTGTATCGGCAGGAACAGTTTGAATTCCGGCGGCAGCTCATCCTCCGAATAAAGTCGATCCGAGAAATACACACGACGTATTCGGCAATTTGCATGGATTTGGACACGCAGCGTCTCCACGTAGTTTGTGCCGTAGGCGCGTCGCGTAAAATCTGATAAATTGAACTGTATCTGGTTCCAACCCTCATCCAGACGCATGGGCATTGTGCATATGAAGGGCTTCACCCTGGTGGTCGATTGATAATTGCTAGCCCGAAACCGGCGGCGCACATTCTTGTCGTCAAGAACCTGTTTAGGCAAATATGCAATTTAGATTAGGGTTGCAGATGGAGATGCATGAGATTTACCTGTACTTCAAACGTAAAGTATTTTTTCATGTTCTTAATGATCATAACCAGAAATGGCAATTTGATGCCGAGAGTCTTCTTTGGATCTGCCGGACATGTTATAAACGTCGTACTCACGTTGGTCCCCACAATTTCTAGAACCAGGCTCTGTATGTCATTGTCAGTGATGCGCTTAATGTGTCCGTTGCGCACCTTCTTGTCCCATAGTTGCAGTGGCTTGGAGCCAATACTATATAGAATCGACAAGAATCCCGATTGAAACGTGTTTTTGAACATTTCGCGCAATGAGATGAATGGTGTCGACGGTTGTCAGCGGTAAATCGAGCTTTCGCAATTTTTTATTTGGCCAGTTTTGGGTATCGCTGACCGATCAATTTTGCTCAGCCGGAATTTGTTGGGTTTACGACACACAAATACAAAAGTGAACGAATTTTCTTATGTCAATAAATTTGTAAACAACAATGTGTTGCTATTAGCAACACTGATGTTGAAAACTGCCTATCGAATTTCCGGCTATCGCATTGCACTTTAACTATCGAAAGTGAAGCAATTTTATCGAATTGAGCAAATTAAAAAAACCTTTTGCATTTTTAATGTATTTTCTTTAATCTATCAAAATCAAGTACTTTGAAATGTTTCTTGTTTACAAATACAAATCAAAATCTATTCTATTGCTCGAGTAAAAATTAGAACTTTCTCCAACTTTGCGTACATAGACGCCATCCTTAAAGTAATCGCCTTGGGACCAATTGTACATTTTCTCTGTACTGAATGGACCCTGAATTTCTTCATCAGTCTGCTTCCATTTGAATTGCCATTGAAGCTCGTTTGTACTTGGTTCATTGTCCTGCTCTTTCGAAGTCTTTAAGAGCTTTGATTCTTTCTCCACGAAATCATCAGCATACATATCAAAAGATTCCCCCGCTGGTTTGCTGGTGCTTGGCAAATCTTCAAGCTTTTGCTTAATCTTCTCGTAAGTTTCCTGATATATATCCATATTCCCGGTGTTTGTAAGAATCTCATTCGCCAGTTCGGTTAACTTGGAGATTTGTTGCGATTCCGTGTTTTCAATGCCGGCCTTCTTCTGTCTCAGCTTTTCAAGAGTAGTTAACTTTGGCCTCTTGCGTCCCAGTCTTTGCAGGGCCATTTGAACACTTTCGCCCGGTTTCATGAATTCCAGCATTTTGCCAAATGCCATTAACAGATTAAATGGTTTCACCGTGAGACCATCGGCCGAGTTTTGTTCCTCATTGTTTGGATCAAAGTAGTTCTTGTCCTTCTCAACCTACAGCATCAATTTGATTGGTAAATAATTAATTACTTTTGTAATTTCTTGGTACATTTAAGCAGCAACCTTACCTTAACCCAGTCAATGTTATCCAGCCAGTTATCCTTAATTTCCGTCTCTTTGTTCCAATGATAGTGACCATCCTTATCGAAATGACCCTCTTCCAGCTCCTCCCGCATATTAAATGGCGTTATTTTGACATCATCTTCGACTTTGCCAACGCCTTCCTCGCCACCTTCAATATCGCTATCATTAAGGTTGTCACTGCAGTAAAATAAAGACAAGTTAAAATCGGTGGATAAACTCAATTAAATCTCTAATTAAATTTCACTCACCGCTCGTAGTCATCTGAGTCCTCTTCATCGGAGTCGAGTGTGTGTTTCTTTTTAAATGTTTCCCCATCAGCCAAGCTAGAATTCTGTTTTCTCTTCGATGCCATCGTTATATATATTTCTCACTGCAGTTTACTAACTTAATGAACATAAATATTATTGTTTTTATATCTTGCAGAGTTGTATTAAATGTTCGATTAAAGTAAGTCGCAAATGCTGGTTCACGCAATCTAGTTCCGAGCAATAATTAAATAAGTTTAGTATCGATAACTCTATCCGCTTTCATCTCTAATATACTCAATGCTTGTTTAATAAAAACAAAAAAATGGTTAGTATTTGCTTAAAGTTTTTTTGATAGGTGAATAATCAAACTAAAAACCCTAATATGTTAATTAAACAATTTTAGCTGCCATTGTCACTATTGAAAACAGCTCAAAGCCATCCTATGGTAAGTTTGCAATTTGTGTGAAATTTTTTTTTGATTTGTTTGTAATTTTAATGAACTTATTTTTTCAGCTGGTGGAGCTTAAGAATGGCGAAACCTACAATGGACACTTGGTAAGCTGTGACTCCTGGATGAATATTAATTTACGCGATGTCATCTGCACGTCAAAGGTATGGATTAAACTCGCGACCGGCTTCGACCACCGGGATGCAAATGCAAAAATTGTGACAGCTAAGAATTAATCTGGTTTCGTTTTGTTTTGTAGGATGGCGACCGATTTTGGCGCATGCCGGAATGCTATATTCGAGGAAGTACAATTAAGTATCTGCGTATTCCAGATGAAGTCATCGACATGGTGAAGGAAGATGCCCAGGCCAAATCACGAAATCGCGCCGAAATGAACAAAAATCGTGGCGGCAATTCCTCACAGAACCAAAATCAGCGTGCTCCCCGCAGCGGGAATCGCAATGGTTTTGGTGTTCGCAATGGTCCAAGTGGTGGTGGAGGCCTGGGGAATGGCAATATGCGTCCTGGTCCATCAGGACAGGGCAATCGCCCGCCCGCACAGGGCAACAAACTTAGAAAGTAATGTAATGTAATATTGATACATGATTAAAATAGCGAGTCTCTTTCGTTTCTATTTATATATATATTTTTTATATATTTTTTAAACCAAAGGTTCATTAGCGATATCAAAAAAAAATTGATAAAAATACTTGATCAACTTAAGATTGTTATTTTTAGTTTAATGCATTTAACACTCTCAGCTCGATCAGCTGTCGAGGTGGCGATGACGATTGCCCATTTGAGGGCGACTCGTGAATATTTGACTTCTGGTTGTTGTTTTTGTTGCGTTATTGTGTATAATTGTGTGTGTATGTAGTTTAAGTTAGTCTGGTTAATATTAGATGAAACTCATAAGGGCTACACCAGCTAACACGAACTGGGTAACTAGCCATGAAGACTGGTCATGCGTGCACGCATCACCTCGTCGACGAGCACAAATTGCTGGCTATGATGGAGCAGGAATGAAGGATCTTATGTTCTCTTCGGCTGTGCTGCATCTCTATCTGTAGCATCTTGTCGTTGGATACAGATCGGCCAAAGTTGGATGCACTTTCGTCTCAAGCTAGTGTTGGCAATTTCCATTAGATTCTCCTTATTTATATCGACGGGTACCTTAACTCTGTCCAGCACCTTCAGCGCCTTGTCGAGCGCCTTGCATTTTATCAACTGGGATAGTCGATTTGTGCCAATTAATATCGTTTTGTGGTTCCGATAATTATCGAACATTTGTTGTCATCTATCAGATCATCGATAAGTAGTCGCTATAATTGCAGCATTTGTTACAGATTGTAAAGCATTTTTAAAAAACAATGAACTCCGAAGTGGAATTCGAATCGACTCAAGTCGATAGGAATGCTCAGGAACGCATTATAAAATTGCATGATTTAATTGAGAAAAACATACAGATTGGTAAGTCAAGCTAAATATTAACAACAATTGAACTAAAGCCGCACTTTTCAACAGAGCAACAGATTGAATCGCGATCCTTTGTCGAGTCAGTATCGGATATTAACAATATTTTGAGTAAGGCTAATGAAATTGTCAGCAATAAGGGCAGTCAGTCAACAAACACTACCGAACTTGTGCTGGACACCGAGCTCCTTAAACGCAATCACGATGTGTTGGGCAAGGCCATAGAAGTTGACACAAATTTCACTGACAATATGTTCTGCGCGGCAATTGTAAGTTTAATTTGGAGTCCTGCAACTTTAACTGATCCTTTAAGCAGTGTGCAGGGCTCCTCAAATATGGAACAGTGAAGCCAACGTTTAAATAAAGAGAAATCATGTTTTTAAAGATGACGCTGAGAATTGGGATGAGCTGTGCAGTCTAGCTTGCCAGAATGGAGTAACCTTCTTTACTAACGCTGCCATGCTACCCTTTATTGATGTACAACCAAAAGAGCACATTCCAAAACAACGCGCACCACGCAAGACTACAATAAATGTAAGATTATTAGTATAAATGTGTATATACATACATATATAAACATATCTGATGCTCACTACTTTTATAGGCAGCAGAGAAGCGTCCCACGCAAAGCGACAAACTGGAACGCCATGGCGAAGGCTCCACGGCTGTCAACCATGTTCTGAAACAGATTAAAAATATTTACCGCGCCGGCAACAATCAACCGATTCCATATTTTAAACTGATCTGTAATCCAAATAACTTCATGGACAGCGTGCAGAACGCATTAATAATTTCATTTCTGAACAAAGAAAATCTGCTAACGCTTGAAAAGGGTGAAGACGGATTGCCTCAAGTAAGGGTTAACAGCAATTCTCATGATGGCTCTGAAAATGAGCCCTATCAGGCCATCTCCACATTGGATGTAGATCTCTGCCAGGTATTGATTAACATCAAACAATTGTTATAATTTTGTTATATATGTATGTATATATTTATTAATTTACAGAAATATGCCAAGCACTACGATATCGTGGAACCAATGCTAAAACGCACTGAACTTGATGAAAACTGATCAATAGCAAACATAATTCTTTAAAGAATATCTTTATCTGGAGATATTTAAGTACAAATAAGTAGTTAGCGCATGCTCATTACCTCATTTTCTCATTAAATAAAACAAAGCAAAGAGAAGTAAAGCATATCTGAGATGAATTTTAAATGTATATAGTATATATTTGTTGCTATTAAGATCAGAGTGCCTTCACAATTTCGGAATGTTTTAGTTGCGTTTCGGGTGTTTTTTATGGCACACGCACATTACGCTGAACGCCGGCTGACTTAAATATATATAAATAAATTTGAATAATGTACAACAGAATGCACTTGATAAGGTATTTATTAATTATTCTCTTATTAGCTGGACAGATAACCAGAGCGCCCAGTTACATTACACATGTACATAAATGTTTATATATATGTATATGTATATGTAAATACTCATTCGAGCAAGAAAATGTAGATTTTCATAAGAAAACTAGAACTTTATGTGGTGTTTGCAGTAATCTGCTGTGGACTGAGAGAATGTTTGCCACATCGGTAATAATTTAATCACTGTCACCAATTAACCTTCCACTGGTCAATTTCGTGATTAATAAATCATTTGGGATTTGTGTTTTTCATTCCAATTATATTTATTGAACTCAAATAATCACTATTTTCGATGAATATTATTTTTAATTGAATAAATTATGATTTTTTTTCTTCATAAATATTTTTTTGTTGTGATTTTTTGCTTTAGTGTCCTTATAATTTTGTCGGCGTTATTATTTTTGGATATCCAACAATGGGGCGCATCCGCCGAAGAAACTAATTTGGATAACGGAAACACGGCAGATTTAGGATTGACAAAAACCGATCTGAGTGAGGATAGCGAGGATGAATATACGGACTATGTGGATGGGAGTGAAGTCATCAAGCAAACACGCCAGCGCAATCAGAGCACCTTTGAGCGGGTGGGCACATTCTACACGTGGGATCGCTGGGAGAAGTGGAGCAAATGTGCGACGACATGTGTGCAAATCAAAAAACGCAAATGCATCCAGCGGTACGGTTTTTATTTATCCTCTGATACCAAAGGCCTCCACTAGGAGACTACTTAATCGATAAAATCGATAATAGCAAATCTCTAAAGTCACTTATCTTTATGATGATGTCTTTTCAAAGATCATATGTACAGGGTATATTTCCAGTAACACCCTCTAAAAGGTGATTTATATTTTTCGGAACTAAAGTTACCAAATTTGGAAGGTAGATTACTAGAAAGTTACCAAATTTGGAAGGTAGATTACTAGAAACCTAATCCAAAGATTGGCAAGAGAAATTCTTTCCATGCAATCTTCTTCAAAGATTTCCAAACAAATATCTTATTAGCTGGTATCATATTGGTATTAGAGTATTTCGAAGTCGGTTAAACCCATGTTTTTAAATTGAACTAAATTTATATAAGTAAATATTTTATCTATCTATCGATCTGCATAGCATCAAGAACTCCACAGATGAGTTGACAGTGGAAAATCGATTCTATCCTTCGGATGGCAAAATAGGTTGTTTTGGTGTGCTGAAGCGGTATCGTCAGTGCAAGGAGGAGCGCTGCAAGGCCGGCAAGCAGAGATTGCGTGACGAGCAATGCGAAAGATTCAACAGTGAGCCATATCGTGAGGCGTTCTATAATTGGGTCGGATACGAGAAAGAGCACGACGAGTGCACACTGTTCTGTCGCGGCGCCAACTCCGACATATTCATTAGTATGAACCAATCGGTCACCGATGGCACGCCGTGCAATCGTCCGGCCGTCTACTATACGCATTTCTACAGGCGCCAAGCCGTATGTGTGGAAGGCATTTGTCGGGTAAGTGCCGCAGAGATTGACTGGGGTATTTAATCTTCGATCAACCAGTGGCTATTGTGGGGTAAATGAAGTGCTTAGTGAGATTACGGTATTTTATGTTCGATCAACTGGGGTTACTAGCTATAGCTTAGGGTATTTAATCTTCCATCAACCGCTCTCTATTGTTTCTTCTGTTTAACATCTGTAAATAATAAGTTTGCCTCTTCCGGTTTGGGTTGGGATTTTAATTGCGCACATTTGTTTGCCAATTGCGAATTGAATTCTTGGACTACTCAATAAAATTTCATTTTAACCCGTCATGCGAAAAGTTGATGTCATCTGCTGGAGAATTTTGTGAAAACTCTCCTTATGTGATGACTACACTCTAATCTACAAACTATTAATAATACATATGTGTGTGCTATATACCATCTATAGTCTAGTCTATCATTTAAATTAAGTTTTTTTTTTTTTTTTCTATTTCAACGTATTTGGCATTTAATGATGGCATTCAACAAGGGCAGCCACAATTCAATGTTCAATGCATTTGATTTCTGTTTATGGCCAAGTTAAATTGGCCAAAGCCAATTTTCACCATAAGCATGCAAATTGCCCAAGTGCTTAGCACACATACATCTATCTTTATAGCAATAGTTAGAAATATAGATAGGTATGTTGGTATGTACATACATATGTATGTATGTTGAAGGTACTCCTCCTACTACTACTTACCACTTGCCACAGTCCGTTAACTCTCGCTTTGTGGCGATGAGGGCCACACACATGCAACTGGTTACTTGAACTGCTGCCAAATGTCATAAATCTTAATTAATATCGTTTGCCAATGATTTCCATATTCATTTGGCTTTCGGGTCTTTATATTTTTTTTTTTCCAATTTATAATTTAATTAGTTTTGTGGCAATGTGGCAAGTAAAAGAAAAAGTGTATAGATAATGGGACTATGCTGCCATTTGGGCTTTCTGTTGACATGACCCCATTATCGCCTGATAATTACAAATACTTACATACATACAAACATACATGCACATGTACATATGTATGTATGTATGTATGTATGTACATGTATGTAATTAGCCCAGATACAAAGCCTTCGTATTGTTTTTATGCTTCATGCTTGATGTTGCCTGCTCTCGCAAGAGAACTAGAAAAACTGTGTCAAAACGTTCAAGTGGCTCTTAGGTGCATTAGATTAGAGCTCCGAGTGTGAAATATTCATTTGGAAAAACATCAAAGCACTCACCGAACAGAAACCATTTCTCTTATTTTGCAAAAATCTCTTGTTTAACCAGAATGTAATTGATTTATGCCAATTACAGGCTGTTCACAGCACCGGCCTAATTCGTCCTGTGACAACGCGAGATAGTCAAGTGAAATGTGGTTCGGTCCTGTGCAAACATGTATCGGAGATATTCAACAGGACAAATCTAAACAAGTCCTATAACTATATCACTACACTACCAGTTGGCACAATGAATCTGTCGATAAGGCAAAATATAAAAAGCAACAATTCATTGGGTAAGTTTGTGCATTAAATACTATTAAGCATTCAATCTATTATCAATTAAACCTATGTGTGTTTCAGCATTGAAAAGCCCCGACGAAGTGTTTGTCATAAATGGCGATCGAACCAAGATATCGATTAATGGCATTTTCAATTTCTATAATGATGCCTATGAGTACAATCAGACAAATAGCTTGCTAACATCAAGGGGACCGCTCTCAAAGGCTGTGGTTTTAATGGTAATGGCAAAAAGTAAAAAAAATTAAATACGACACATATAAAATTAGATATTTGCAGTACTTGTTGGCAGACATGCAGAGCCCAATTGTTGATGTTCAGTATAACTATACCATACCGATATCATCGCCATCGGTCAGCGAAGAGGAGGAAGTGCAGGCCTTCTGGGATGGGGCTGGCAATGCCGTCAATGATACCGATGCCAGCTATGCACAACGCATCAGGGATCGCAAACGGCGCAAATTTAGCTGGAAATTGCTGGGATTCGGTGAATGTAATCGCTCCTGTGGTCCCGGCACTCAAACACCTATCTTCCGCTGTGTGTGTGCGCGCGAATCCTCAGTACGATATTATTCGCCTCGACGTTGTGCACTTGTCGAGAAGCCCACCTTCATTGACGGCATCTACAATTGCAATCGTGGCCTGTGCCCGGCTTTCTGGCGCCCGAGCACCTTCAGCAACTGCCAATGCCCCGATGGCAGTTCCCACGGACAGCGATCACGTCACTATGAATGCATGCAGGAGCAGATCGGGGGCAATGTAATGCAAGTTGCAGACGAACTATGCCCTGTGCGACATGATCTAACCGAGAACTGTCGTTGTATAAGTAAGAATCAGAAGGTCATCAAATATGGCCATTAAATTGTCGAAGTCTACTTTTTTATGAAGAGTTACTAACTATATTATTTTATGATTATAATATAAAATATAATATTATATCCCAACTAAGCAAGACTCTCCCCTTTTCAACATGGAAAGATTTCCCTTTCGCGATTTGGAGCATGCCTGGGGTTAAATGGATTTTATATTCAATACCAGCGCGTCCATAAAACAACCTCATTTTGAAAGTGGGCAAGTTCCTTGTGTGAATTGGTCTTAATATATTACACAGAAGTCAAAGAAGCGGGTCAATCAAGACGATTATCCATTTAAAATCTATGACTTTGTGGCGCAATTAATGACCCACAATGCTTCTTAAGCTCAGCTCAGCTCAGCTCAGTTCTTCTTTTCACTTTCAATTGCCCACAATAGAGAATATCAAATCAATTAAGAAATACTATTAATTAATGATGAAATCAAATGAAAATATTCAATTCATCTAACTTGGCTAGACGAATTCACGAATTCGGGCAACTATCAAGTTACGCTGAAGATTTTTTTTTTTTTAAGTTTTATTCTCATTCCTAACAATTACTAAAAGAATTTGGAATGTTTCGAACAAGAAAAATAAAAACCGTTTACAAGCAAATTTATGGATCTGAAGAATTAAATGATTTTTGGGAATGCAGCAAGCAATTCAATTGTTATAAAAATTTTAATTGAACTTTATGGTCATTTTATGCCCAACTCTTACTTGAATTTAGAAATCTAATGAGGACAGAAATGATAAAAATTATAATAATTATATACTCGTACACCACATACAGCAAGTTGTCAAACATTTAAACTTAAAATATATAAAAAAAACTAACACTTCCGAATTTATATGAATGTAATAATTTATCTCATTTATAATGTTCTTCTGACTGTGTAAATATTATTAGGGGAGGAGACAAAAATTGTTGTACACTCAGAAAAACTTGGACTGAAATGTAGAAAATCACCATACTTTTAGTTCGAATGGGAATATTTATCTCTCAAAAAGCTTGTGTCTTTCTAATAACCAGAGTATTTCTTTTCATTATTACTATTGTTTTTATTATTTTTTTTTTTAAATTAGAAAAAAAAAATTTAAATATTTGTTTTCGTATTTTTAGAAATTATTTCTAAAAACCTGAAAATTTTTCTGTTTTCATCCATCTTCTTATTAACATCTGTTCTCAGTACTGGGTATCTAATAGTCAAAATATATATATATAATATATAATATAATATATATATATATATATATGTATTTTATTAATGAGTTAGCATATTTGCGAGGACTCATCATAATTTTTATTCTTGACCTATTTCGTTTTGAATTTTTGGATGATTTGCGGAATTTATTCATTTTTAATGTCAACTTGCCAAAATTAAGAAACAATTAACAATATCTCGACTCGCATAGCTGTGACATTCTTTCATATTTGTTGGATGAAATTATGCCATCTGTTAAACAGTGAACATATGTACATATATTTAATTATCTTTATTCTTCAAGAAACGATAACATTGCATGTTGAACTCTAACCACACACAATTCAAGCAAATGACATAACTTTAAGCTAATTTATGTGCACAAGTTTTGAATTTATTTTTAGAAAACAATAGATATAGTACACTTCTAATGTATACAAAACAAGTAAGATGCTGTAGTCGAGTTAGCTCGACTACGATATACCCTTAACCCAGTTGTTATATATATTTTAGTTTTATTGGAAAATTTCCCGTCTTATCCGTTCTTAATAAAATTGGCAATTGATCAATAATATGTATAAGCATATTATGTAAAAATTAGAATCCTCTGCCTCTTAATTGTGGAATTTATTGCTATCGGAAATCGAAATGTATCGATAATTCAGAAACTGAGGCAGTTATCGATAAAACAAAGCAAACTTGATCTGCGCCTAGTACACGAGAACTTATATTCCAAATTCGAAGTCGCTAGCTGTTATACTCTCTGAGATCCGTGCGTTCATACAGACAGACGGACGGACAGTCGGTCGGACAGACGGACAGGGCTATATCGACTCGGCTGTTGACACTGATCAAGAATATATATACTTTATGGGGTCGGAGATGCTTCCTTCTGCCTGTTACATACATTTGCACAAAACCATTACACCCTTTTTACCCATTTTTAATGGGTTCAGGGTATACAAATGTTAGCGGCAAGGTCTTTCTGATTGCTGCAGGGCTTTAGATGTTGCCTTGGGTAACTTTGATATTGTGACAGACCCTACAGTGATTAGCATAACAAATATTTGATTTACGTAGATTCTAGTCGTATGGAACTCCATGGAAAACTTTGAATGAATGCACCTGTTTGTAGCCGAGCAGAGCAGAGCAGAGCTTACGATGGACAAATGCTGTTCAGACAACATTTCCGCTTTTGATAAAACAATTTTGGATTTTATTTACACAAGTTTCTACTTACATGAGTAGTATTTATAATATACACATGTAGGATTACGAATATACTCTACTTATACTTACTTAGTTTAGTTTAGCTCTTTTTAGTTGTTGTGATTTTGGGTGCGTAAGAACAAATGCTTCTGGGTTTTTTCTGTTTGCAACTACAGCAAATACACTCGGGAGTGCACGACTAGGAGATACCTTCTAGCTGGGCACTATATTACTATACTATTATATTATTATTATTATTATTATTATTATTATTATTATTATTATTATTATTATTATTATTATTATTATTATTATTATTATTATTATTATTATTATTATTATTATTATTATTATTATTATTATTATATATTATTCCTATGTATTTCGCTTTCTGCTCAACTTTATGGTAGCTATTAACCAAAGTTAAAGATATTTTTGTCGGAAGTTGGATTTGATTAGATTTGTATAGATTTTAAGAAAACTGGATCAATTATCGACACGATTAAAAAAATGTACATTTGTTTGGTAAATGAGATCTTTAATTTTATATTTGGCATTTGAGACAATTCTTGCATGGGCAGACAGACAGGTGGATATGACTACACTCAGAAAAAAAACGACCTAAAATTAAAATCATTCTGAAAACCAATGGAATGTTCTGCTCTTTAGAAATGTTTATATAGAAATGTAAACCTATATTTTAAGAAATTAAGAAAGAAGATAGGATTTGCTTTCATTACCTCTATGTTAGAGTTTAGCTGTTGTCTGCTTTAGAGGACTTGAATCTCAGAATCAAGTCAGAGGCAGATAATAAATAAAACAATAAATATAAAAATATTTATAGGCAAATTTAATTAATTATAAGCCAATAAAGGAGAAATTACAATTATTTTGTTTTGGTTTTTTTTGTATCCAAATTGCAATTACTTAATCCTAATCCTTAACTTCAAAAGTATGGCGAATTAGTAAATTTCATTTACACTTATTATCGAACGTACTTTATCAAAAGTATATTTATAGAGATATCTTCTGCTACATTTGCACAGCGTCATGATGGGCATTTCCAATGCGTACAGGGTATCATAAACTACATGCGCATGCGAGCACTCGCAATAACACTCACACAATCACACACACACACACACGCACGCACTCTCATACACTCACTCACACCATGAGTGTGTCGCGTTCGCAGTGTAAGCACGCATCATCCAGCCTTTTTTTTGTTTTTTTTTTTTTTTTGTTTTTGGGCGCATGCCGCCAACTGCGAAGCCATCGGCAGCGACACCTCCCACCTCCTCCTCCCGCGCAGTTTACAGTTTTCAGTTTTCAGTGTGTCGCCGGCCCAGTAGCAAATGCTGGCGTGTGCGTCTGCGTCGGCTGCGCTGAGGCTGTGACTGCGGCTGCGGCTGCGGCTGCAGCTGAGGCTGTCTTCATTGCGCTTCAATTCCCAAAACGATTTCCCAGCGATTTTAGTTTGGATTTGCGTACCACGCGATGTTGACGGCGGCTTTAATTGAAACGAAAATACAAAAATCGGGAAGCAAACGTAGTTGTTAGTTTTGGAGGCGGTTCTTTTTTTAGTTTTAAAACAGAACGCTGAACGTGTTATCAACAACAGACACCCCTGCCCACCCCCTCATCGGCCCCCAACACTTTAGTGAATATATTATTGCCATAATAAGTGATGATTAATTGTGCGTCCAGATTGAATGATTAAATGATTAACAGCAAATGCAAATCGTTCAATGAGTTATGAGATTTATAAAAGTGCCACTTTTGATGTCCACAAATGCATTTGCATGCAACTAAATACTACTTTTTAACAAATTTATACGACATTAGGTAAGCGGAAATGTTTAAATCAAAATAAATAGAAAAACTTGTACACTTGTAAACGATTTCATTAATGAACCTTAGCCTTGAGCTAAATGTTAAGTAAAGTTTACAATTTAATTGCTGGGATAATGCAGATACTTAAAACTATAAGCGCACTTTTACAATCACCATTTTCCCTAATAAAACACATCATAAAGACGTGTTTATAATGTATGGCCAACAATTTAACAGAGCTTCGGGCCCTTTGAAGAATGGCATTTTTGTGAGGGCAAGTAAAAAATAATTGAATTGAAAGTATAATAAAAAACAAGCAAGAAAATCTGATTTCACACCGAAGTTTCACATACCCTTGATGCCATTTGCATTTAATTATACATTTTTCAAAATCTACCGATTTATTCTATGTTTGGAGTAATCATTTTTGATTTATTAAAAAGTTGATGATCTAAAAATTAAATATATGTATATATATTTTACTATATATATGATAGATATGTAGTTCTGGCGAATATCAGTTAGTACGACTCTGGCTGATCTTGAGCAAAATTATACCTGATGATGGCTGATGCAATGAGATTATACCTCTGGCAAGGGTATAAAAACCAAAAGCCGATTGAAATATGGAATATTTGATGGCTATAGCCATTTCATCGCAACGTCACAATTACAAAATGCACTTATGGCCCCAAATGACATTACAGCCTCCTTCTTGCCTTCATTCTCAAGTGCATCAATCAATCTTGCAAGTTTATTGTCTTCATGGAGACAATGGCAACCAGATATGATATCCATGTATGTGAAATCCGAAATGAACCCTTTACATTTTGTAGGTAGCTGAATCTATGATTTTTTTTTCCTCATTCAAATATTGACCGAGTGTCTTTTGTATATATAAAAAAAAGTCCAAAGACTCGCTGAGATTTAAATCGCTCAAATATTGCCCAGATATGTTTTGAATGCAGTATTTACATCAATAAATTATATTATTTCATCATATTTGTGTGTGGATAGGGAAAGAACGATTGCCGGATGTGTTGTTTGTTATTATTCAAATGTTTCCTAGGGATCGATTAAAAAATCTCTTGGTTTTTTTTTGGGTCATCAACATAAATATAAATTTTTGCAGGGCGCCTTGTGTACATAACAAAAATCACACATCTATAAATTCACATCGAAATTTTTTCATTTTTTAAAATTTGAAACCCAATCAATTATTTAAGATCATTTCAAAAGTTCGACAATAAATAAATAAAATCTATACAGTTTCTCTGTTGTTTGTTTTTTTTTATATATAAAAGAGATATAGATAATTCCGATTAGGTAGAACTAAATCTTCTTCGTTGTAGTAAATTGCAATTGACAACCTGATATTATAATTTATTTATATACAGTGACTTCCAGCCTATTTTGAACGGTGTCTAGCAACAAATTTAAGTGCTATATAGTTTAAACAAGGAAACAAATTCAAAATGTTTAAATGCCAATTTGTTTAATGTTATATCACATTTGAAAAATAACCTTTAGTTTTTACTAATATATTAATTAATTAATTACAATTATTAAAAGGATAGATTCATAAATAGCGGTACTTTTTTACATAACCCGACCAAGCGGGTGGGAAAATCTCAGTTTATTATTGTCATATATTCATTTTTGTGGTTACCTGCCATGTGTTTTTGAAAGTTTTGGAAAATATTCAATAATGAGTTTATGGCAGGCAATTGCAATTTTTTCTTGGCACCGTATAAAATAGGCTGGAAGTCACTGTATATTGGCCTAGAAAGCTGAAAGAATGATCCGTAGGCCTTTGTCTGATATTATAGAAAAGAAAATAAATAAAATAAAAATAAAAATAAAGTTTGCTCCACTCTGTTTCACATATTTCGAAAACTTCAAATGCAAACGCTTTTCTTCTGTTTTCCATTGCACGCGAATTTAGAAGACACTTGATTCGCTTCCGTATGGATTCACTTCATTTGTCGCTTTCATTGAAGTACATACATACATGTATGTATGTGTGAACAAGCATATATGTTGTTAGATAGTTTGTTAAGTTGGCACTTTTCACAGTCTTTAATAATTTTGTAAGAGCCTGTTCACAACTTCAAGTGCCACTGCATGTTTGTAAACACAAAAATATGTAAATGACTTCATGCATCTAAACAAAGTTCTGGGCATGAATTTGAACAAATGAATCCGATTGGAATGGGAATGAGCCGATTGACATATATTCGAGAAGTGCGGAGACTCATTAATGTTACTTAACGCTGATGCACTCTCTGCATCCCATTTAGCAACCATATGCAATTGTTTAGATATGCATAGATATATACATATATTTGCAAGACGAGCACTTGGAACTTGAAATAGAGATACAAAATTTTCAATTAAGATTTCGAAAGGCATGGATTATGATTTGAATTTATATATTTATTTAATGTAGACTAATATCCGCCTTTACAAAATTATACAACAAATTAAATTAGGAATAAAATTTAATATTTATAATTTGTACTTTAAATCGAAAAGTTCGAAAAAGTATATACAATTAGTAGGAATTAGGAATTAGGAATTAGTTAAGATGCATAATGACAGAAATAGAATATTCTGATTTAATTATATGATCAATTTTATTGTAATCATTACGTAGTATTACAGGCAAAGAATAATTGGTAGTAAAAAAGTTAAGAGAAAGTGGGAAAAAAGTAGTAGAGTTTCAGAGAATAGAGAATCTTGGTAGTATAAGGGTCATCAAATGCCTCTGACCAACGCTTGATGGTATCAAGACCTTTAATTACTTTTTGACAAAGTAATTGGAATTTTAAATATATTCCCTAATGTCTCAAAGGGCCAACAAAATGCTACAATTTGTCTTAATCTTAATGAAGTTTCTTAGTCCACATTAAATAAATTAATAAAATTAAATATGCTCATCATTTAGCATTTAAACGTTGAAATGATTTCACACTTTAGTAATTAAACAAAAATTTGTATACTCAAATTAACTTTTGCGATTTATGACATAATTATTGGATGTTTAAAATCTGTCAATTGATATTGTAGCAACGAATAAGGGTTATGCTCATCTAGTCAGCGCCAAATTGGGTGTTCGCGAGTGATTCGTAGACCGCAAAGGTTATTGGTTATGCTCTATATATCAAATCGATCCGTAAGAGATGGTTCTCGTCGATTGCTAAAGTATGCAAAAAAAAAACAACAAAAACAAAAATTTAAAGAAAGAAAATTAGGCAATGCCCATTTTGGACAATGTGGGGTATTGGTAGCTGAGCCCAATAACGAAACATTCACTTTGAAAATTATTCACCATGAAGGTCAATAGTATGACTATTTCAGACGAATATCTATTCAAATAATATCGCATTGACAAATGTACAATAAATGCATGTGTATAAGTAAGCCAGCTGGGCGAAGTTCTGTGAGAAGAACACACCCTTTTCGAAATACATATCTACTCAAAAATGTCCAAATTATATACATACATTTAAACGATACCAAATTTTTGCTGTGCACACATTCGCTATCGGTTTGGTTTTGTGTTTTATTCATTTATTCATTTATTTTTTTTATATTTTTTGTTGCATGGTCACGGGCGATTTGGTTCACAGTTGGGTATTTGTATTTTTTACATAGATGTGTGTTAATTTTTGTATATTTATTATTATTTTAAATATATGTGCTCATATATATACATGATTTTGTTCACTGCAAGTAAAATATTGCTTCATTTGACAGAACATTTAATTTCGCTTATTAATAAAAAATAACTTCCGGCTTTTCACGGCCCCAAAATATGCATCGTTTTTAAAATGAGTTGAAAGACAGTGTTGCGAACATGTAATTTTTAGTAGTATCAGCGTTCAAGGATATCCTGAACCCATTTAAAATTATAAAAAATTCGGTCGGAGATATTATATAATTTTTAAAATGTGTAAATCCCATGAATTGATTCATATAATTCTTAACAGAGCCTAGCTGAAAGATAGCAGCTAAATAGCTATTTGGTGATAGCATAGCTTTTAGCTATATATTTAATAAATAATTAACTATTAAAAATTAATGTAGTAATGTGCTTTATTATGTGATTTTATGTAATAGGATGAAATATGCAAGTTTTTTTATATAATATTTTTTGCAAGGACTAAATATATTATTTGTGCTTAGAATTCACCTTGGGTGCTTCTCTTCCTTTTATTTTAAGAATGAGCACATTCTAAGTAAAATATTGATTAGCTCTGTAAAACAATTTTTTTTTTTATCAACTTTAAAAATGTATATAAAAATTTAAATATAAATTAAATTTGAAAAGAAAGTGCAAATACGAAAGTAATCAAACAGCTTAAAAACACGAATGCTTGAGTTATAATTATTTTCTACACCTCTTTTAACTTATGTATTTAAACATGTATATATGTATGTACATTTGTGTAATACATACATATACATACATATGTGCATAAGTGTATGTGTTTTAGCTCATTCGATCTAACGACTTCCGATGTACGAGCGATAATATTCTCTTTTCATCCCGAAAATTTGTGACGCTATCGCAAAAAGTCAATCTACGCAGTTAATTTGGTCGCACCCGACATTGGGAACACACACACATAGATATGCACTCGCACACACACACACACACACACACACACACACACAGACAATTTGGCGATGTAATGTTTCGTTATTTTGAGCTGATCGGCGCTGAGTTGAGTTGAGTTGAGCAGCGTTGAGCTGAGCTCATTATAAATGAGGGATGGGCGTGTCAAACTCTGCCGCAGTCAGCGCAAATTACGAGCAGATTAATGATCACATGTTTCAATGCGTTCTTTCTTCGCTCGTTGGTGTTTGTTGTTTTTGTTTTTGTTGTAGGCTCAGCTATGCGTAAAAGCATCCGCAAGGGAAATAAGCTTGTGTGTGTGTGTAGCATATAAATACATACATATGTATGTGTTGAAATCTATTCACACATTCGTACGTATGAGTAATATAATTATATTTTATAGTTGACATACTATTGCTTCCTTACACTCCAATCAATTAAATTAATTACTTTATGATTTGATAAGCAGGAAATAAAATAAAACTATGTGAAAATAAATGAAATTTCACAGTTGTAAGGCTAAAGAAATTGTAAGCTTAGAAAGAAAACAATTTAAAAACTGGGCAATTAAACAAATGAATATGATAAATAGTAAATTTTCATTGGTAGATTTTTACCCGTAAACGAGTTTATCCACTGAGCTGATCCACTTTAAAAAGTGTTGGCTTTAGCTTGTGGTATTTCATTGTTCTGCCCATTTCGAAATTAATTAACTTAATTGATTTTATTTTATCGCAAGCATTTCACAAGGGATGGCATCGCCAGGGAATAGCTCATTAAAGAGCGAATTCATTTTTGTTTTTATTTATTAAATGTAGACTAAAACAAGTGCATAAAATTCAAATAATGTAATAAGTAAATTTCTCTTTAGGAGATTCTTAGCATTTTCTACGGGTGGGTTCAGCGGGGCAAAAAATGTTCTTACCATTTTTAAAGAACGTAATCTGGACTATAGCTCTTAAGTTGCGGGAAATAAGGGCAACTTTTGGATGGCAGAAGTGGGAGTGGCCCTAAAAATTTGTTTCCTTATGTTTAAAGGTGTTATCGGAAATATGCGACTTAAATTTGATGACTATCTTAATAATTGTGGGAGTTTTGCAATTTTGTTGCTGTGTATCGTCAGATACATCGATTTGGAGGCGAAAGTGGCGCAATATTTGATTTCAAATGTAACAAATACTAATTAAATACATATTTTATCGTTTCTAATTCTCTTTCAGATTTTAGTTACATACCTATGTAGTCCGAGAGTTTAGTAAATGCAATACAATGGCAAATTATATTTATATATTCAAGTAAGTATTCAGTATTCAAGATCTTAAGAAAAACATAAATATAATAAAATTGTATACTTTGCAGAATTTGCCTGATTGTGGCAGCTTTAATACAATTGATCGTTGCGGACACATCAACCTTAGAACGCATCAGAGTAAGTTCCAATATATATTTTATTCTGCGAGTGTATTTCAATGTTCCTGTATTTTATTTTGCAGAAACATCAAGAATGGCTGAATCGACATAACAAACTGAAAATGGATAAAGTGAAGTACCCCAAATGGAAATCATCTTTCGAACCAGCAAATTTATGGCGCAAAAATAAGCCAACAACAACAACGAATCAAAATGCAAGCATCAATGAGGCATATGCGGAAAACGAGACGAGCTTTGCTAATAGCAATTTTAATGCTGGATTAAAGCCCACAATTATCACAGAACCGACTCGCTTGAGTAGTCTCAATACGGCACAACAAATCAGTAATACTACGTTATCTAATATACCAGATGCGTTGACGACGGTTGAATCAATTATCGAGACGAAATCCCTTAAACCAGAGTTGGCAACGATTCAAACAACTTTGCCAGAAGTCCCCTCAACCACCACAACTACAACTTCTACTACTTCTACTTCTACTTCTACTACTACGAGTACAACTTCTACGACCACCAAGAAGCCCAAGCCGAAGGTGCGACCCTTTCCCAGATGGGCCAATTGGAATCCCTGGAGTGAGTGTTCACTCAGCTGCGGAGGCGGCATAATGCATCAGACACGCAAGTGCATTGATCGGTAGGTAACTACTATGTTATATATAGTAAGTTTATTGAACACCATTTTATTATGATAATATATAAAGACCTAAAAGAGAGCATGCTAAAGTAAGAATGCTGTAGTCGAGGGAGATCGTGAGATACCATGGACACAGTAATTTAATTTTAGTTTTATTAGAAAATTAGTTCCTTTAGTTTGCACAATTTGCAGTTGATCAAGAATATGTCCATATATAAAATTTCAATTAAAATACTCAATTATTGATAAACTTGTTCCGAGTGTGAATTGAAGTCTCTAGCTATTATAGACTTCATACAGGTGGATATGGCTATAACGACTATTTTCTTGATACTGATCAAGAATATACCTACATATATACCTTATAAAGTCACAGAGACTTTCTTCTGCCTGTAACACTTTTGCACAAAACCATTATATAATTTTTAATCATTTTTAATGTGTTCATCGTATTAAAATATTTAATATTATACATATTAGTCGAATATAAAATATATTCAAATATAAAATACTCCAATTAGTATGGCTAGGATTGGGGAAACCCAGAAAAAAAATCCCAATCGTACAAAAAATGGTTAAAGGTTATTAGCTTAGTAATATACAGAAAGTTAAATGTTAGAAAGAGAGAGAGAGAAAGAGAAAATGAGAGGGAGATAGAGATAAATAACGTGATTAACAAATGACACAAACAAAATTGTGCAAAGCCTAATCAGTTGTGCATGAAGACAATAGAAAGGGGACAAAGTTCCCTAGGTTGTTATATAAGGAAGAGAAAGTTAAGATCACCTTATTTAAAAGAGGCATGAATGAATATTGAATTAAACCGAAAGCTAATTAATAAGAAACCTACATTAAATATAAATGCCAGTCAAAGTTACATAAGGCACAGAAAGGGAATTGCTTCTGAACAGACTCAATTCGATTATGGCAGATTGTATTCTGAGGAGATCATATATATGAACAATATTTTTCAATGGTGTTTTTTTTTTCACAATTCTCTACGTTCTAAAAATCAACCATAATTATATATGTATTCCTGAGTCACTGAGCATTGTAATTAATTTGTTAATTTTGTTTATGGATGAGAGCAGTTTGTATTCATCAGAGTTAGTTGTGATCGGTGCAACGTGAATAATTGTTTTGTCAATTTGCAATTCTAATATAATGACGTCAATAATAATGATACACATAAATCAAGTGGTAAATCGCCAGATTGAGTATGGCATTTTAGAGGCTGGTCACGCGACTCTGATTGTTTAATCATGATCTGCGTGACATTCTTAACCACATCATTCTTAAAAGCTAAAATGTTTTTTTATTTATATTTTTTTATTACAGTAAGCCACGTAAATTAAATTATATCTATTAGTATAGAGGGTAGATCCATGCTACGGGCTTGGATTGTTGGCTCTTTTATTGCTATAGGTAGTTAAAAAATGTTGATTTTTAGTCATCGTAGGCAATTTTAAACTGGTTTTTACCTTGAGTTTGGGGTTTTTGAGTCGCCTTACCTGTAAAGTAATGCATGCTAATTATTTTGTCAACATTTAAGATATATGTACGCATATGTCGAATATGACATAAAAGTAAATGATAATCACACATAGTCGATAGATATATTACTCTTTTCTCAAGTAAAATAAATCTGTGTATTTTACTTATTTTAATCTATTTGATGCTAATCAATTTTATATGCTTTCGCTGAATATTGCAATTGTTTTAAGATTAAAAAAAAAATTACAGGGTATTTTATGGTTGAACAACCACAGCAAACGTTTTGTTTTGTATTTTTCCATCCAACGTACATACATAATCAATTTTGTGTCTTATTTATCCACAATTTTTAAATAAATAATTCTTAATTTAACTAATCCACTTTGTGCGCAAAGGCTTGGCCCGTAAAAACTGAAGAATTATCTTAATGTGGAAACCTGTATACCATATTTTGTAAAAGAAATTGCATATTTTTGCCGTTAGTTTTAAAAAAAATTAAGTAATCTGATCTCGCGCTGCTTCATTGCCCCTTATCGGGGAATAACTGAATATTTAAGCGAACCCAAATACATATTTTCTGAATATGTTTTTTTTGGAAGTCCCTATAGCCAAATAATTCAACGGGTATTTTGTACTTTTAGATATAAGCCAGATCTATAAGAACTACTTATTATAATTAAATTTAAAGTGCATTTGGGAAGAAGGTAATTCAAATAAATTTGTGGCTGTTGATGATTTATAAAGATACTGTTGCCTTACAATAATTGCCATACATATATATGTATATGTATGTATATACTGTTTACAGGGTATTTTGGAGCCATGTAATAATGTGTGAATTACGCTTACTTGTCTTACTTGTCCCACACTACTTTTTGGACTTGTTTTGAGTTAAAAAGAAATCGCAGCAGCGCGAGAAAAGCAACAAACACAAGGCTCCATTCTGAACAATGACAGACTTTGTACGCTTGTTTTGATGACCGACTAAAGTGAATAAAAAATAAAAAAAATAAAAAACCCCAACGCTGAGAATCGATTTAGGTATAAATACGAGAGCTGACTTTTAAAAAGCGTGAGTTTCCGGCAATCAGCGCGTTCGTTCAAGTTGCTCTGCGCATATTGAGATTTTAATCCACAAAATGTCCAGATTCGTATTTCAAATTTGCCTCCTGTCGCTGGCACTTGTGTGCGTCCTGTCGGAGGATCCTACCGAGGGACTCAACATTCACATTCGCGGCCAACTGCAGGAATACGAGAAGTTCCTGGCCAACGATGATGGCTCCCACAAGGAGGAGCTGAAGAAGCTGATCACCATCTACGAGTCCGCATTGAAGACTGAGAAATTCGAGGAGAAGCAGGCATTGATCAGTGGTGTTCCCAAGAAATTTTCGCCAGAATTCGGTGCATTTGTCCAATCCCATTTGCTCGATGACGATCTCATCGGGGATATTCACGATGCCATCAAATTCTACAAGTCTCTCAAAGTGGGTCCCGAATTCAAGGATGATATTGTGAAAATTGTTGCCCAACTCGAAGCACTTGAAAAACTCACCGATGTTGAGGCGAAGAAGAACGGATTTGTTAACCTGGAGAAGACTTTCAGGCCCGAGTTTGTCCAATTCCTCAAGAATGACGCTGTGCCAAAGATCAATCACGATCTGCAAGAAGCCATCGAATTCTTCGAGAAAGTCTTGGCCGACACTGAAGTCCAATATGCCACCGAAATCAAAGCCCTGAAGGCCCAGGCCACAAATGCCCTCGCCGACACAGTCGATGCCGATGATAAACAGAAGACGCTCCAGGAGATCAGAAATCCTCCCAACCAACAATTGATCGAATACTTGAAAATGAAGTTCGCTCAACTGAACTAAGGATTAGCTGTCTGTTATCATCTCTCGAACTCATTGCAGATAACTTAAGTGAACTTTAAACTATGATTTGTCATCAGCATTCGTTTAAATTAAATAAATACAAATAAAGAAAAAAAAATCAAGATAAATATTGTTTTAAATTTATTCATTGCCAGAAATATGTTGTGGGTTTTTTAAACCCTCTGATAAAAATATGTAAAAAATATTAATTTGTAGCCGGCATTTTTTATGCATAAAATTTATTTGGTGAGCAATCTGGAATAGATAAAAACAAACAAATATTGAAATGTATGTTAACTGTACATATACACAAATTATGTATGTAAATGATATATATGTATATACATATATTTAGGAAGCAATCAAATGTGAAATATATTATAGTCTTTAGACTCTTGAATAATAAAAAGTCTAAATGATCTGATAAAAGCTTTCAGTTGCATAAATTGTTGATGTTTTGTTAACCGATTTGAATTTTGCAGAAATTCTACAACAGGTAGAGTATATACGAGTAATACTTGTGTCGGCCTCTCCAAGCGCTATCAGATATGCAGCGACCTTCCATGTCCAACGGAATCATTCGATATTCGTGCATATCAATGTGCTGCATACGATAAAGTTGATTTTCAGGGTCAACAATATAATTGGGAGCCTTACATAAAAGGTATGTATTTCCCATTTATGTATACATATAACAAACATTCATATTTACATAAATACACTCGGAAAACAGTCACATTGAAATTTAGAAAATCGACTATAAATGAAACTCCTGTTGAAAACTAAAATAATTTTTTTTCTATTTAATAATACGAACAATTTTCTTAAAGTTAGAAAGCTTATATTTTTATGAAAAAACTAGAGATTATTCTAAAATGTAGAAAAAATTAAATTAAATTTCTGTTTATTGATTTTTAATTGTCTTCTTATCAAGAAGTGTTGCTCTTGGCTCCAAAAGTATGGCGGTTTTCAAAGTTTCGCTGCGATTTTCTAAGTGAACATAATTAAATACGTTTTCTATTTGAATAAGAATCAACTATCTATCGATATTTCTTTATCAGACGATGCCGAATGCGAGCTGAACTGTAAGCCGTTGGGCATGAAATACTTTGCAACACTGAACGATACCGTTATTGATGGAACACCCTGCCAACGTCCAGCAGAATATTATCGCTCCAAGTCGACATATGCGAGCCGCGCAATGTGTGTCGACGGCATTTGCAAGGTGAATGTTAATACTAATACAAGTAGTAGTAGTAGTAGTAGTAGTAGTTGCAGATTAAGTAGTATTACCATTAATTAACAAGTAGCCACATTTCGATACTCGTTCCATTAGTTGTCACATACCCTCAACCCATTAAAAATGGCTTAAGTGGGTACATTGGATTTGTGCGAAAGTATGTAACAGGCAGGAGGAAGCATCTGCGACTCAATAAAGTATATACATATACATATATAAATATTCTTGATCAAGGTCAACAGAAGCGTCGATTTAGCCATGTCCGTCTGTCTGCCGCTTTGAGCAAACGGATCTCAGAGACTATAGAAACTGGAGTCTTCTAATTTTTAATACTACGCGCAGATCAAGTTTATTTTGTTTAATCGATAATCGAATATCGATAGATATTGATCGAGTTTTAAGTTCAAGCTTTACAATTAATATTTAACATAAGTTAACCTATTATTGATCAACAGTAAATTTTCCATGAAGATCGAATAAGAATCAATCAAATTATGACTTAAAGAGTATTCACATATTGAAATCATTTTTTGCATACATAAATATGTGTTAAAACATCATTATAATTGAATCATTATTATAAATGGAAATGTGTCGTTGATTTCCGTTTGGTTTTTTAAAAGGAAATCTGATAATTTAATTGAAACAAGTGCTTTAAGCTATGAAATATATTTAACAAATAATTTCAGTGTATCTTGTAGTCGAGTTCTTTCGTCTGGAGCATTTTTACTTGTTTTGTTATTTACGCGTTGTAAATGCAAATGACTACAAGATCGTGATTAGTTATTCATTGTGATCGGTTACAGCGCACACAGACTCAATTAATACAAATAGCTGCTCTTCTTCTTCTTTATGATTCCGCTATTTTTCCATACATTTCTTGGAATAGTCACATCAATTTTTAGTACACGAAGACAACTCTTTGTGTGTGTGTGTGTGTGTGTGTGACTAAACTATCAATGCTCTTGAAAGCAACGGAATAACAACAAGAGCACCAGCCCGACCAATTGCTTGTGTGTGTGTGTGTGTGTGTGTGTGTGTACACACTCCGAGGTATGAAAAAATCTCTTTAGAAATAAATGAATCGTTTTGCCGAATATATTTTAGTAAGCAACGCGAATCGAAGCACGCAACACATGCGTATCCGTGTCTCGAAAAATCGCGTTCGTCGCCGAAGCATATTAAATTGTATCAAGATATCAAAAAACCAGTTAAATCGTATTTTGAGCTAATCGAAATCCGATTTAAATAAATTAAGTCTGACAGTTTTGAGTATTGCATGCTCATCACTGAGCAATAAAAATAATCAAATGTTCGATTTAATGCATTCAACTTGTCATTTTAATTAGTGTCATTGAGTGATTTTTACATATTCAATATGTATGTGTTTTTGTGTGGGATTTATTTTTTCAGAAAACATTATTGAGGTCCATAACTCAAGCTGCATTATCATTTGTCTTTAAAATATATTTCAAAATTGTTGGAATTTTAATTGCTGCGATTTTTTTTTTTTTTTTGCAATTTATCCAAATACTTGAGAATTACACTTGAAGACATTTTGCATGCATATGAATATATACAAACTATATATATAATATGCATTTACGTAATTTAGTACATTACTTAAATTGTACAGAGACTTTAATTAGGTCTATTTGCTGTTTTCAATACAATTAGGCCTATTGTGTATTTTATTAAAATCACAAACTACGTCATTCTTTGTTTTTCACAGCCAAATGAAAATTTTTTTTAATCGACGATTTAATTTGAATTGCTTCAATGGTTAAACTTATATCGGCCTTTGTATTCTTTGTGTTTGTGGTTTTTATTTGCTAAAGCTATTTTAATCATACACTTGTGTATATCTTTGATGCATCTGGTTGCAATACTTACAATTCCAATATTCCAGTTTGCCTTTATTGACCTTTTGAAAGTAGACAAAGAGTAAGAATAAATATTTTGTATAATATAAAAAAGTGCGGCATTAAATCTATTTGTCGATGACTATAAATTAAGTGGTGCTAAAAAATGCATATACAAATAAGAATTAATTAGTTGACATGCTGGAGGATACTACATAATTTCTTTATTGTTTCATATTACACACGCTCTAAAGTATGCTACAAAAGGATTGTTACAGGGTGTTATTACTGTGAAACTATTCATGCGACACAAATAAAAGTAAAACTTCTTTTTGTATTTTTATATTTTATTTATTTATTAAAAATAAATAGTCCAAAGTTTGTCCAAATTTAAAATTGTTAATTTTAGTTAAAGTTAAAGTTATAAATTAAATGATATACATTTAAAACTGAATAATTGAATTTAAATTTAAAATTAATCAAAATGAGATAAGTGATATAATAAATCTGAAAGTAATAATATTTATAAGATTCCAACATTTATAGCTAGTATTGTGAAATCCCAGAAAAAAAAACAAATTAGACATTTTTTATCTGTTTCCGCTGTTTTTATATTTTTTCTTTCTGTACCATAGAAAATTATAAATGATTCCTTTTCATTTTATATGCAATTATATATTTTAGATAAGTCTTAAAGTATTCTTGTTATTCATTTTTGAATTCTATCTATGAATTCAGGTCAGTACTGCAAAATGGTATAAATCGCTGTTCAAATACATTTAAAGGTCAAGTTAAATACATATATATATATAAAGATTTAATAATGACAGCCGATCATTAATTGGAATATTTTAATTTTAAATTATTTAATTTCTGTATGAAATGGATTGAAAAATATAAAACAAAATTGTGTAAGGTTTGCAATAAAATTGTTGTCTTTCTTAGTTGGCTTTCGTAGTTCGATTATTTTGTGCCGCCAGTAATATACTTGATATACCCTTTCCACACTTGATAGAGGGTAGCGAAAAGCACTTTAATCTCGCGTTGGTCGCATCATAAACAACCAAGTGAGTCGGGGGGATCGTAAAATTGCAAAAGTGCGTCAAATGCTGCCGTTGTTGCCTGTAGATTTTGATGCCATTAAATTGGAATAATCTCTCGCTTCGGGACATGGAACACGATGATAGTTGTCCAGCAGCAGCAGCAGCAGCACCACTCAGCGATCAGCCATTTGCTGTTGCAAGTTTATCACAACTTTAATATGAATGTTGGCACTTTAGATTGGATATTGGCATTTTTGTCCCGGAAGTGACTATAAATCCAAAGTTGCCTGCTGCTTTTCACCTTCGCCTACAATTGTCTGTATTTTTAATTGAAATATATAAATATACATATCTTTGTTTCGGCATAATTTATACAAAAAAAAAAAGAAAAATAAATACATACCCACACACTCAAACAAATATAAATAGGCTTGTTTATATAGTGCGCTGACATCGACTATAAATCAAACAATTAATCGACGCATAAACAAAAAAAAACATTTAGCAGCCAATCCTCGAGATCACCTTGCATACACATAAACATATAATACTTAATTGTGTACTATATATACTATATAGTAGTGCGGTATGCCTTGGCTCTGGCACTTGGCATTAACTTGGCTGGTGAGTCAATTTAGACATCTGTCGAGATTTGTTTTCATTTCATTCCGTTTCTTTATTTGTTTGACTCGACCAATATTTCGCTGACATGCTTTGATTTGTGTCAATTTATATCAATAATTATACCATAAACATTGATTTCATTTCAGGCCTTGCTTGCCAGCGGCTCCATCAAGGGTCTCTATGCGAATAGCGGCTCCGTTAGCTGTGGCGGACTGCTCTGTCGTCCGGTAACTGGCATCTTCACACGCGATCCGTTGCCGGAGGATGCGTATGTCCATGTGGCCACAATACCCGCTGGCGCCTCGAATATCTCGATTACCGAACTCAAAAACAGTGCAAATCTACTTGGTAAGCTAAAAACTTAAACTTATTAATTAATTATAGTCAAACTGATCCATTTTAGTTATAAATGTAGAGAAACGGAATCGATTGTTTTTATACCCTTAACCCATTAAAAATGGGTAAAAAGGGTATAATGGTTTTGTGCAAATGTATGTAACAGGCAGAAGGAAGCATCTCCGACCCCATAAAGTATATATATTCTTAATCAGGATCCACAGCCGAGTCGATATAGCCCTGTCCGTCTGTCCGACCGTCTGTCCGTTTATCTGTCCGTCCGTCTAAGCTAGAGACATCAAATTTGGAATATAAGATCTCGTGCACGAGGCGCAGATCAAGTTTGCTTTATTTTATCGATAACTGCTTCAGTTTCTGAATTATCGATACATTTCGATTTCCGATAGCAATAAATTCTACAATTTTTCTAATTTATACATAATATGCATATACATATTATTGATCAATTGCCAAAATTTCATTAAGATCGGATAAGAAACATCTTATTTCTGTCAGCAGCCGCAAGCATTTTCTGTATGCATAGGGGAACGAATGTGTGAGTAAGAGATGGCATGATAATCGACGCTAGCGTCAATATATTTGTGTGTATTCTGCAGAGCCCCGATAACTACTATTTCGTATACGTGTGTATGTGTGTATGCATGTATGTACGTATATGCAGGTGTTTGTAGCCACTCAGTTCGGGCATTTGAGTGCAAATCATCTTAAAGGGAAATTTGCCAAGAAAACTGGAATATATTTAACAACTGGGTTCAGGGTATATAGTAGTCGAGTTAACTCGACTCCAGCATCTTACTTGTTAATTATAGTCAAACTGATCCAATTTGGTTATAAATGTAGAGAAACGGAATCGATTGTTCTTCGAAATTTTATACATAAATGTATTTTATGACTAGTTGATTTTATTTTATTTAATTATTCTTGTCTCGTTCCGATTAAAAAAACTAGCTGCTTCCGTAAAACAAAACTATTTCTTAGAAATAAACATTTGAACACGAGCCAGATTTGCATTCGAATATTTTTGTATTTCATTAGCAAACGTAAAAATACCGGAATAAATATTAAACTGTTCTCACTTTCCCAAATTATTTATTATGTTTGGTAACCAATTGAACAGTATTATTTATTTATTTATTTATATATAGTATAAATACAATAATATATAAATATAATAAATAAATAAATATATATAAATAAAACGACACAATTTAAGTTTTATTTTTAGATATATTTAGAATTAAAATCTTAAAGATATAAAGATCTATTAATCAAACCCATTAAATCGGTATTTGCTTCAACAAAATTATATAGAATTTCAACTGTTTTGTTTATTTTTGTATATTTTTTTTTTGACAATTCCTTAGTCCTGCGCACTGGCGAACAGAAGAGCATCTTCAATGGCGAAAATGAGGTGTCGGAGAGCGGATCGTATGAGGGGGCAGGGGCAACTTTTGACTATCATCGCATCGATGGAGTGGAGCAGGGCGAGGGTGTAACGGAATGGATCACATGCACCGGACCCATTAACGAGCCCGTGGAGCTCTTGGTATTGCAAAACAATCGCATAATTGAAATAAAATTACATAATTGAATATTACAATTGACGTAATTTTCTCTCTTTCTTACTCACACACACACACACAGGTATATAGTAATTTACTGAATCCGGGCATTAAATACGAGTACCTGCTGCCCATCGTATCGGACTCGGAGGAGAACGAGCTGTCGCTGGAGAGTAGCGACGGCTTCTTGAGATCTGGCGGTGGTATGGAGGATGGCAGTTCAGTGAGCAGCACACGTTCGGGACGTAGACGGAAGTTCAATTGGAAAGTGGTCGGTTTCAGTGCGTGCACCAAGTCCTGTGGCGGTGGCACACAGTCACCCATAGTGCGTTGTGCCCGCGAGAATCCGGTGCGCTATTACTCGCAGCGCCGTTGCAGTCACTCGGAGAAGCCGGTGCTCAACGAGAACCTGCTGCACTGCAACACACAGCCGTGCCCTGCCTATTGGCGCCACGACGAGTGGGGCGAGTGTCGCTGCCAGCACGGGGAATCGGTTCGCCGACGTGAACTGAGCTGTGTACAGGAGCTAGCCTCAAGCATTGTGATCCATGTGGACAAGGCTGCCTGTATGGAGGAGCAGCCGCCCAGCGAGCAGCAATGCGAGTGCCCCAAGAGTCGTCGTCGCAACATCTCCCGTTATCGCATGTATCCCCAAGCCAACTCGACCAATGGATCACATCTGATGCGACACCGGGTGCCCAAGACTGTGGGCGATGCCGTTTGGCTAATGTCCGAGTGGAACCAGTATTGTTCCTCTAGCTGCGGACCTGGCATTCAGTATCGCACGATATTCTGCGATCGACCCAAGTTAAAATCTGAGCGCTGCGATGCCCGTGACATTCCCGAGAATCGACGACCCTGTGAACAGAGTTCCTGCGAAATGGGCGAGTGGTTCGCCGGACCCTGGTCACCTTGTAATGGCGACTGCTTCAATCTGACCCGTAGCCGCACTGTGCTCTGCATTAAGAGTCAACTCATCACTGATGATGACGAATGCAAGCTGGAGTTGAGACCACAGCCACTGGAGAATTGTTCGCACGAGGAGAACGAGTCTTGTGCTCCTCGCTGGCATTATTCTGAGTGGTCGGAGGTAAGCTGTAGATATATACTTAGCCTTATGAGAGACTGCCAATTAGCGTGTAGCCAACTCTAGGAATTGGGATTCTGGGTTTCCCCAATCTGTACAATTTATGTTGGAACATTTTACATTCAATACCCCCAGATTCTAATATCAATTCTATTCTTATATATATTTGTGTAGTGCACCAAATCCTGCGACGGAGGCACTCAGCGACGCAACGTGAGATGCCTGGAATACGATGAAAAGCAGAATGCATTGCGCGAATCCAATAAATGCAGATACGCAGTGAGGGAACCCATCTTTCGTAACTGCAACGCCCAGAAATGTGAAGGTACGCCTCGGCATTAAACTGTATATGATATATATTCATAAAATGTTCCATTCACGCAGATCTAAATAACGAACTGCTGCAAAACGATGACCCCTGCAGGGATAACTTTCCCAACTGCAAGTGGGCTGTGCAGGCGAAGCTTTGCAGCTATGATTACTATCGGACCAACTGCTGTGGATCCTGCATGCAGCTGCATTAAATCGAATCGAATCGAATCAAATTGGACATATTCGGCTCTGGATAGGAAAACAAAAAAAAGTAGCTTTATTTGTTGCGGAAACGAAATCAGTGATCTTTATAAAGCAAATTCTAACATCTATTCATAAATGTTCATTAGTACATAATATGCATATAATTACATATATACATAAATACATACATACATATACATACATATATGATAAGCATGAAGATTTACAAGAAGCATACCTAGCCGCAAATTCTCAGTATGGATTCCAATGTTACATACGAGTGCATTTACATTTATTAATACCCTACCAAATAAGTCCATTAAAACGTAAATCAAAAATAACATTTTACTAAAAAAAAACATCTCACAAACGAAAAATGTTGACCTGCAGTTGATTGAAGTGCCACACTTAAAGATATTATATAAATTTCTTTTAACTTTATAAAATGAACTGCATTTTTCCTTACTTATTTTCAGCAATGGGCTCGATTTGAGAATCAGATTAATTTATATTAATTTGTATAGGTATATGTGGATATATAAATTGCATAAATTAAGTGTTCAAACAAAAGCTTAAATTTTTTATATTATAAAAAAATTCTTTATATATATATATATATATATATGTATAATTATTCTGCAATACAATGCTTTACAAATTTGATGCCTTTGATGCCGTTCCAAAAACATTTCTGAAAATATAATTATCATTTACTTTATTTATTTCCAAACCAAAAATGTTTGGTTTTCAAATATTCTTTTAATTTAATTTACAATCTTTGCTCTAGTCAAAAGCTAAACAGTCTCAGTGATTTTTACTTCGTTCGATTGAAAACTGAAATTGTTAAATATGCAGCCGATCTGCAAGTATAAAGACAAAAGTAAACTTTGCGCCAATTGGTTTAATCAGATTTGTGCCGAATGCCGATCGCAGTTCCCAAGAAACAGTGTTGATAAACGCTCAAAAGAGGAAGCAAGCGATGGTTTAATAAGCGCTCACGATTGTTTCAATTCGATAAAAAGAGGTGCGGAATCCCGAAATAACAATCCCTATGATTTAGATGATATTTGGTGGAAAGTGCCGCTTGTCTTACTAGTTTTCGGGTGTATTCTTCTGGTTTTGATGGTAATTTGCTTTTGTTGCCAAAAAGTTGTTCAGAAAATATCGGATCGGATACCAAATGCAGTTGATTTGGAGGTTTGTGAGAGTCCAAAGAGGAAGCCAGCTATTGGGAAAACAGAAAAAATAACAAAATAACAATTGGTTTTACTTGGAAAAATTACCCATATAATTAAGAAACATACTTCTGCGAGTCTCTAGTATTATTTTAATATTTACACAAATGTAAGTATTTGAATAATAAGTTAAATATGAAATGGATTTATTGTGTTTTATTATCGCATTTATTTAAGGTGAACTTGTCACGCAATCAAATCAAAATGATGAATGAGTCGACTAAGGAATACCACTTAACACGAATCCAGATTTATATTTATATATATTTATCAGAGTATATAAAACTTAATTTGTGTTTGTATAAACCATATTTTTAGGCATATTAATATAGATAATTATGATTGGCTATTCATTTTTTTGATTTCAAGAGTTTGACAATATAAACTACCCGATTGGACAAATGTGGAATACAGAGTATTGAAATAGGTCTTTAAAGTGTTATTTGCTTGATTTTTAGACACACTTCGTTTTAGAGCTCCAATACTATCTAACCATGATATTTGGTTTTATATTTCTGTACTTTAATACATGTTGTATTCATGGATTTCGTTACTTGGTCAATAGTATGTTACTTTTGCTTGAGAGGTATTTATAATATGTGTCTATTTAATTACTGACAGTCTAATAATTAAATGTTTTCAGATTGTTGTGGTTAATCATATTGGTCGTATCCGTATATTACTGTATCATCTCCTGTTTATCTTCGGTGGAGCGTTTCCAAACAAAGAGTACCCACATCGGTCTTGAGCGGAACTCCTATTACTTCAAAACATCGATGCCCGGTGTAACAATGTACTAATTTTAAATACTACATTTTGTTTTTGTATAACTTACTGTATTTATTTCTTACTTTTAGCTGTCCTATGCAACGTCTAAACAAGTCCTTTTTCGATAATTATTGTCTGTAAGATTTAAATGGGTTCATTAGGAAAAAATACATTTTTTTTTAATTTCAACTTTTTATTTTCTTTTATTATTTTCTTATTTTGTTTAAAGAAAATTGCTAGAAATTGATAGAAATTATTTCTAAGAACCAGAAAACTTTATATTTCTAATAATCTCATCACTCAATTTCAGTGGCAAGGTTAAAGGCAAAGCCAAGGAGGAACTGTTTGATTTTTTGGAAAATTTGGCAAATTCCACATATACGAATTTTCAAAATATTCCACAATACGATAGTATTGATGATTCACTGGAAAAATTGAATATTGAACCCAAAGACTATATGAAATTAATTTACAATTTAACGTACGACGGCACTTATGAGCCCATTGAGAAACTGCGAATTCGCTGTGTTGATGGCCAGGTGTCCCTCAAGGTGAGACAGATACTCACCGAGTTTGGATTGTGTTACCTTTGCAGCTCGTACTTGGGTGATGAATACAGCTCACGTTACTTAATCTTCGGCACGTATCCGGAATCCACAACACACCTAACAAGTCAGCGAGTTGTGGACGTTAAAAGGGGTACGTTTTTTGACAAGGATGTGGGATTCACATTGATGGGCTTCGATGTTACCGCCATCGATGTACGTATCTAAAAAAATCATCAATCAACAAAGATATAATAATATTATTTTTATAGAGTTATATACATTCTGCTTTTGAGGTCATGAAGGTAGATAATAATTTTGGTTACTCGCCCGAGGGTGCTGCCTATGAGCCAGAAGTCGAAGAAATTGTTGCTGATCCCGAACTCGAGACGTAGGAACAAAATTTATGATTTATAATGCATTGCAATGGTCTCAAGCATTTTGAATTTATAGCGAAACTTCTATAGAACAAAGAAATTGCCGGTACTATCATGAAACGAATCTGACGCATTATCCATTTTATACCAAAAATACTTGCCAGCAGGAGTGTCGCATTAACTTGGCCTATTCGATTTGTAAATGTATTCCCCACTTTTACCCCAATCGCAGTAAGTAAACAACTTTTAATTGCACTGATATTAGAGATGGGTGTGTGAGTGGTGAGTGATAAGAGCCCTTATGGGGGAATGGGAAAAAATCAATGCAGAAAGTCAAAAAAATAACCAGTTTACTGAAACTAATCGATCATTCTGTGTTTTAATTTCGTTGAAATTTCTGTATACATTTTAAAACTTTCATGTGGGTACATAATTATTTTACTCTTTTCAGTTGCTAATCCAAAACCTGTATGCTCTTACAAAATATTAAAGACTTGTTTTCCCGATCATGCCGGTGAGATATACATAAGTAATGGGTCTACAATAAGCCTATGACCCATATATATCATATTTTGTACAGGTTTATTCCTACAATTTTACGAAGAAGACGGTCACCATGACGACAAACCTACAAACTGTTACTGTGAGCAGAATTGTATAGACGCTGTGATCACGCTGAAATCTGCTCTGGTATTATATTTTTATATTACTATATGCTATATATATTATAGACTCTCATTATTTATTTTTGTAGGCCATGAGGGGTGCTAAGCAGTTGCTTGGCAGTATGGGAAGTTCCGTTTCCATGAACACTTGGCCAAGGAATCAATTCAAGCGGCAAGTCATATTTTCGTTTACGGATCTTTTGGGTAAAAGTAATATCGTTTAGATGCGATTAAATGTTAATTGTTTTTTTTTGTTATAGTTTCTATTGGCGGCACTGCGGGTCTATTTCTGGGATTCAGCGTCTTGGGCCTAGTTGAATTTATTTACTTTTTTACACTCCGTTTACTTTGGCACTTGCTTGGATATCAAATTTAGAATTATACAATTTGTTCTATTTATGATATACCTTTGCAAAACTATCGCAAAAGCTGCATAATGAATAAATAACCAATTTTACAGCAAATCAACATTTTATTCTATTTAGTGTGGGGAACAGCACTGTTTCTTTTTTACTATTATCAATCGGTTATCTATAACCTATAAAGTTGAAGTGGAAAAAATTAGTTTTTATGTTCAGAATTTTAAAGTGGTGGTTAAATTAGAAAAAAAAAAAAAAATTAGAACTATCAAAAATTTATTTTTTATAAATACTTTTTATGAAAAATACAAAATAACGACAAAAGGTTCTATTATTTTGTACACAGCTATAAATGCAGTTACTGCATTGTAAGAAAATTCGTTGCCATGGTTAAGGTAATTCAGTTCAGATATCCATTTAACTTAAGAAAAACAGGTTTGATTTTTTTTTAAACTAAGTTCATTCGAAACAACATTAAGTCCCAGTTTGATATTATTTTTTACAAAACAAGAAAGGTATAAGAGAAGATGTAAAACTACTCGATTGAATTTTTTATATGCAGCTAGTTTAACAGAGAAAGCTGAGAAAGAAAAAGCAGTTCTGATTACTCGAATCCCGGACACTGACTTATGTACATATTCTTATACATATGACATATTTACATACATGTGCATACATATGTACAGACATATATACGAATCAGAGCACGAACCCCCAATTCTCAGATAGCACGACAAAAAATCAACAATCGCTCATGGATAGTGCTTTGTGAAGGTCCCTATTCTTTTCAAATCAACAGGCATCCCGTGACGTCAAAAATTTGCGCTCGCTTGCAATTAAAAGTAATAACAAAAAACTTACATGCACTTGTGCAGATAGGAGAGTATAAAATAAATGATCACACCATCGTCTGTGAGAATCGCACACCTTTGCCAAGGAAATTCAGCTCTCCCTCTCTGTCAGGTGCTTGCTCTTTGGCTCTGAGCATGATTGTGAGCCGGCGCTCTCAGTTTTAAGTTCTGAGCTCGCGTGCCAATGAGCGCGCCTCAGTACGCTTTGTGTCGTCCACGCGAACGGTTGGTGTTTGATTTTTGTAGCTTGGTGGCCTACATATATATGTATGTATATCAAGCTACAAATATATTATAATTAAATTTTCTCTTATCAACGTAAATAGTGTACAAACATTAAGCGGGCTATAGAAGCAAAAAAAAAAAAAAAACCAATAAATAATACACCATCAAATTGCAATGTTTGGCAAGATCGGTTCTTGGCTTGCATTGTTGTACATATTCAGCTACAGCGTTCATAATGTGGAGCTTAGGAATATTGGAACAGTGAACGGAGTAAACGAAGGACCGCAATGTGGTTATCCGGTAAGTCATTGGCGTGTTATCTGTTGAATCAATCTAATTAATAAATAAAATGACCTATGTACACGTGTACTATATGTTCATATATATATTTATATAGACATACTTCAAAGAATCTTTACTGAACTGCACTCACTGCTCTTATCAGCAGAAATTGAGAAATTGCAAAACTGGTATTCAAGTAATAACTTGAGGAGCTATTGTTTATTTTGTTAAGTGTGTTGATTTCGTAAAGATTCAGTTTTGTATATTATTGCAAAAGAAACAAACTAAGTAGATAATCATAACACTTCGCAACTTTTACAGAGTTGTCATCCAACGCCACCAGATATGCTTAATGTGCATCTTATAGCGCATACCCATGATGACGTTGGCTGGCTAAAGACTGTAGACCAATACTACTATGGCAGCGAGACTTTAATTCAAAAAGCCGGTGTCCAGTACATAATCGACTCAGTTGTGCAATCCCTGTTGAAAGATCCTGCCAAGCGTTTCATCTATGTTGAGTCGGCATTTTTCTTTAAATGGTGGAAGGAGCAAACGGCAGAGTTGCAGGAGAAGGTCAAAATGCTGGTGAATGAGGGCAGGCTGGAGTTTATTGGCGGAGCATGGAGCATGAATGATGAGGCAACAACGCACTATCAAAGCACAATTGATCAGTTCGCTTGGGGCTTAAGGCAGGTGTCAAATTATAATAATGTGTAATATAAATTATAATGCAATAATATCCTTTTTTAGACGGCTAAATGATACGTTTGGGGAATGCGGTCGTCCACGCGTCGGCTGGCAGATTGATCCGTTTGGACATTCGCGTGAGATGGCATCGATGTTCGCTCAAATGGGATTCGATGGCATGTTCTTTGGTCGACTGGATTACCAGGACAAGGACGAGCGCCTGATGACTCAGAAGGCCGAAATGATTTGGCACGGCTCAGCAAACCTGGGTAATGTTTAGAATACGATATATAAAAAGATATTGCTAAGTATTTACTACGTAATTTGCAGGTGAGAAATCGGATTTGTTTACGGGTGCCTTGTACAACAATTATCAAGCCCCCGCTGGCTTCTGTTTCGATATACTCTGTGCGGATCAGCCAATTATCGATGGCAAACATAGTCCAGATAATAATGTGAAAGAGCGCGTAAGTGAAATCTTTATCATATTTTCTTGTCTGTCCCCCAACTCCTTTCTTATATATGAATTGTGTGCTCGTTTTGTCCTTTTCCTGTTTCACATAATAATACTGCATCAGGTTAATACGTTTTTGGATTATGTGAAAACTCAAAGCAAATACTATCGCACCAACAATATCATCATAACAATGGGTGGCGATTTTACCTATCAAGCTGCTCAAGTCTATTACAAGAATTTAGACAAACTAATACGGTAAATTAACGAAAGTTTATAAAAATGTCTTTTTTTTGCACACTGTTAATGAAAGCCTCTTAACCATCTACATCCATACATGCATAAATCAAGTGTTTGCTTAAGTAATAATTAGTAATAATAAGAGTAAATGCTTTTAATGTATGTAGATCGATGCATTCTTTGAGTTTGTCACTAAGATGGCCAAAGGATATCGAACATCCAACTTACTTATTACAATGGGTGAGGATTTCCATTACCAGAACGCTGATATGTGGTATAAGAATCTGGATAAACTTATTAAGTGAGTAGCGTTAGAGGCTTTCCTTAACTAAAATACTTAAACTATGTTTATACCTACGTCTTGCAAAAAATAAGTGCTGTTAAAGTTTTATTTAAACTGTTATTGCAATTGGCGAGTATTGTGCAACGAGCTGCCAATAATCCTTATCGATTTTATCGTTTTCAACGATATGGCAGCGCTGCAGAAAGTAAATCGAAATAAATATTTGCAATCATAAAAATATTGTTCTGCACAAAAAGAATGTTCAAGCCACTTTGACAAAAACATAAACTATTTTTTAAATAATGTTAATTTTACTAGCCACTTATATATATCATATAATCTAAATGCTAACAATTGAAGTAAAAAACATTCACTGTAGTTGGAGCAAGAAATAAAATGGAGGATCTTCTTGTGACAGCGTTGCCAAATAGGCAAAACAAAATTCTTATTGATCACATTTAATTAATAATTAACGGTAAAATTTCAGCTGTGATCAATAAGAATTTTGTTTGGCCTATTTGGCAACGCTGTCACAAGACAACTTATATATTTCAAATAATTGGTGTATAAACGTAGTTTTCGTAAGCCATTACGTAAGTAAATGTAAATTCTTTTTGGTGACATGCTATTTAATTCTCAATTCGAAACATTTAGGTATGCAAATGAGCGGCAGGCAAATGGATCGAATATAAATTTGCTATACTCGACACCGTCCTGTTACTTGAAATCGCTGCATGATGCTGGCATTTCGTGGCCCACCAAGAGCGACGACTTCTTCCCGTACGCATCGGATCCACATGCCTACTGGACGGGCTACTTCACCTCACGTCCGACGCTGAAGCGGTTCGAGCGTGACGGAAATCATTTCCTTCAAGTGTGCAAACAGCTGACTTCGCTGGCACCCAAGCGATCGGCGGAGTTTGAGCCGCACTTAAATTTCATGCGCGAAACAATGGGTATAATGCAGCATCACGATGCCGTAACGGGCACGGAGAAGCAAAAGGTCGCCCTAGACTATGCGAAACGATTGAGTGTCGCTCTGCGAGCCTGCTCCACAAACATGAGATCTACATTAAATCAACTGTCGTCCGTGAAGAATCAGAGCTCTGCTGTGCCAGCTGCATTGGAATTTAAAACATGCACATTGCTCAATATCAGCAGTTGTGCTTTATCCGAGAGAAACACTCGATTTGCACTCACACTCTACAATCCACTGGCTCATGAAACCGATGAATATGTCCGCATACCCGTTGCGGACTACAAATATGTTGTCATTGATCCTGCAGGTGAGAATGCGATACACCTTATTGTGAAAATATATTTCATTTATTATTCCTCATTCCTAGGCAAAAGTTTGCCAACTCAAGTAGTACCTGTGCCCAAATCTGTGGCCAAGATTAATCACAGAAGATCGATTGCTCAGTATGAGCTCGTTTTCTTGGCAGCCAAACTGCCAGCTGTTGGCTATAGGACCTATTATATTGAAAAACCAGATATAGCTCCCGATGACCTCAAGCCCAGTCCGGCGCCAAAGAAGACATCCAGCTTAACACGTATTGGGAACGGAGTAAATGAAAGTTCCATTTAAATTTGTCCACTAAGAATTAATTAATTTTCCTTATAGAATATTAAATTAACGTTCGACACCAATGGCTTCCTCTCCTACGTCACAGCCGATGGCATGACGCGTCAGCTTTCCCAGGAGTTTTTGTATTACGAAGGAGCCATTGGCAACAATGAGGAATTCCTTAATCGCTCCTCAGGCGCCTACATATTCCGTCCCGATGGGGACAAAGTGTTCTTTTCGTCCGATCGTGCAGCCATTGAGGTGTACAAGGGCCCGTTGGTGCAAGAGGTGCATCAGAAATTCAATGATTGGGTTAGTCAGGTGGTGCGCATTTATAAGCAGAGCAACCACGCCGAGTTCGAGTGGCTGGTTGGACCCATTCCCATTGATGACGACACGGGCAAGGAAATTATTACACGCTTCAAGTCAGACATTGAGTCCAATGGCATATTTTACACCGATTCAAATGGTAGGTGGACAAGATTTCATGTACTTAGTGAATTTATCTAACTGGCTTTACCAAGGTCGTGAAATGTTGAAGCGTCAGCGAAATCATCGCGAAACCTGGAACGTGAAGATACATGAAAGCGTCTCGGGCAACTATTATCCGGTCACAACGAAAATCGCATTGGAGGATGCAACAACACGCATGGCCATCCTGACGGACAGGGCTCAGGGTGGCAGTTCATTGGAAGATGGTGCATTGGAATTGATGGTGCATCGACGTTTGCTACACGATGATGCATTTGGTGTGGGCGAAGCCCTCAACGAAACTGAATACGGCGAGGGACTGATTGCCCGTGGTAAACATCATTTGTTCTTTGGTCAGTCTGATCAACGTCCAGGTGTCTCCCTAAAGGCAATGGAACGTCTTGTGCAGCTGCAGACTTTGCTGCCATCCTGGAAGTTTTTCAGCAACATGACAGCACATAGCTCCGATCAATGGCTCACCTCGTTTACCAATTCAGTTAGTATTCCCCTTGAATTCGCATAGTCAGTATTATTTAAATATCCATTGTGATTTCTAGTATAATGGTGTATCTCTGGACCTGCCAAAAGCGGTGCACTTGCTCACGTTGGAGCCGTGGCATGAGAACGAGTTACTTGTCCGATTTGAACATATATTGGAAAAAGATGAGGATAGCCAATATTCGAAATATGTTCAATTTAATGTCAAGGATGTGCTCGCTGCCTTTAATGTTGAAAGCATGCGGGAGACGACACTCGATGGCAACGCCTGGCTAGATGAGCATCGACGATTGGAGTTTGTGTCCGATCCCGAGGAAGAGTCTTACGACGCATATGGCATATTCACGAAGACATCGAGGACCGTCCACTTGCTGGAAGCCGCTAAACCTCTACTGGAAGCTAAATATTCGAAGGAAGCCTTGAAAGCCGGAGAGTTGGGTGCAGAAAGTAATCGGCTTAAGCGTGGTTCTGGCTCCGGACATTTTACATTACATAGGAGACGATCGCATCAGGTCCGCGCAGATGATGTTAATGATAATGTTGTACCAAAATCAAATGATCGTGAAGAGTTTCTTATAGAGCTAAGTCCGATGGAGATACGCACTTTTGTCATTTATTTATCAAAATAGCATAATGATCACTGATCTAATTCGATCAATAATTATGTAGGTACTCAATTGTACAATATAAAAGAGTTTGTGCATTTAACAACGCTTGTCTCTTAAACTTAACTCGCAATTATCTCCCTCAATGGAAGCCCAGCTGGGAAGCTCTGTGTTATACTCCCAACCGATACCCTGCAATTACAAAGGGTTAAAATATCTCAGATAACAATATAATGAACTGAGTCTTACTTTGTATTTCCACGCATGCAGATACATGACGAGATCCGACGGCTGTGGATCCCGATAGTTCATTCTACATTCCTGGCAATGTGGGTCGACAGACAGCTTGCTGTGATCAAAACTACAATCAGCGGCTTCATGACCAGTTTGTGTGGAAACAGTAGCCTAAAAAGGAAAACCACATTAGTATAAACAAAAGCGCTGCGATTGATTTTAAGTCAGTTACTATCTTAGCTGTCTTAATTTCAGCTTTTAATTCAGAATTAGAATTAGTGTTAGCCAGCCTGCTGACAGTATTTTCTGAGACGTCGAGCGATTCATTCGTGGAGGCATCGCGAGCGCCATCAATACCCAACCAGTTCTCGGCATTGTGTATGGCAATCAAATCACGTATTAGCTGATCATCAGATTTGCCTCCAATATCACCACCGCGTCCCTTCAAGGGACCAAAAACTTCGTGATTATACAAGGGATCGTTGACAATCGGATAGCCTGTCGAAAATAGTGGTTGTTATCAATCACGTCCTTAAGTCAACAATTCTGCTCACCCAAATATTGCAGATGCACCCGGATCTGATGCATCCGTCCAGTCAACGGTTTGCACTGCACAATGCTATAGTCGCCAACTTGCGCCAGTCTCTTGAATGTGGTTTTGCAATCCTTGCCCTTTGGCGAAACCTTGCAGACTCCAATTTTATAGCTAACCACTTCAATCGGTTCATTGCACTCGATATTGCCACTGAAATGAAAATATAAACACACTATTATTGTGGCTTACAAAAGATATAAGTTTTTCATAAAGTGTGTAGGGGATATAAGTTAACGTTTCTTAATGGAGTACTCATACGCCTAGGAATATAATCTTAATTGATATTGTTTTATGTAGCCAAAAAGTAGTGCTCACTCGGGAAAAAGACCCTCCACACGGCAAACATATTCCTTTTGTACTTGTCTATTTCGTATCTGTTGCTCCATTTCCCTTGCTTTCTCAGCAGTGCGTCCAAATAACAAAAGTCCGGAGGTTAGCCGATCTAATCGGTGTATCGTACGCAGATTCCGCATGTTGAACTCCTTGGCTAGTATAAAAATCATCGTATTGTGCCTGTAACGTCCACATGGATGAACCTTAGGATACCAATTATTAATTAATAATTATAATTGTTATAAAGTTAAGCTTACTGGTATTGAGGCTGGTTTGTTAACAACTAAAATATGATCATCCATGTGGACTATCGTAATGGGGTGCGCCGTAACCGGTACTTCATGCCTGCAAAAATGCAAAGATTAGTCTACAAATGAGATATGAAAAGATGGGCTAATAAATACCTGTGAACTGTATTTGCAAGCAGATCATTGTGCTTCAGTCGGTATTCGATGGGCACCTTCTCATGGTTGACGGTTAGGGAGCCAGCCTCAATGCTGCGCTTATATTCCTCGGCGGGATGTGCACGAAATTCCCGTGAGAATACATCGAGAATACCCTCACCGACCCAGCGTCCCTTCGTGAACGTTGTAAATGTAAAAGAATAAGGGTAGACCTTTCGCAAACCTTCAATTGCGTTTCACTTTGCTGATCATAATATAAATATATATGGTGTGCTTAAATATTGCCTACCATTCTCTATGTAATAAGACGTCTCCTCATAACGCTCCTCGCTAAAACCGGGTCGCGTCAGTTTCAGATCTTTTGTCTCCAATTTGGGCTTCTTTGTGTCCACAGTCTCATCCACGTTGGCCGCCTTTCGTTTTTCCGGCAAATGTACGGCTGATTCCTCAGCAACTGTCGCTAGCTAAAATAAAAATGTTTGAGTCAGGTTATCAAGGATGCAACAGGTATCACTTTGAATTTGGCTACCGTTGATTTGTCAAACATTTTTCTAGCGTGGACTATCGTTCAGACAATAATAACTAATCAAATGCCTGTTTTGTTTTATAACTGATTGGTCAAATTTGGTAGGTATATTACGTCTTAAAGGCGACTAGAACCGGTAACGAATTTGTGTTGCCACGCCCACACCTGCGCCCATAATCGACAATGTCGATATTTCGGAAAGTGTAAATCAATAAATTCGCATATCTTCCACAATTTTAAAGAAAAGATAGAGTGACCAAACTTGGAAGGTAACTTGTTGGTAACCTCCTCCAAGGATCGGTATATCATTTTTTGAATAAGCTAAAGGCACCAATTTTTGAAAGCATATTGCTGAACTCCCCTACGAGATCGATAAAATTGGATAGCTACGTCCACTGCGCCTACCTAAACCTAAGGTTCGATATGCCGATTTTCGGACTACAATTTTGAATTATGTTCCGACCTAAAATAACGTTTATCGTTTTATATCTACCTCAATCTGAAAGGCAACTTGGACAGTATTTTTTGGCTGCACACAAATTATAATATTATAGTATTTCGCTGTCGGTTACGCCCGACTGCAACGTTCTCTCTTGTTACGCTTATCAAATGATCTAAATTCCTTTTTATAAATTGATATCCTGCAAATGTAGTGAAATTGAAAACTGACATGCAAAAGCTACGACAAATGTGCAGAGAAGTACAAAAACCAAGCCAAATTATGATTACCGTTATTCGTTAGGAGCACGTTCCCTAAGGAGCACATTGTGACGCCATCGAATTGTGAATATTTTGATTCTGCTTGGAAATACTATTGTTATTTGTATATGTTTAATATTTTATAGCCAAACAGATACCCTAGCCAAAAATGGGTAACTTAATCTAATGCTTTATCAGATTAAATGAAAATTGCAAATAAATGCACTTTTATTTTGTTTAAGTAAGAAAAAATAAACAAACAAACAGCAGTCTGAAAGCTGTGATCAAAATTCTTTTCTCACTTTATTTGTTTGTTTTTTAAATGAGTGGATTGGGGAAAAATCAAATTAACACGTTTGTTTATCGAACGAGTTTAATTATTTATATGTAAATAAATCCGACATTGCACACCCTGTCTGCAAACAATACTCATTTTATTTTAAATATTTATTATGGCTCAATACCCGGCGAATTTCAAATGACTATTAAACGAGGTAAATTGTTAATGAAGTCGCATATTAAAGTAAACGTGCATCACAAGTTTCAAGTTTTTTTTTTGTTTATGACGCGAGCTTATCAAAATGTTGGTTCAAGGAGCTCCTTAAATGACACAGTGGTAGGTGGTAGTAAGACGCAAACTCTGCTAAAGAATACTTACAGATACGAGAAAGGAAGAAAAAGAAACAGTTAAACAACTGCAGGAAAAGTAATAGGAGGCAACGTAACAAACCCAAATTGTCATCATAAAACAGTGGTCTGCAGCTGAGGGACAGGCACACTCACGTTTCCACACACAAACACACACACACAGAGAGAGCAGACCAGACCAGGACAGGCCCAAAGGAATCCCCAGAGTGGGCCGGAGTGTATAAAACTGCATTCAAAACAAAGAAAAGAAGCTAGAATAATAAAAAATGTGCTGGTAATAGTTGCACATACACCACCAATACATTCACACATTTGACATCTCCTTCTATTTTAATGTCGAGACACGTTCCTTATTTCAATAGCACACACACACACACACACACACATAGACAACTTTAAATGCAAGTGACACAATAGGCGCATAATGGAAGACACAAAACATTTAGAGCAATTTACATTTAAGGAGCATAGCAATACACCTAGTTAAAAAAACAGAAGAAAACAAGAAGAAGAAAAAACAGAAGGCGGCAGCACTGATAATTGCGGAAGCGTCAGGTTGGCCAACATGACAAGAAGCCAGCTCCTCCTCAGCAAACAACAACGAGGAAGGTGCAACAACAACAACAACAACAACACGAAGAGCGTCGAAAGCACCCTTCAAAATAAACGTGCAGAAAGGAAAGGCAAAATGAGAAATAATTATGCCAAATACGCGGTTAAAATATGAAGGTAAACCAGACACATAAAAAACACAACACACACACACAACACACACACACACACAACTCACACAGTTAGCCACAAGCTGTATCGTTAGTCGACCCAAACAAAGGTAATCTATGTAACTAAAATGGCTCTTGTTGCGGTGAACGAAATGTGTATGAGTTTATTTAGTAGAAGTTGGCTTAAGCTACATAATTAGTGTTGCAAGACGACATATATACATATTTATACATATACATATATATATATATATATGCCTTGCTAAGCACTAACAACTCCTCTCAAATTGCTTGGCATAAATGCAAAACCAAGTGACAGAAATAAAGGATTCAACTATGTATATCCTGCGTAGTCAGTTTCAATGAGATATTCATAAAGCTTCGATCGGATTTGGTTTGGGTTGCAAAAGCCATTTAAACATGCAAATCTCTGAATGTTGATAAATATTCAATTTGTTGTCCTCAAACAATATGAATGTGAAAAGAATAGAATATAAACAAATATGATAGACCTGATGCTACACTGCGTTCATTTATAAACTCATAAAGAGAATGTGGAGGAGAAAACAAGAACTAAATCTGTAATAATTCCTTCTCAAGTCTAAACAAAGTCTACTCTTTTTATATACACATTTTTATTATTTTTTAATTTGCATGCATAAATCTATATTTCTCCCACGCGTAGGCATTTGAAAATCATTTTAAATCAATTCGGACAAATATTTATCTTTCCGAAATAACCTTGTTTCATTGGAAATAATGAGTTTACCGAAATCAGTGAAAAATATTCAATACCTCTTTCAAAATAAATTTCAAAAATTGCACGAAATTTAAACTTGTGTTGAAAATAACATTGGAAAAAGAGTCCATATTTGATTGGCATAAATTCAAACTTTTTTGGAAATAAATCTAAATTTAAATTAACTATTTTGAAAAAGTATACTTTAATAGGTGTATAAATATAATCAATATTATTGAGATGTTTAAATTGTAGTAAACATTCAAAGTTAGTTTTTTTTTTCATTTTTAAAAACGGAAAGAAACTTTTGCCACTTCTTTAATGTTTTTGTTTTTTATACCTCTGGACTAAGAGCTAAATGTTAATCATGGAAATGCACAAATGCAAAATGTATGTTTACATGTCCGCATATGTATGTATGTATTCTATAGGTATGTATGTATTCTATAGGGAATAAAACGCATCGCATTTCTATGCATTGGAATAATAGAGAGAGCAACAGTAAAGCAGAGATGCCGTAATTAGTTTTCCATTCAATAACATTAACAAAGGGACTCAGGCGAGGAAGCTAAATTAACTTTTATTATCTATGTTGACGTTCCCACAAAGTTATTATTATAAAACACACAGAAGCAATGCAGCACAATCAATGTATAAATTGAGTGTTCTATAAGTTAAAATTCTAAATAATTTAAAATAATAAATGGTGACATCGGTTCGACTGAGTTGGGCGGCGAAATGAATGTTCTGTTCCCTCAAAACCTTCCCGTTACTTTAATAAATCGTTTCAAGTACTCTGTAATGATTACAAATAGACTTTATAACATAATCAATTCAGAGTCCCCTCTATTTCTATCATTAAGTTGGAAGGCGACTTGTCTCAAGAATAATCTTTTCGCAAGCATTTGTGACTGGGCATCTTAACTATTTTCTTATATGTAGAAATAATTTATTTTATTTTTAAATTTAAGTTTGTGTAAGGTTTAATTCAGTTAAAAAAAAAAAAATAACGAAATAAAATTAGTCTAGCTTACTTGACTGCCGCAATCTTCTTCGCTGGCTTCAAAAGTCCAGACACCGCTCAAAGAACTTGGTTTTTCTGCTTTGGCTTCATTACTTGCATCAGTTTTAGCGCCAGTTTCTTTTTCAGTTTTAGCCTCTGCCGCATTCGTTGATGAGCCGCCGCCGGCATTGTTTGGGCTGTTTAAGTTGGCCCGGAATAAAAAAATGTTCTCCACGTCGACGGAGTCGTCACCGTGCTGAGTTTGGACATGGCGCAGGGTTTTGGGCAGTGTCATTGTTGGCCAACACAACAGCGTGGTATTTGTGGCCCTGACTTTGATTTGCGCGGCGTTCAACAAACGTCTCCTAATGAATAAATTAAACCACTGCAAACAAAAACAAAAACAACAAAAATCAACACGTGTGCGGCAGCCAAATAAAAAGAATACACAATGCACGCTAAAGAAGAAATCCATGTAAAACTGTTTTACACTGTCTGCCGTGGAGTACTTGCCAGGCGAATTGAGTTGTCCGCGTAGCGCAAATACTTCATCAAGTATTTAAATAAATATTTAACTTCTCCAATGCAAAACAATGCAAGCGAGTTCGCTAAAGTAGTTCCGATTATTATATTGCTGAACGAGCAATTGAACTAAACGAACTAGCGAAATCGGTTTATCAGTTCATTCTGTTCAATTTGAATACCTTGTAAACAAACTGATTAGAAGGGGTATATTAAAATTATAATGAATATAAAAATGTAAATATAATTAATATGTGATTTGCTTACAATTTAATATTTCCACATAATATATGTGCCAAGCAGAAACGTTAATTCTGTGAATATGATATGTGAGTGGAGTGAGTGCACTCAGGGATTTTAAGGGAAAATCATTCGCACTCCATTCAATGTGGGAGTGCGGTCAGTGTTAAAAGCAAAATAAACAATAGATGGCGCTTTTGACTAGCCAATTAGAGGTGTCTTACGAAAGGTGATAGTATTGATTATCACTGATGCAGTTATATGGTGAAATTCCAATTGAGGTGGGAAAAGAGAGAGAGAGAGCTAGAGAGAGAGAGTGATGGGTGAGAGGAAACTGGTTCGTCCTGTAACGCTTGCGGAGGACACTTACTTCTTCTATGTCCGTGTCATGTTTTTCGGCTATAATTTTCTGCCCATTAAAATAATTGTTATTTTTTCATTGCATAAAAATGTATTCCATAAATTTAATGACTCGATTTTGTCATTTGTCTGTTTTCGTGAATATTTAAAAAATTTGAGCATTTTCCGTTAGATCTTTGAAAATGAGAAATTAAAATATTTAATTAAACAAAAAAGCAATATTTTTACACGGAACTAAATAATTTAATATTAGTTTTCTGAAGAAAAAAATCGAACAATGTTTCAAAAACTTTTCTCTTGCTCACAATGTAATCATTATTTGAACAAAAGCTTTAATCTATAAGTTATCTTAAAGTTCTTATAAAAGTAATTTTATTTATAATTCAGACTCTGCCAAATATAGACTAAAGACATATAGCGCATTTCTGGGCTTTACTAAAAAAATTTTTGCAAATTTATTTAATATGAATGAAATTAATGAACCCTTAACGACATCTAAAGTTTTTGTCTTATGGAAATAAATCTAATTAATTAAGATTAAACTAATAATAAATTGTTAGTATTAATATTAGAAAACTTTGTAAAATTAATTACTTAGAATATAATTAATTATTAAGCATATAATATAAGAATATAATATATATTTATAATAGTAAGTAATTTATCTAAAATATAATATTGTGAATTACATGGTAAATTATTATAGAGGTGTATTCTTGTAGCATCTGGAAATTAAATTTAAAATTAATAACTAAAGGTGATTATCACAGTGTGGCAAAAGTATACAAATGTAGTCTGTTTGTATTCCTATATTTTAGACTCTGACAAACGGGTTTTCTTATAGATATAAAATAAATACATATCGTATGTTTCTATTAGTTATTGAGTGTATTTTTGTATATGAAATGAAAAATGAAAATAACTGCATCCATTAGCTAAATCTTTAGTCATTATTGTGTTTTCTATATACACACATATATCAAATGAAACTAAATCGTACGTTTCTATTAGTTAATTCTTCAGCCTATATTATCATTATTGGGTTTTCTATATACACCTATTTCAAATGAAAATAAATCGTATGTTTCTATTAGTTAATTCATGATACTGACCATGAATTATTATTGGGTGCGTTTCGCAAAACACACCTAGACTTCTATACTATATATAATTCTTATTTAAACATATATATATATATATATAAATATGTATATATATATATATGTGTATACACGTGCATTTGTATATAAGAATCCGCACACAATATTGTTTGTAAACACGCAGTAGTCACTGGGTAGGTTTTACAGTTTGTATATTTTTTGATGAGGAAGCGTGATGTCGTCATTTCTGGCTTTTTGTCCAGGCGAAAAGTCAATTTACCGCACATACATACAAACATAAATCTACACACACTACACACTAAAAAAAAAAAAAAAAATATGTGTGTAATCGGTGAGTGTGCACACCTACAAAATATCGTGCTGATTTAATCACTTTCTTCGCTGCCAGCAGCAAATGCCAACTTTTACTCTCATATGCACGCACACGCCCACAACCACCCCCTCCCTCTGCCCATTTTACGTCTATGGTTAGGAAAGACTTAGAGCCTTATGGCCAGTGGCCATTAAATGTTGCCCTAAATAAGGGGCAAGCCTTTTTTGGTCGCCTTAACCTGACTTGTGGGTTTACAGAAGGATGTTGTAGTTTCGTGACCGAGTGCTTTTCAAGGAGAACACAACAGTGAGTGAGAGAGAGAGAGAGACAGACAGCGGAGTAGAAAGAGAGGAGGGTAGGTAGTATCGCTGGGTTTTTGGAGAGTACAGGTGGGTTAAACTAGTCACGCAGTCGGACATGCAATAGTGTCGCGCTCCTAGTCGCCGCGACTAACTATATAGACCATATTTTTGGTCGGCTTCTTTGGGAGACATTTGGCGAAGGGCCGCGAAATGGATTACGTCAGATCGCCACAGAAATTATTATACAGTAATTTTATGTTTACAGTACTTTAGTGCTGACAGTCCCAACTTTTATTTGTGTCTTAATTTCTAACAATAATTTATAAGCTTTAATCTTGTAGTTCTAGAATAAATAACTAATTACTTAAACCACTCAATACTAAAGTCAATCAATTATAATTGTCATAAAAATGTTAATCATTTTTACAAAACTTTAATATTGATAACAACCTTGTTTATAGAAAAGGAAAAATTGTTAAATAATTGTTTTGCTTAGAATAATCAAATAAATTAGCTATTTAATATTATGAGCAAATCATATTGCATTAATCAATTACTATGGTAATTATATTCATATTTAATTATTATTTGTATTTTTTTTTTATTCAAACCTTTACAGTGAGCTTGAAACTTGTGGTTCTGGGATAAATAAATAATATATATGTATATGATATTGTGATATTGCATTTTTTCCATTTCAATATTTAAATGTGGGAATTCTCAACATTTAAGTTTATTTAACTTAACGTAAACACTAAATTAATGTATAAATTCAGAATAAACATTTTTCTGATGATTATAAGTTAATGACTTTCAAATAAATGCCACAAAATAAGATTTGTTTCAAAGTCATTCAGTTATAATCATTAAAAAAAAATGTTTATTCTGTGTTTTTATAGTAATTTAATGTTTACATTAGGGGGAACTAAACTTTATTGTTGATTGTCCTCTCATCAATAGACCAGTAAACGATTGTTCTTTTGTTGCATTTATTTAAAAGTCATTAAGCATATTTTTTCCAAAATTCATATTTAAACCGCTTTTAGGTCTTAATGATGTTTTAACGAGTGTTGAAAGATATGCAAAAGTTTAAATTAAGCAATTTTATTGAGAGAAAAATTAAAACATAGACTAGCTCTATAGTAATTAATTATATATGCATGTTTTACAATTTTATGCTCTCATTAATATTAATAGTTAATAGGTCATCAAACTATAAACAATTTACACTTTTTGCAAAATAAAATAAATATACGTAATAATAATAAAAATTCGACCAATCGGAAATTTTGAAGCGCTGGAGGATTAATTCTCAAATTCAAATATTTTCTGGAAGGTTAATTCTCAAATTCAAATATTTTCTAATTTATGGTTGTTTTATGTCTTAGAATTTATAGTAGCGAATAACCGCTGGAAGCAAACGGGAAACGATACCTAAGAACGTGAACTTTTTTTTTGTTAACTAAAGGAAATCGAAAACCAAAAGATTTCAATGTCAACCTTAACGAAGGTCAAGTAGTCAGACCCAGTCCTCAGACTGGTGGCCCCCTGACCCTCTGACCTGCACTTTCCGTTGCTACAGCAATGTGAAAAATAATTGCAATATAATTACAAAGCAAAAGTGGGTCAACATAAACCAAGTCGTATTTAGACCAAAGAGACCGCTGTACAAACATAATGGACATATTCCGAAAGCGATATTTATCAGTGACATAATATCAAATTCTTAATGTGTTCAATGAGCCCAGTTTAATGGTTAGCCTTATTTAATTATACACTTGAGAGAGAAAGAAAGAGACCGAGAGAGTGACATAGATATAGACGTCTGTCTATATGTAGAATACCTATAGTATATATTTAATACATATATATTTGTTTAGTACAACCGCTTGTCTTTGTGTAGTAAGAATATCTAAACATCGTGCAGATCCCGCACGGAGATGAAAGACTTTTGCCCTGTGCAACTAAATCACTAGGAATTTAATTTTTGTTGGCCCCAAGCCAAAAATATTCTTTTGTTTAAGAAGAATATGAAAGTTTCATCAAAATTAAGCATTGATATGTGTGTGTCGCACACATACACACATAATACACATATTATGAGTAAATAAGTAATGGTAAGTGAACACACATATTATACATATATATATATATATATTTAAATAAATATGTGTCATGCTAAATTCTTATTTATTGGATTAAGCTAAGAATTTATAATACTATACTTTTAATAAACAACAGTAAAACACCAAAGATCCGACAAAAGACATATAAAAAGAGTTTTATTTTATTTTATCATCTTTATTCTTTTTATCTTATTTTACATACCAGACCCATTTGAATATATGATGGTGTACATACATATATATTTTTCGTCGACAATTTTAGCAATTCAAATGTTTTGCATTGTCAAGAAATTAAATTTATTAATTTAGTATATATATTTAAATAGAACGGAAAATTCGAAAATTCTACATGCAAAAGTCTAATTTAACATGTACACTTAACATATATATGAGCATTGGACAACTGTAACAATGCACTGCAAGAAAACTTATGTTACTTTGTGTTCACCTATCTCTACTCCCTCTTTAATATTTTTTGGCAAGAAATTGCAACCATTTTCTCTGTCTGCTAAGTCCCTTCTATTCTTCAAAAATGCACATGCATTTTATCTGTTCAGTGTAAAAGCTAACAGATCGAATTAAGCCCACTCAGAAGCAATTTCCTGCTCATCGATCCCAATCTTCGTTGCCATTGGATATTGCTGTAAGCTTATTAACATTTCAAGTATTATCGGTGAAACACTCCATCTCTCTCTCTCTAACATATCTCAGAAAAATCTCAGAACGTGCTTAACTGTTATAAAATTATCTTACTCCACATTTGCTCTTCTTTATCTTCTCTCTCAATATTTCTCTCGCCCCTCTCAAAATTTTAATTTTCTTATTACTAAGCTTCTAAAGATGAATACATTTTTGATCTGATTGGGTTTTTACTGCTTTTCCACAATTTATTGCTGTGTATTACTGTATTACTGTGTCAATTGCTTTGGAAAATCGATTTGTGTCGATAAGTCCAAGCGAGGGGTGTTATCGATAAAATGTAATAAACTTGATCTGCGACTCAGACAGACGGACTTGACTAGATTGATTCTGCTGCTGATACTGATCAAGAATCTATATTCTTTTATGAATCGGATATGCTTTCTTCTGACTGTTACATACTTTTGCACAACTTCATTATACACTTTGCCCAATTTTAATGGGTTCAGGGTATACAAATTGAAATTGCAATCTCTAATTGATCAAACCCAGTCAAAGTAATTCAAGCTTGGGCATGAACACTAACATGTTTCTAATGCAAAAAACCAATCCATAAAAATAGAGCGCACTTTTTAATGGCCAACATGTTGCATGTACCGAGAGTAAGCCAGTTAAATGACATAAAAAACAAAAAGAACGCATAGATTTTTTTGTTTTACATAATGTTTTAGAGTTTTTCCAAAGCGCCCAAAGGTAAATGAATCGCGTTGTGTGTGAAATATGAACAAAACGTTTTAGCATTGAGATTCGAAGAGAAACAGCAGCGTTGCTCTCTTCGAAGCTCTGCAACTTATACACAACCGATAACATTATAAGTTCGTTGTAGCAGAGAGCGCGCGCAAAATTCAAAAAATTTCGAAAGAAAAAAACGTTGCAGTCGACGTGTGTTGACGGCGCCACACTGTGTTTTGGGGCTGCTCCAATCAGTCGGCCGCTTGCTGTCAGCCAGTGCAGAGGTTGTCGCGTGAATTCCATTCCTGGATAGCTAGTAAAACGTGTGCGACGAAACAATTGTATTGAAAAACACGCCGACGCAACACACCTGAGGCGAGACCAGACGAGACGAAACGAGACGAGACATTGATGGCTTACAATCTCTGAGTCAATCTCTGAGTAGTGGCTCGTTGTTAACGGGAATGGATGTGCGGGCGTTTGTCGCACTATTCAAAAATATATAATAAAAACCCGTTCCGTTTGGGTCTTATTTTTTGCGTGGTAATTAACAACAAAACACTCCGGCGCCACGCCACTCGCGTTATCAGATAATCAAAGATATAAAACACAAAAATAAATATCAAAAATTCCAATGAAGTGAAGTGATTTTATGCCTGTTATAACTTAATTGTTTATCGCGATTCTTGCTGATACATCTTCATTGTGCACGTGCAGCCAAAAGGTTGATAAAACAAAATAACATAAAACACACAAAGTTTTTAATGATATGTAAAAAGGTTTTGGAGCATGAAATTATTGCGGGTTTTTAGCGGCCAATAAACATTATTATTTATTAAGTTGTATAACTGACCTACCAGTTAACTGCGCATTTCAAACGAAAGTAACGTCTAAATTGAAATGTTTTGAAATTTTGAATTCACATTCTGACATTTGATCTTTTATCCCATTTCACACACACACACACACACACACACGCACACACGCTCGCACACACAGTTGTCATTATAATTATAATCAGTCTTTTCAGACATTTGACAAGCGACTAAATAGAAGGAGTGTGTATGAGTACCGAGAGCTATTTGAGGACAACGTTTTTAGAATTTTTCCTTTGCTTGTGTACAATTGCTATGTGTGTGCAAGTGTGTGTGTTGTGCGAGTGTGTGTGTGTGCCCGTGCATGGCTCTGTACCAAAAATATGCGCCATTGCCGTAGTCTAACATCGTCCATTTTTACGTACGCAAATAGTTTTTGTTCTGAAAAATTGTATATTTTCTAGACAACAATTTTTTTTTTTGTTGCTTTTGTTGTAGCTGTTGTTATTATTGTTGTGGTTGTTGTTGTTGGCACTTAGTTAGGGGTGACGTTTTGAAATATATCAAGTAATTTCAGTAGCCCTACGCACAGAATGGCCTCTAATGATCGAATAACGTCAAACAGCGAGCTCCACATGCGAGATTATCTAATATGCTTTTAGCGTGTCTTCATATTCAGGACAAAACACAATGCACACAAACACACACACAAACACACACACACACACACATACATCCATACACCCATCCATGCACATTAAGTAAATATTGTTTATGAAAGTGAATGAAAGACATTTTCTATTTGAAATTTCTCATACAAGTCGGTTGGTTTTCTCTGGGTTTTTTTTTTGTTTTTTTCTGTTGCCAGGAATGCCAAGTGCGACACATCAATTATGATTTTATTTTGAATTAAATGTGTCTCATAAGCGAGATTCTGACATTTTTATTGAGAAATCCTTTGCCACTTGCCCCACACGAGTTTATTATATAAGAGAATATCTATAGAAAATACTCGTAAAACAGACATCAACTTGTCATTGTAGTATGTATGATCAAACAAAAAAAAAATATAAAACAACAACGAGCAGATCGCAAAACAAAAAAATTAGCACACATAAACACAACACACATGCCTATGTTTATGTGTGTGCGTGTGTGTGTGTGTGAAACTCGTGCATATGAAATGACAAAAATTCACATTATATGTGGCTATGTATTTTCCTTGTGTGTGCGGGCAAACCAAGTAATACATCAGACTTATTTTAGCACAAAGCCCCCGAAAAATAAATACATAAGTAAATAAATTTCATGGCGATACAAACTACAAGAACAGAACAGCAGCAGCTGCTCCTCACAGTGCGGGTGGGGATTGGTGGTGGGATGTCTTATGGTGGGGAGCGGGTGGCACACTGTCGATCGGAGAAGGGACACATTAATATTAACTTGCCACTAAAAGAGAGATAATATGAGCATTTGATGTGCCACGGGCGATAGAATTCTAATTGCAAATGCTTTGTTGACTAGACCAAAAAAAAAATATCAAATCAAAAACTAAAAATGAAAATATGAAAATTTTAAAATTTTAAAATATCCGACGGTGTTTTGTCTTAAGTATATTTCTTTGTTGGCATGTAACGAGCAACAGCTGTGACCCTAATACGTATACTATCTGTGTAGTGCACTATCCCCTTTTGTTCTATCTATATATCCATTTCATGTCATCGATGATATCCGTGTTTCAAAGAAGCCAAAACGTGTAACTTTCTGTATGTATAAATATATATTTAAATGGGTGCGCGCACAAGCATTAAATGCTGTTAAAGGCAGTCTGTCCCATCCGTCCGTCCGTCCGACCGACAGTCCATCAGGCCCAAAAAACCATCAGCAGCTATCAAGCCAGACGTCAGATGTCGAATGTGCATTTAAAATCCATTACGCTATATTTAGTGGCTTTTCTTTCGCCATTGTTCCATTCCATTTTCATTTATTAGACGATAAACAAGTGCACAGAAGCGTTGCCCGTCAAGACAGGTAGCTTCTAGTCTCACAACCCCCCTCCTTCGCCCGACTCCCGATACACACATATTGGCGGTTACGCTTGTTCCCATCCCCTCTCTCTCTCTCTCTATCAACCGAGGTGTGTTTGTGTATTTGAATTTGGGTTTGGGTTCATTTTAACATTGCTTTGCTAACTAAAACAACAAATTTACCAATGAACAAATTCTACCGATTTCGCTCACAGCTAAATGTATGTGTGGCAAATACACATACATACATACATACATACATATGTATGTTGTGCATTAGAAGGTTCGGTATACCCTGTACTTTTAGCACAAGCTTCATTCTTAATCGTCTATCATTTAATTTGAAATTTATTTTGAACTTTTGGGCTGTTTCTAGTTTGACATAAAACAAAAATATATTTTTATGGCATTTAATTTGAAACTTAAAATAAAGTTTTCAATAGGATTTTTAATAGCCATTTCCCATTTCCTAAATGTATATAATTTTATATATTTTTAATTAATGTTCAATTTGTTTTCGTTACCTTTAGTTATTAGTTAAACAGTCGAAAAGTGTTCCCTTGTTTTTAATTAACTCAACATTTTTGGTTGACTTCAATACAACAAATTAAATAAAATTACAAAATATTTTCTCTTATTATTTTGTTCCGCTTGATGTGTATTAAAATTAGACAAAGAATCGTAGGAAACAAGAACGATGTGTCTGAGGCGGAGTGTTCTCTGTCTTAATTGGCAATTTGACAGAATACAATTTTAATTAATTTTTCTTCCATTCACTTGTTTAAGATTCATTATTAAAACGCAACAGAGATTTGGTCAGATTGATACGGTTTTAGCCCATTGTGCATGGCATGAAATCGCATAGACTTGTTAAAAGATAAACCAAACAAAATCAACCAAAGTAAATTTCGACTTCCAAAATATTTCAAATAAACGCGTCGAAAGTGGCAAACAAATACTGAATTGATCTTACCTCTTCATACATACATACATACATACATACAAACATATATACCTATTAGTGATAGGTAAACATTCATGTCTATACACTCTGAAAAAAAACGGCATCAAAAGTGCGCCAAGGTTAGCTCACATTATTATCTCAAAAGTATAATTCCATTGAATTTTATTCTTAATTATAGGGCAACTTTGTTCTGATGTGTAGAAAAAAAATATCTGATTTTTATGGATTGTTTACATGCAGTTTTTTTTTATTATGTTTAAAATACATATTTTAAGATATTACATAGACAAACTAGTATCATAGTTTATAAACTCATTTAATTTAATTTGAACTTGAAAGAGCAAACTTTAAATGTATTTTAGCTAAAAATAATGGTTTTCAATTCAACTTTCAAGAAATATATTTGTTTAAAATTGAAAACCATTAAAAAAATATTTCTATAATCCGTATATTGAATGTATTTCCAGTACAGGATTTTCAAATAGAACATTTAAAATTCATTTTTTTATTTTTTAGTTTTCAAGGCGATTTTTTATATTTTAAGTAGTTTTTTTTTGCGAGTGTATAGTTAGATTTATGTAAGATCACACTTTAATAGCATTTTAACAAAATAAACAGCGAACGTAAACGAAGAAGATGTGTGCGTGTATTGAAAGCAAGGATCGAGATAAAAACACTAAACAATAAAAATAACATATTTAAATTATGTAGTTAATTATGCAATACAAGTGTTGAACATATTTCAATTATGTAATACAAGTGCTGAACATACAAGTAATATATAAATCTTTCGCAGAGCGAGTGAATGTGATACAAATAAACATAAATAACAAGCAAACAAACGTATACAAATAGACAGAGATAGAGAAAGCGAGAGAGAGAGAGAGACAGAGAGAGAAGGCGAGTGATAAAAAGAGATAGACAGAATGCAGAATTCATCGTCTTCATGTGCCTGGTATTTGCCATGGTCCTTGGCTGCCCAGCAGCATCACCACAAGCTGCTGGCCATGCAGACACCCTTTGCGGACAAAGTGGCCGTTACTCCGCCGGGAGCCATATACGCCGCACAGCAACCACAAATGCATCAGCAGCAACAGCAACAACAGCAGCAACAGCAGCAGCAACAACAGCAGCAACTCCAGCAGCAACAGCAACAACAGCAACAACAACAACAACAACACTCACCAAACACGGCTGCAGCACCGCCAACAAATTATCAACAGCCAGCATTGCATCCGAGTGCCGGACAACATTTCTCTATGGCGCCCGCTTATAATTTTGGACAGCCGCTGCTTGCCGCTGCCCAAACGTCCAGCTTTCAGGGGCAGTTGGCGGCGAGCACTCAGCCCCATCCACATGCACATGGACACGCACATCCACATTCACATGCCCATCCACACAGTCACTCGACGCAGACGCATCTGTTGCAGTCGGCAATGTTCTCGCCACTCTCGCTGAGCGCTTATTATACGGCAGCGGCAGCGGCAGCAGCTGCAGCGGCAGCGGCCGCCGGACAGGCTGGTCAAGCAAATCATGCCGCATTTGGTGGCGTCAACTCCTTATCCGCACAGCAGCAGGCGCTTTTGGCTGCGGCCTCTGTGGCAGCAAGTACGGGTGGCGCGCCAACTGGTCTGCTGCCACAGGCGGGGTCGGTGCCGGTGCAGGTGCAAGTGCCTGTGGCACGCTCAGCTGCGCCGCCCGCCTGCACTCTGGTGCAGTCGATGAATTGCCTGCCCCAGGATCTGCAGCATCTCTCTTCCATTAATCTCAATCTGGGCGGCGTTATGGCACTTAGGAATCATGCAAATGCTGCCTCAGCTCTCAACTCCATCAAAGCAATCCCAAATCCTGCGGCACTAACTCTTAACAGAAAGGTATGTACCTCGAAACCTCGATAAAGAATGATTTCTATTTCAATTCAACTTAAATTTAAGACTTAATAATAAATATAAATAAATAAATTTATGAATGTATATATTGTATATAACCGTTCATTCTTCCGCGACTTTTCATGTTTCTATTTCTATTTATTTATTTTTTATTTTTTTTGGCTAGACGATTTCAGCAAAAAATTATGCAACCATAAAACACTTAGATAAGCAAGAAATATGAGAGGGAATTGTCATTAAAAGTGGCCAAGAGTAAACAAAAATAACTCATTGCCACTTTTTGGCCAAATTTGTCATAAAAGTAGCCAAGAATAAGATAGAACGTTGCAGTCGGACGTAACCGACAGCGAAATACTATTATACCTTTATTTGTGTACAGTTAAGAAATACTTGAATTCCGGGGGATATGGGCGTTTATCGGTTTTGGGGGCGGGAGTGGGCGTGGCCCAAAAAATTTTGGAGTTCGATCTTAGTAATACACCTTTTAAATTTGGTAACTGTAGCTCTTAAATTGCGGGAGATACAGGCATTTATCGTTTTTTGTGGGCGGGAGTGGGCGTTTACCTTCCAAGTTTGCTTACTCTATCTTCGGAGATATACGGAGTTATCGATTTACAATCGGAATTGTCGATTATAGGCGCAGGTGTGGGCGTGGCACCACAAATTTGTTATCGGTTCTTAAAGGCGACTACCAGTAATATACCTACCAAATTTGACGTTCCCTACTCAAAAACTGCTGAAGATATAGCCAGTTAAAAATTTTTTGGACGGGGGTGATGGGGGCGTCGGAGGTGGGCATGGCACATGCCAATCTTTCAAGGACCTCGTCAACAACCTACCAACCAAAATTGATGACTGTGACTGTATTCATTAAATTGTAAGAGATATGGGGACTTATCGATTTGCTAAAATCGAATTTATCGATTTTCTAGCTCCCTAGTGGACGTAGGTCCAAACCCAAGACACTTTAACTTTTGAGAGTACTTTCTAGTATACGTTCCAAGATTCAAGTCTCTATCTCTAAGGGTGTCGGAGGAACGCGCGTTCATACAGACGGACAGACGGACAGACAGCATGACGGACATTGCACAAAACCAATATACTATTATACCATTTTGCTAAAATAGTATAAAACAAAAAATATGTCATTTGCCATTTTCAGGCCAATTTTCATGAAATAACCACTAAGCTGCAAAAAATATATATTATAAAATATTACATAAGTGCTTTTGTTTATAACAGATTAAAATCAGACCCAGTTGCACTTACTTAGAGCTGCCCATTTAAATTGTTAACACAAACAAATAAAAATGCATTTAAAATCGATTAAAAAATATTTAAAATAAAAATTTGATTTATAATTTCGCTGTCGAAAATTCATAAATTAAACAAACAATAAGTTCAAGGCGAATTAACACGTAATAATTAATTTTTTCACATTCGGAACTAATGACTAATTGTACTCATCTTACTAATAACTTTTATAATTTTTAATAATGAATTTTGTTGATGCCGGACTTGATATTTGTATATCCATAACCCATTAAAAATAAGTAAAAAGGAATTAATGGTTTTGTGCAAATGTATGTAACAGACGGAAGGAAGCATCTCCGCCACTATAAAATATATATATTCTTGATTAGGGTCTACAGCCGAGTGAATATAACCCTGTCCGTCTGTCCGTCCGTCCGTCTGTCCGTCTATATGAACACGCGGATCTCAGAGACTATAAGAGCTAGCGACTTTGGAATATAAGTTCTCGTGTACCAGGCGCAGATCAAATTTGCTTTATTTTATCGATAACTACATCTGTTTCTGAATTATCGATACATTTCGATTTTCGATAGCAATGAATTCCAAAATTTAAGAGGCGGAGGATTCTAATTTATACATAATATGCACATACATATTATTGATCAATTGCCAAAATTTCATTAAGATCGGATAAGAAACACCAAATATAACTGGAATATAATTAACAACTGGGCTAAGGGTATGTCGTAGTCGAGCCAACTCGACTACAGCATCTTACTTGTTTTCTGGTAGTAATATGATCTGCTGTTATATAGCAGCCAGATTCAGTGTGATATAGATCTGTAATTAGATTCATTTGCCAGACCAAATTTGAGATGCAGCCAAGCTGGTGATTAAATTTCGTAAATTGTAATCAGAAATCCTAATCTAAACCACTGCAAAATTGAGATGAAGGAGTGGACAACCGCCCCCTCCGCCTTTCTCTACGTACGCCCTTAAGCGCCACTGTTATTGCACTTGGAGTTAAACGAATTCAAATTTGTGGCTTCTTTTTATTAGTTTGCCACAAAGAATATCCAAGAAATATTTCTTAATAACAATTACAATGAAAACTCAAAACTCTCAAAGAGCAAACAACTATTTAAACTTGAATGTGGCCAAAATGCTTGTATATCCAGTGCTGTTTTTGGCTTACAACAACTTTTCGAGTAAAGTATATAGAAAATCCGCCAAAGCTTACTAACGGTGTAGAAAATGTTCTTCTTGTGCACATTGAGCTATTTTCATTTACCGCTAGGGTAACTAAATATTGGTTTGGACGGAGTGAAATTGATAGCCTAAATTGATTGAAAAAGCTTGCGCGCAATTATGAAAAGCGAAATTGGCCTTAGTGTCAGATGACGTGGAACTCATGAGCTCCATAAAACTGTTAAATAAATAATGTTTTTATTGATATTAGGGAAGCTGTTAATCGGTTCTAATTAAGCCATATTATTGCTGAACGAATAATAATGATGATTAAAATATTTTGTGTACCAGCGAAATGGTTTGGTTTAATTTATTTATTTTTTATTTTTTTTTTATGTATGAATATATAATAAAATTATTTTTCCAAAAAGTCAATCAGAAAATGGCTTATTGTTCGATTTAATTGTTGTTATTAAATTGCACATAATTTATTAGCATTTAATTGATCATCGCTGTTATACAAAATAATTAAATCTGCATATCCCAAGACCGCTTTAAAAAAGTTGTGCTTTTAGAAATTGTAGCTGCAGGCATTTAAATCTTGTTCACTATTTGTTTTGGACATGTGATATGTGAACTAATTTCCCTATACGAATTAGCTGCGCTAACTTGAATTAAACTGCATGCTTAAAGCTCACATGAGCTTGCTTAAGAGGCAAACTCTCGAGTGGAGCTCAACAACATTTCATCGAACTGGTCTCCTAAACGGCATGTCATGATTTCTGATTGCAATCGAGTACTACTTGTGCGAAGGTCATCGAGACACAATTGATGTCAGTGCCTGAGAGCCAGCTGAGCAGGTGCTGTTTACGTTGAAATGAGCCGTGCTCTTGAACTACCACACGGGTAACATGCATTACCTCCACATACATACATACATACATACATACATATAAACATATATATACATATGTATGTGTGCTAAGATTTATGTGAGCTCATCATAATGATTTATCGATAGTTAGACAATTGAATAGATGCGCATATAAGTACAAACACATGGAATTGCTATGTACAATGTACATAAGTAATTGTACATACATATATACGTGGGTACAGGTTATAAGAATGAGTAGCTGTCGCCATTATAATTTATAATGTATTCATACAAAATATAATAAAAAAGTTATTTGCACGTAGGTGCAGCAATAATTTAAAACTGGAAGCTGCTGTCTTCCTACTGGTATCCATAAATTAGGTACATATGTACCTATGTACCTATGTACCTATCTGTAAATTCTAACTGCTTGCGTGCCAATATTACATATTGTTGATGCACTCAGAAAAAAAACAACCTAAGCGCACTAGAAACGTTTATCTTGTTTTTGGAAATAGTTTTAAATGTACAAGAAAAAAATATATATAACCATTTTTTTTCGTAAATATATACTGAGATATACATATAATTCTAGTAAAGTCATAAAAAGTGGGAGTGCAAAACAGTTATTTTAAGAAAATATACTCAATTATTAAGATAAAAAAGTTTAAAAATACTTCCTGAAATTCAGAAGCAGATAGCTATCTATTCTTTTAATAAAAGCAACTCTCTTCTTAATATGAATTTCCAGCAGCACTTGCCGACAATTTTGTAAGTTTCTGGGCAATATTTTATATATGCTATATATATACTAAAACTTAACAATAAGCAGCTAAATAAAAGTTAAGAGCCACCTCGATGACTGCTCAAGTTTCTAATTGCGCCTTATCTACAGTCAACACTTGTTTATAAAAAAAAGCTTAAGTTTTTATAGGGCTATTTTTGAAGCATGACACAATGTTTTCAACAAATTATTTACCTAATGGATTAGCAATAAAATTGAACAGAAATGAATTGAAGGGCTACGAGCAACGTGTTTTATTTTGTTTAACAAATCTTATGTAAATGTTTAGTCAGCTACACAGGATTAGTAATTAAGCGAATTCAGTTTATAATTAGATATCAATTTAGGCAATGAAATCGTATCTCGGAAAAGATATATGTTTATACCGGATGCATAAACTAAACAGACGAAAGATTCGTAGAAACAAACATTTCGATCCACGTGTGTATACATAGGCACATACCAAGTATGTAAGTGTGTACATACACTAAACATATAATTTTCATTGAATTTAAGAAAAAACATATCTTTTCTTTTCGTAAAAATCTCGTGGGTATTTTTATGTTTACCCAGAATTATTACATTAGCTTTCTTGTCACCTACATTATTAATAAAAATTAGCGTTTTACAAATATTTTAGATAGTTTATATCTATCTCTATCTCTTACAGTCGGACTGACAAATTTTTACTCTGAATTTCAGAAAAGATGTTTCTATAAATAATACTTAAGCCTATGCATTTCTACCTTTTCTGAAAAATAGTAAAAACAATCCTTCTAATATTAATACACGTTTTCCCATGTATATATTTTAAAATGATTTCTAAGGACCAGAAAATGTTTCTAATTCTTTTACGGTGACTTCTAAATTTCAGACTAACATTTTTTTTCTAAGTGTATGTATGTTTGATTGCAATACCGGACACATAGCTTTCATTAGTGTTTTGGATTGTTACATACAGATCTAAAGTGGCCAAAATTGACTTGGATTGTGATTATGACAAAACTGCATCATGAAACCCAGTCAGACTATCTGCAATCACACTTCAAAGCTGAAATCTTTGGACATTCACTTTAAAAGTAAAAATAACAACAACAGCCCCGACTGTCCAATTTACAAATAATCACTCGATTGTAATCAGAAATAGCTTATTACGATTTCAATTGTGTGTGTGTGTGTGTGTGCATTAATTGAGTCTCTTCCGAAATAATCGTGTATATAAATTGTACAATTTAATTGTATGTAACGTTGTTTTCTTGCTAATTGCAAAATACACAGCTTGTTCACAGTATGGCAGCCAAGTACTTTGGTAAGATGATATCATAAAAATGAAAAGTAATTATGTGCTTGGCACTTAATAAATAAATAAATACAAATACTATTTTAAAACGCAATCTGCAATCTCCTTGTGCCACTAATACATAACTACATATACATACATACATACATATATATATATATAAAGACCTTTCAGATTTTCCGCATCGCTACGCATGCTATTGCTATTGCTATTGCTATTACTATTGCTATTGCTACTGCTACTGCTACTTCTGCTGCTATTGGTGTTGTTGTTGTTTCTTTACGCTGTTTTCCACACTGGGTTTTGAAATGCAGTGGTGAGCAACAAGCGGTAAACGCTGACTGAGTTGGTCAAGGTTTCCTCACATGGCCCATAAAATAGCCACAACTGCCAGTTTAGAGACAAGCGGTGCTCTTTTGTCTTTCGCCTCTTCTCGTTGTCTTTGTTGTTATTGTTGTTGTTGTTTACATAAATTCATAATACGCATGTTCAACTTGGCCATACAGAAGTCATACAACAAGCAACAAAAAAAAAAAAAAACAAAAACGAGATATTTACTTGCCTACAACTTGTGGCCCTTGAAAACAAGTTAAGGCACAGTGCTGTAAGAAACTTCAACACGCTACTTTAATACCCCCGGGAGGGTATTAACAAAATTATACGTAGCCTGTTCCCCATTCCGAGTCCATTGGCAATTTATGAAAGCATGCGAATTTATTGATAACATATTCACTTAAAGTATGATTCAAGAATAAACTATAATTATGATTAATCGTTTTGCAACAGTTTGAGCAACCATTTATGTCTTAGCCAAAATATTATTTTCAAAAGATATTTCGCAACAAGCCACAACGGCAATTTTAGGCACACCGATGTTTCCATACCCTTGTAGACCGCAATAAATTATCTGATGACTAAATTTGTCGACGATGACTGATGATAATGATTTTTTGACAAATGTGAGAAATTTAAAAAACCGCAAAAAAAAAAAAAATAAATAATAATAAATTTCATAAATACATTAATTAATAATAAGTAAATAGAAAAGAAAACATTAATCAATATAAAATTGAGCAAAGTAACCCAGTATAAATAAATATATAATAAATAATAATAATAAATAATAATAAATAATAAATAATAGACATATAGCTGTCCAAGGAATAATTATTGAGTTTATGAATTATTAATAATAAAATTAAGATGTCAAGGGTATCTAACGATCGACTTTCCTAAGCTAGTTTAACAATCTTGTTAAGATAAAAAAAAGCGATACCAATTCCAAATGTTTGCCGATTTGCTCTTCCGAATTCCGATCAAAATGGTTTCGTTTTAACTAATTCGTTATTGTTTGCGAACCCTCAGCTCTCAGATATCAAAAATCGTATATATACATATATATATTATAAGTATAGCATTTGTATTGGGAGCATTGTTCTTTAGCTTGCATACCGATTTATCATAGGCGATTTTATACACTTGTCGAGGATCTTATAAATTTCTTTAGAATTTTGTCACGCGTATACACCACCATAAAGTATATATATTCTTGATCAGCATCTATAGCCTTGTCCACATAGCTATGTCTGCTTGTCCGATTTTTTTTGTTTGTCTTTATTCTCGCAGTTTAAAAGCAATCTTGATGCATATCCGTCTTTTGGCTTTTCTCTCTTATGACGTCGAATGCGTTCGTATCACACCACTTTTTTATATATAAATGTATTATATAATCAAAAAAATCTGGTAGATAATATAAAACAAATTTCTTGTTTTTAAAATTTTTTTTTAATTTAATTTTCTATTTAATTTTATTTATTATTTACTTTTTGTATATTTCTGTGTCGACTGATAAATAAATAAATAGCTGACGTAGGATGTTTGTTCAGGTTTAAAAAAAATTACTTTGCTTACTTATAAGCCAATTCATATATTTGTAAACTGAGCGATTAGTTTGCGTAAAAACAGACGGACGGACATGGCTATAACGAATCGGCTCAATACACATCCAATGAGGATCAATTTGGTAGCTGATTGAAACATCATAAATTGCATTTGATAAATACACACATCCAGATGTAAACACTCAATAAGTTTGTTAGCTTGGCCAGCAGCTTTCCTTTTGTGTGTGGTGTGTGTTGCAAAACAAGAATTTACAGTAACTCTAAATGCACAATTGTACAATCTCTTTGGGGGGACAACAACAACAAGTTGGCCAACAAAAACAAACACTTGTCTGACTGATATGGTCACTAAGCGGTTCGATTTAATGCAGCTCACTCTAATTGATGGCAGGATTTCTTTTAATCTGGTTTTGTTCGCCTCATTAAATGGCCTGGACAGGTTTTCCTCTATGCTATCAGTAGAATAATAAAGTCATGCATTACTTTTTACTGATGAGTTAAGTAGAAAATTCAGAACATAATGTGAAAGCCAAAACGTGTTTGGGCTGAAGCCAAAAAAAAATATGTTACATTTAATGCTCCGTAAATATGAACGAAAATATGTTTAAAAAAATGCATTAAAGACGACATTTTTTAAATAATTTTAGCACTTAACGACTTTAAAAAAAAAGAAAAAAATATTCAATAGTTGACATGCAACGTTATGGTGCTTCCTCGAGGCATTTTGTGCAACCGAATTCTAAATAAATACTTATTACAACTTGTTGTTGTATTTTGTCACTTAAAAATGGTCCTGTAAAACACCATGAGCAGACATCATGAAATACTTAAATTTAAAGACAAATAATTATTTTATTGAGTGTAATAGGACCACAATACATATATATATATATTTATTATTGATAGATCACCATTGCATATTCCACAGATGCACATTAATTAGAAGACAAATTAGATAACAGTCTTTTACCGATGTTAAATTAAATAATTTTCTCAAGTGACGCATTTCAGTTGAGTTCCAGGTGACACATAAAAAAAAATGTAATAAATTAAGTGATTTTTTTTGTAAGAGCATCGAAATTCCTCGATTAAATATAAAATTCAAGAAGATGACCAGGCGCCAGTGTTCTTGAAATTGAAAATTGATAATTAAGCGCAGCGTGCTCACGTGCTGCTATCTACCTACACACACACACACATATATATATATATATATATATATATATATATGGAATTAAATATACATATACACACTATGTATTATAGTTCCAGATTCCGCACACGCACTCGCACACGCCCGATTATAGCACCTTGCGCAGACGAGTGTGGAGAGATTATGTCGCATATATGTAAACACACATACAATTATACACATATAAGTGTGTATGTGTGTGTATGTGTGATTGTTTCAGCTGTGTGGGTGTAGCCATAAATATTAGCTGCGGCTTCGGGATGCTGTCCAATATCGAGCAAGCAGGCAGCAAGGCAGGCACCCACCCAGTCAGCCAGCCGGGCGTGCCGTCGGGCAGGCAGTGGGGCAGTCGGGCACACTGTCAGGCGTCGTTTGTTTGGAACAATATAAAACCGTTAAACTTGTATAGCATTCAATGCACAAGCACACACTCACACACGCATACATATATACAAATATATGCTTTTAAATAGATGTGAATATGAATATGTATTTGTTGCAGCACATATGAATGGTCGCTTGCCAAGATCTCTGGCAACAGGTCTCCGCTGTTGAATGATTCAATTAATTTAGTCTTTTTATATGAATATCATCTCATGGATGAGTAGCGCAACCATTTTCATCAAAAACACATATACATGTATATATGTATATGTATATATGTATATATAATGTATGTGTGTGGGCAGAGTTCATTCAACACTTTTAGTTGTTTTTTTTTTGCCTACAACAAATAATAATCATAAATGATTATTGATTATGAGAAACAAGCTAATAACGTGTTATATTAATTTGAAGCAACCAACTAGTTGTATCTAAATGCTTTTTTTTTTTAATTTTACACGAATGCCTTAGAATAAAATATTGTAAATATTGTAGTCAAATGATATCAGAGCTAAATTTAAACCGTACACTAGAAAATCGGAGACTTTCGAGTGGGTCTTTTGTCTAGTATGTTTATGTGGGGCTATTGTGGGATTTCTTGTGTGCAATTCTTATGTAGAATGTGACCGACCCATGTGAGAGAAGAGTCGCCTTAAAACTGTAAAATATGCTGCTTAAGGGAAATTGACCGACAGGCCATCTCGGTCGTCGTCGTCGTCGTTGGATGTCTTTGGATGTCGTTGTTGTTGTCATGGCTGTTGCCTTCTCGGTGTCAGACTCCCGTCACCCGGGCTCCCGTTCTCCCGTGCTCTCTGCCCTCCCGCATAGCATTTTCGGGCATGCACACATACATTTTATACATACATACATAAATACATACATAGTTTACATCATTTGTTGGGCTCACTGCCAATGAAAGCAAAGACAAAAGTCAGGCAGCCAACAGTCACTCATCGGAGTCCACGAAAGAGACGACTAACTGAAATGCAAGTATCTATTCCAATTACATGTATGTATGTATGTGTGTACATCTGCATCTATAACTAGTGCAACAGCTTCAGATACAAACTTTTGCATTCTACATATGGACACTCGTAAAAAAATACGACCTAAAAGTGCTAGCTCATATTATTGTTACGACATTTTAATTCTAAAAATCAGTCTGCTTCTTTACTTAATTCAAATGTAGATCTTTCGAAAATTTAGAAGAAGAAAAATTCTACTTTATTCCTTTTAAGAAATATATTTTTAATAATTGAAAATATTACTGGGAAATAAAAAGAAGACTTTCATTTGTTTTTGTTTTCTTATATTTCAAATTAAATTCTTATTAATAAGAAAATTTTTAGGTCGATTTTCACTTTGTTTCGATTTTTTTCCAAGTGCATGTATGTACATATGTATTCGTCTAAAAATCACATTGCACTATATATGCAGTAGTACATTAAAAAATATGTACACGTAAGCAAATTATTAATGTCTGAGAAAACGAAGAATTACTGCCAGGCCTAAAAACCACTTGAGATTCCATACTCAGGAACAAAAACGATCAAATTATGAATAGATAAAAATGCCAGATGCCAAAATGTGTATAAATAATATTCTTGATGGCAACCGAAACTTGAGTTGTTGCGTCAGTGGATCTGTTGGGTTTTTGAGTGAATGAAAACATTAATCATTAAGGAAAGTCTCGGCAGCCACTTTATCTTGTGAACAAGCTTAGAGACTTGTGAACAGAAACCAGCTGATCTATTTAAATTCCCTCGTCTCTGACATTTTTACCGAATATATACGTCCCAAGTTAATCTATGTCATTTTTCACATCAAGAATTTTACCTATTTGTATTTTTCTTTTGTTTTCTACTTTTAGCTGAATGCCGGCAGCGAGTTAGAGAAACAAAAAGTAAAAATACCCGAAAAGCGGAAAACAGAGGAAACTGAACAGATCAAAGATTTGAAAAAGGTAGGAAATGCACTATACTGATGACTGGTACAGGAAAGTCTATAATAACTTCCTCTATTCAAGGCCAAGCTCGAGACAAAGGCACTCAAGGCAAAACGTCCGGGTTTTACTGATGAGAGATATCAGGAGACATCCTACTACACAGAAAATGGTAAACGCACTGCAAATGAGATATAAAGATACAAAAAAAGAAAAACATAACATTTTATTTGTCTCAGGACTGCGAAAAGTCTATCCATATTACTTCACCTTCACCACCTTTACGAAAGGTCGTTGGGTGGGCGAGAAGATACTCGATATATTCTCCAAAGAGTTCCGGGCACATCCAGCTGAAGAATACGAACGCTGCATCCAGACGGGCACATTAACCGTTAACTTTGAGAAGGTGCCCATTGATTATCGGCTGAAACACAACGATTTGCTAGCCAATATTGTTCACAGGTAAATTGCAATATTTTATTTGTTTTTCTGTTTTTAACCCCTTAACTTCATTTTTAATTTAATGGAGTTTCTTTGTTAATTATGTTTATTTGCTTCAAGTTCAACAATGTTGCATTTTTAATGGTAGATAATTTGAATAGTTCTAAACAGTATTTCAAATTACAAGTACTCTCTAATGTTATTAATTATATAGTATGTAACATAATTAGCTATAATTAAAATTTAACTATATATATATGTGTGTGTGTACATCCAAGGAATATGTCTGTTGCTGGATATCTCGACAAATTGAAACCCAACTAGTTGAAACCTTATATTATTATATATAGATAAGGCAAATTGATTCATAGTGATCCGAGTACTCATTTCATTCGTTGCTTGCTCGAACATTTTGGCGATCCAAATGTATTAATGTAGTTGCATTTGAAGAGCACTGAATGGTTACATATATCCAACTAAATGTGCGCACTCATCAATATCTTTGCAGACACGAAGTACCCGTCACTTGCCAACCAATCACAATAGTGCATATGGATGAGGACATTGTGGTTGTTAATAAACCGGCCTCTATACCCGTAAGTGGCTTAAACGACTGCCATACAAAATAAACTGAGTCATTTATCTAAAAATATTTTACCTAAGTTACGTCACTCATTTAATCACAATTAACACTGAAGTTTTGTATAAATTCCAAATGCGTATAAAGTTAAAAACAAAAAAAAAAAACAAAAAAAACATATGAGAATGTTGCAGTCGGACGTAATCGACTGCGGAATACTCTGATGCCAATGTTGTGTTGTGGGGTTTAGCGAAGGTGTGCCTCGACCATTGACTAGTCATTAATGTGCCCTTAGAATTTGGTCACTAAAGCTCTAAAATTGTAGGAAATATAAGCGTTTGCAATGTTTGCGGAACAGATGGTCCTATGCACTCTTAGAAAGAGGTCCCTAGCAAAGTACCTTCCAAGTTTGGGAGCCCTAGCACTAAAATTATTATTATTGTAGGCGTGGTCGAACAAGCATTTTTGTAGCTTTCAAGATTGGAAACTACTCTAAAATTGGAGGAAAAACACGTTACTGAGATTAATGAATGGAAAGATTAGTCGTGTCCTTTAAAGTTGATACTGCTTTTTGAAGTGTGTTACTAGTTATATACATATATTATTTGTAAGCTAGTTACGCGTATTAAAAAAAAATTAAAAAAAAATACCTTAAAAAATTGGTTCCTCAATCACAAAGCACACAATGTAGAGAGTTATGGCTTTGTATCGATTCTCGCTTACAAGCTTATCGATTTGGGGAGTTCGATTGGTCGTGACCTTAAATTACCTTTATCGATACATAAGGGGGTTTACTGGAAATAAATCATCGGCATCAGAGTAAAAAAACATTTGATTTATTTCGTTTCGTCAGCAAAACAAATGCTTGCAAAAACTGGCGTTTAAGAATTATGACTAATTAATCACATTTAATAGCTTGCAAACTAATACTTATTTACTCCGCCTACCACACTTGTTTAGGTACATCCATGTGGTCGATATAGACACAATACTGTAGTCTTCATACTTGCCAAGGAGTTCAATCTGAAGAACCTACGCACAATTCATCGTCTGGATCGTCTAACTTCCGGGCTATTATTATTTGGTCGCAGTCCAAAAAAGGCTCGTCAAATGGAGCAACAGATACGCAATAGGCAAGTGGAAAAGGAGTACATCTGTCGAGTCGAGGGTATTTTCCCAGAGTGAGTATGCACCAGTAATAAACTCATGGATCATCTATCAATATCGAATTTGAATTTAAAGCGGTGTCGTTGAGTGCAAGGAGCCAATTGAGGTAGTCAGCTACAAGATTGGCGTGTGCAAGGTGTCTCAAAAGGGCAAGGATTGCACAACGACCTTCAAGAAGCTATCTCAGAATGGTAAAACCAGCGTGGTTCTCTGCAAACCACTCACGGGTCGAATGCATCAGATACGCGTACACTTGCAATACTTGGGTAAAGCATCCACAAAAGAAATTCTCCGAAAAACGTCACTTAACTTGAAATATTTTTGTTTTAAAGGTTATCCCATACTTAACGATCCGTTGTACAATCATGAGGTTTTTGGCCCATTAAAGGGCCGCTCTGGAGATATAGGTGGGAAAACCGACGATGAACTTATACGAGATCTCATTAACATACACAATGCTGAAAACTGGCTGGGCATCGATTGTGACTCGGACATATCATTATTTAAAAATACAAAAGATGAAACCGACCTCGAGAGTCTAAGTAGCGATCAGACCTTTGGTAATACCATTATATACGCATTAAGTCAAACAGACAGAAAATAACAACAAAATTTCATTTATTAAAGCCGTGCATCACAGCGATGACGATGTGGGTGCAAATTCACGTGAAACTACACCGCCCTGTTTGGAGAACCAGCCGGCAAATGACTCCATTAAACAGCTACCCTGTACAAATAGCAGCCAAGTATTTTCGGTTAAATCTGATGCCATGTCCGCAGTGGCACCTTTGGATATGGGTTTGGCATCCGATAAAGTTGTTATCGATAAGCATTGCTATGAGTGCAAAGTGCACTACCGGGACCCAAAGCCAAAGGACCTTGTCATGTACTTGCATGCGTGGAAGTATAAGGTAGGCATAATAAAGTCAATTCTTTAACCTTCTGAAACAGAACAACATTTAGTATATGTTTTCACACTGTTTAAGGATTAATTATTAAATTTTATTTAAAAAAAAAGTTTTTATTTGTTGCATTCTTTGCGACAACTAATATACTCGAAATTAAATAAATTCCTCTAGAGCTTTTTAGTAAAGTAATTTTTCAATTTAACTTGAATATTAAATTTCAACATTTTTTTCGATTTTTAATAATAATTGTTTATTAATATTACAGGGACCAGGCTGGGAGTATGAAACTGAGCTGCCAAGCTGGGCACTGGATGAATGGGACGAGTGCGACATAAGCTCCGATAAAGTTGTAAATTAATTCGATTCAGCCAGTTACTTAACGTATCGTTATTTTATTTATAATACTTTAGTTTGTGAAGCATCGGGACCCCAACCAAAAAAAACAAAAGGCTTTCAATACTTAAAATGATAATGAAATCAAACACAATGCAATATATATTGACCTGAATAATGAAGACACAACTGACCAAATAGAGAATCGTAAAATTTTGACACAAATTCGAAATATCATATTTAAGATAGGAAAATGTGCCTTTCAGATTTATATTCATAAATACGCGTTTATAATGCCTTTTGTTGCTTTACTTAGATGCTTTTCTCATAGTCAATTTCATTAGGAACTACTAGATATATGTACTATATATTTATATATATATATATCAACAAAATCGAGAAACTACTGCAAAAAAATTATCAATTTATGTATTACACATAAGAGCTGAAAAGACATGCAATACAATTTCAAGTTTTCTTTACACAATTAGTTATATACATATATAAGTAAATACACACATACATATATGCGTTAATCAGGAGAATCACTCACAAATTCATGGGAATTGAGAAGAGACACATAATTTTCCCATAAAATTAAGAAAGAAAAAAAAAACAATCAAATTCGTGCCGTACTTCAATTTATGCATACTATTTATTGAATACTACAATTGACGAACAAAATAATACTATAAAGAAATTTAAATAGATAATTTTATATGAAGTACGTTATACACACACACACACATATATATATATATGTAAGTGCAATATACATACATACATTAATTATTATCAATAAATTTTACAAATGTTTCTTAGAAAAAAAAAAATGTTTTGTCTTTTTATTGTGTATCTTTAATGAAAGCCATGCTTCGAGGAACATGAAATTTACAATTCGTACAATTATTATTATTATTTATTCAAGTTGAAATCCAAAGTGTATAAAATATTTACTAACCCTCTACTTAAATCACATTGCAATACTTTTAATTTCATAAAATGAAAGGAAACATAGAAACTCATTTGCGGACTTAATAAGCTCGTAGAGTTATATATATTTATATAAGCACATATGAATCTAACTTTGTGTAGCCGGTTTTTTGGTAGAGGGCCACGTTAAAACTTCCGCATTTTCATTTTGCAGTTCACAGAACCCCAGCAAGCTCGGCAAGTGAAAACTTTATTGGAATACTGACTGGCACTGGTGCAGTCAAAAATTAAAGTTAATCAACGTAGCAGCAAAATTAAAAATACATGTTACAAAATAAAATGCAATAAATTCGAAATTCAGCTGGTCTCCCTTTCTAATTGCAAACACTGTAGAAGGGGTTAGTTTGGGGCACTGCAGTCTCATGCACTTAAGGGTCAGCTCAAGTCGTTGAATTATTTAGCGAAAGTGTAATTAAAAATAAAAAAAAAACATACATACACTTTTCGGGTTGTTTGAAATTAAATAAGTTTCCTTGAGTATTTTTTTTTAAGTCAACGTTTTTAAATATTTTAAAAAGTATACTCAAAAGCGTTGGGTTTAGTTTAAGTTTGGTGATTCATTCATTCAGCTACGCATTTAGATCCAGCATCAACTATGCCAATAAATTCTTTTTTTGTTTTCATATATATATTTTATATATTTGTTTTCAATTTTAAACATTACTTTAATCTGATGACCAACGAAAACAGTACAAATTAATTCATGAATTTAACTGAGTTAAGTGTTTTCGGTAATGGGTGCTTCCTGCCTGCATTGCCTTGCTTTTTAGGATAAGCTCAACGCATTTGTAAATATATTAAAATCAATCTTAGATCAGTTAAAAAAATCAGCGAGCCTTTATATCCATATACTTTGGGCATATAATAATTTTAAGCACATAAAAATTGCCCGGCAGGCACTGTCCACCCAAGAGACTTTTCACTGTATATATGATATGTATACTTTATTTCGATATCATCAACAAAAATAATAACCATGTCGTAGTTTTAGTCGAACTTGCCACACTTTAGCAAAGATTTTGCCATGTCAGCAATTTTGCGAACAGCCAACAGGCAACTTGGCCCAAAAGGAAGCTACAGCATTGCCTCAAATTGCATTGGTGAGGCTCTTGGCTTTGTCCTTTGCATAGCTTAAACTTCATGTGGCCGACAAAGGTGCAAAATAGAAGCAAACCATAAAAAACATATTTGTTAACATTTTTGGCCAGCTTATCGTGTAACGGCCGACACACGAACATTATTTATTGCGACTATGTCTGGGGTGTACATTTTCAACACTTGCGCACCGAAAGACAATAAAATTTGACAACTATGAAAGCAGAAAGGATAATTTATATGCCTATGTATATAGATAAAGCAAAGGTGTAAACAAAAACCAATTTCATTGTTGTGTCGGCTTTCCTAGGCATCAAAATCCATTGACTTTAAAAAAAAAGCAGTGGAAAACTGTTGCCCATATATACAATTATGTATAGTTGACGATTTTACACGATTAAATGAGCATATAATAACACATTTTATGGTTAAGCAAAAACTGTATATGTAAATATTCGCTTATTACCTACCTAATATAAATAATGACTTTTATTTCGTCAAGCTCAAAAGAAAAAATATGTCTTTAAATAATTACTACTATTTATATGCATACAAAAATACGCTTCGAGCGCGTAACGACTGCCAAATTTAAATATTCCCGGCTGATGCACCTATCGTGTCGATTACTCGATAAGAAAAAAAAGAGTGACCGTGCTCATTATCGAAAAATTGACATAAATATCCACATCTCTATTGGCATTCACACTAAGCCAAGCAAAACAAAATAAAAAAAATATATCAGAGCCTATTTTTGCATTAAGTTTCAATTTAAATTTCTTCAGTTTATACAAATAGTATACAATGTTACACGATATTTTATTGTCCTGCATGAGCTTGAGCCGCAAAGGAGTTGGTATTAAGGATTTCCTTGTGAGTACGATGAGATAAAACACCCATAAGCCGACTTATACGAACAATATTTACAGGCCTCGAAAGCAGTCGAGGATTTTTTTCATCCTTGTGAGCGTAAGATTTTTACGGACATCTTAAACATTTTGAATTACCTGAATGAAATTGTGCGATTTGCCAAATACTTTGGAGGCGTCAGCACCAATATTACAGACTTCGACGAAGCCGACGGTAAATGTTTAATTTTAAATGTTTATTTTCAAAACTATTTGAGTTAATTGTGTTTGCTTCCAGAATTCGCCTACGGTTTTTATTTGAGAAACTTTGCCAATGGTATTGAAAGTGCCCTCGAGGATTATTACAATGAAATAGTGCAGCTTGAGCAGTTTATCAAGGAAAAGAAACCACATTCCCTTCTACACATTTTCAATATGTTGGAAAAACAATTACCCTGCATACTCTTTCTACGCAAACTTATTAATGATGCAAAAATACAGGTAAGTTGCATGTAGTAAATTTTTCATTAATGGATAAATAATGTTCTGCAATTATTTTGAATAGAAACTCAATGGATGCAAACTACTACAAAATCTAGATCAAGAATTTGATCATGGCAATTATCGCCTAGACCAAGTACTTCTCAAGTAATTTCATAATTTTAACAAAAAAAATGTTCATTAGATAATATATTTAATTATATTTTTCTAGAGTTTCCAAGCCCGTAAAACTAGCATTCTTTTCGCACTTGAGTCACTGGATGTTGTTTGGTGATATTGATGATGAATACTCCGAGTTCTTTATAACATACCGATCAACGAATGAGAATGACGCCAAAAACTCATCGCTGACTAGCAGCACTCACTTGGTAAATTGCTAATATTCTTGAAAAAAAAAACTAAAATGAATAATAATTTCTGTTTTTCATTGCACAGACTTCAGTGAGTGAGGAGGAGATATGGCAGTATGAGATCAATTTAAATCAACTGCCATCATTTGTGTCATCTGTTTTAGCGGAAAAAGTTTTATTTGTGGGTCAAACGGCACTCATTTTTAAGATGGATCGCAGCAAAGATCAGAACTATACGTGGAGCATTAAATCCCAAGATTCATACTGTGATGCCATCAGTGAGCTGTGGGATGGAAAAGAAGCGATGTTTTGTAAAATGATTGAAGATCTACATCAAGAAGATATGATTGATGTCTTTCACTTGGAAAATGTGATTAACCAAATCAAGAAACATGTTAGCCAACGTCTCTCTGCCATAGCAAACGTTGAAGATGATTTAGACCGTCAAATGTGTTTGATAAAGGACTTTTATCTGTTGGGACGTGGTGAATTTTATATGGAGTTTTTTCGTCAGTTGACCGAAAACTCTGAAATCCATTTGGAGTCAACGGCCAATTATACCAGATCTTTTGAGGTAGCCATTCTAATTGTATTTATATACATTGATTTTAAACATATTTGTTTCACAGATTGCATCGAATGTGATGGGAATTTCTGATGATTTGGAGAACTTTTCTCTAAGTGTGCTCAAAACTAGCATCGATTTAGATGAGACCTGTGAATTTGAGAATTTTCACAATCTTCATCTCAAATACATATACAAGTGGCCATTGAATCTCTTATTTTCACCAACGACAGTGGAACGATATAATACTGTTTTTCGATTTCTACTGATTGTACGGAAATTGCAATACGACTTGGAGCTCGTTTGGGCCAACCACAAATGGGCTGGCAAAACACAAAAACCTGTTAACGCTAAGATAATGCATTTCCGCAATCATCTAATGTTCTTTTTGAACAACTTGCAGTATTATATACAAGTCGATGTTCTCGAATGTAAGCTCATTGAAGATGTTATTTCTATTATTCGATTTTAATTTGACTATCTTTCATTTCATATATTTTAGGTCAGTTCAGTATACTTATGAATGTTACCAAAAGTAAGGCCGATTTTGAAGAAATTCAAAGGGCTCATTCCGTTTTTCTGGCCAATGTGCTTTCCCAATGTTTTCTGTTGACGGATGCAACAGACAAGAAACTTAATACCACGCAATCGACTTGCAATTCTCAATATCCTGTTTACGGAACATTTCTGGAAATCTTTAATGTATGCGAGAAATTTTGTCTCTTGCATTCTGGACAACATTTGTCTGATGGAGCCTTAAAGGAATGCGAAAGACTCGAGGAAAGGTAGACTGATGTACAGCATACATATATATGCATATATTTATTGTATTTTTAAATATCTTTGTAGATTTAACGTTTCCGTTTTGGGTTTGATAAAATTATTGAACAACATAAGGAGTGCATCAAGTTTTGGACCGCTGTCGCAGCTTTTGCTAAGATTGGATTATAATCGTTGGTTTAGTTCCGAAAAAAAGAATGCCAACGAATCATCATAATTTTCAGGAGATAGAAAATAAAACCGCTTATAGCTTAAAGCTGTAAGCGTTCAATATCCTCCATACGGAAATTGATTCTAGAGAAATCAATCATTTTAAGTGTGAAGCAAGCCAATATTTGATCAAAATACTACCTTAATGTGAGATTTTACATCTCAGTCAAACTTAACAGCTATAAAAGTGTTGTGTGCTCCACATAGGATAGAACAAATAGATGCGATAAATGTATATGTATATGTGCTGTAGGCGATTCGTATCCGGTTTCTGATAGCAAATATTCAAACATGCCGCAACAATGTCCTGTGCCTTGCCCAATATTCGTCGCCTGATTAGAGCAGATAAATGTATTATAAAATTGCTGATGCAAGGGAATTATAGTAGAATTTGGACTTACTTGGACCGATACCAGATAGCCGGAGCATTATCAGCCAGAAGTGTGACGACCCGTATAGCCGACTGTATCAAGTGCCACTCGTTGCCCTCGTTTGCCCAAATGCGCTCGTTCATTGCGATCATTCTAAAAACACAATAACCGGAGCATTACAAGATGAAACTAGATACAGCTATATATAACAAGCCAAGCACTTACCTTGAGTAGTATTCCAGGAGCAGCTCAATGTCGAGTTTCATTTCGAACAGCTTCTCGGGCACAGCTCCTTCCGGTAAATGCAATTGACATGCTTTTATCTCCAGCTCTCGGATTAAAAAGGCAAATGGAAAGCACGGACCAGATTCACCAAATTCTCGCAACAAAAGCTCAATTTTTGTAAAAAGCCGTACGCTGCGCTCCTGTGCCGAGCCGGGCCCAGCAACAGCATTGTTGATAATATTACCCCAAACGGACTCGATCAACAACGGATCATTGTGATTGGAGCAATTGAGTATCGATAGCTGGCATTCCCAGAGCTCGAACGGATCTGCAAAGTTCTGATACAACTGTGTAATATCGTAAAGCGCATAATTCAATTCCTTAATGATCTGTCTCGTTTCCTGATTTGTGTTTGCCAGTAAGCACATGGCCTCCAGCACTGATTTCTGTACTCGTGCTATTTCCAACTGCAAAAAGTCATAAACAATAAAATGGATAAATGTGTAAGTAGGGATTACAACAACCTTGTCCTCAAGTTCCGTTAGGAATATACCATTGGTAATGGACGAGCCGACCTTCTCATTACGCATGCACATAATGCTTCGTATCATTGCCAAATTATCAAGAATCTGGGCAGCCTGATGATGATTACCGTTCTTCTCGTAATACTTCCAAAGTAAATCAATCAATTTGACATTCTCCGGATTGCGGCTAACACTGCGCCGCAAAAACTCGCCCAACGATGGCTCAAATATATCCAACAATTCGGTTTTCATGTTATGCGACAGCAGCCAGTCGGCCCCTGGTTATACGTCGAATGCAACGACCAATAAGCCGAAGCAGGTGCATTCTGCATACCACAATGAAAGCACCATGCTGATGGTCACCACACAGCAACAGGAACAGGGTTTACTCTGGTCAATTAGCTCGGCGCCGTTTACAAACACTGCATACCTCGTCGAATCGACGGCTCTTGAGGGTCTCGATGGCATCGTTTGGAGCATGGCGGAAGTGAATGATCCCTTCGTGCCGAAGATCACATCAATGTTATACAATGCACGAACTCCGCGCAAAATTGCAGCAGCCAGATGGTCATATGGATAAGTGGATACTTCAGCCGTAGCGCTTGGCTTGTTATCTTTTTAATGATCTGTTTCGATTGGTTTTCCATATCGTGATTGTCCTGGACATCAGCAGCAGCAGCATTCGAATAGAATGAACGATTCTGACTCTGTTCGGGATTACTGCTACGAACAACGTGGTAGACATAGTCGAGCATTAGCTGCACCTCCTTGTAGTAGTTCATGCTGCCAGTGAGTAAATATAAATTAAATAGAAATTATATGTTTGAATTACCATAATTACCGTGTGACAAAGCAAGTGTATCCGTCGCGATCTTCAGCCGGCTCATTGTTGTAATAATGTATGCCGATCTCCTCTTGATCCATTTTCGACGCACACGTCGCAGATAGCTCAACAACACCCTCGTAAAACTCCACAGAAATAAACTGCTGACAAATGTTATGCAGCGGCAGATGGGGTGCAGCATTTAGACACATTTGCAGGGTTGTGCTGAGTTTCTGTTGTTTTTCGCTGGCTGATTTACAATTCTTGACGCCCATTAGTATTTCGGTGGCCTTATAGGTAACTTCGTCCTCATGTCTATAAAGATTGGGACACAATTCACGCAAGCTACCCGGCACCTTGGTCACCTTGGCCGAGCTATCAACATTTTATGAATGCCAGCAATCGTAACCTGCACAACACAACCATGGACGCAAGCCCAGGCCAGCTGCCTGGCCGAGAACGAATACAGCCAATATGAGTGCGCCATACAATCAGCCCATAAGTCCAAGTAAGCTAATATTCCCCTAATGCTATTCTTGCCTTTAAAAATGTATGGGCAGGAATCTACTATAAGCTTGTTAAGCTCCCATTAGAATTATTAATGACATCTGTTTTCTAATGACATTGTATATTCCATATCTATTGACATTATATTTATTTATTTCCATAATTTGAAACTTATCAACTCTAATTATAATTTCAGTTCCACAACCATATCATCAACAACACCAGCAGCAACCACAACACTCCTCATTGCAGAGTAATGAAAACATCCCTATTACATATTCAGCCAAACATGATGGCCTGTATGTGTATGTCTCCCGCATGCTGCGCTCCATTTGGCAATTGCACTGTGTCGATGAGAATTTGCGCTCCAAACTTACATATAACGATTGCACCATGCTATTGGCAGAGCTGCGCTCCTTGCGCTCTTTTCTGGACAAGCATTCAGTGCACGATCTTTCGGGTAAGCGCATCAAATGCATCTCAATCAATGCACTTGTCTAACTATTTATTGTATTGATAGCTACAGGTCGTATGCCGTATGATGGTAGTTTGGGCAGTGGTGCTGTGTTTATGAACAACACTCAAATGACACTAAACGAACAGCGCAATCTGACGGAACAGGCACAAATCGAGGAGAAGCGTTCGCTATCTGCACTGAATCAGTTTATTAGTAAGTGTAGATGCCTGTCACTTGTAACTTGTCTTATATTAATTCTCTCCTTTTTTTTATTTTTGTGTACAGAGCATGCCTGTGAGGTGATGTCGCTTTGGAGTATCCTCATTAATCATGAGTTTCAAGTGCTCTGTCAGCAGTTGTCCGTTGAGCATCACTAAATGCTGCGTTGCTGCACATTTCGAGATCTGCTCATAACGCGCTCGGAGGTGTGTGCTTTTCTCATTATTGCATTGATTAATCTGTACCTCAAGGATAAGGCGGAGGTGACCAAGGTGTCGGGTAGCTTGCGTGAATTGTGTCCCAATCTTTATAGACACGAGGACGAAGTTACCTATAAGGCCACCGAAATACTGATGAGCGTCAAGAATTGTAAATCAGCCAGCGAAAAACAACAGAAACTCAGCACAACCCTGCAAATGTGTCTAAATGCTGCACCCCATCTGCCGCTGCATAACATTTGTCAGCAGTTTATTTCTGTGGAGTTTTACGAGGGTGTCGTTGAGCTATCTGCGACGTGTGCGTCGAAAATGGATCAAGAGGAGATCGGCATACATTATTACAACAACAATGAGCCGGCTGAAGATCGCGACGGATACACTTGCTTTGTCACACGGTAATTGTGGTAATTCAAACAGATAATTTCTATTTAATTTATATTTACTCACTGGCAGCATGAACTACTACAAGGAGGTACAGCTAATGCTCGACTATGTCTACCACGTTGTTCGTAGCAGCAATCCCGAACAGAGTCAGAATCGTTCATTCTATTCGAATAACGATGCAGCTGCTGCTGATGTCCAGGACAATCACGATATGGAAAACCGGTCGAAACAGATCATTAAGAAGATAACAAGCCAAGCGCTACGGCTGAAGGATCCACTTATCCATATGACCATCTGCCTGCTGCAATTTTGCGCGGAGTTCGTGCATTGTATAACATTGATGTGATCTTCGGCACGAGGGGATCATTCACTTCCGCCATACTCCAAACGATGCCATCGAGACCCTCCAGAGCCGTCGATTCAACGAGGTATGTAGTGTTTGTAAACGGCGCCGAGCTAATTGACCAGAGTAAACCCTGTTCCTGTTGCTGTGTGGTGACCATCAGCATGGTGCTATCATTGTGGTATGCAGAATGCACCTGCTTCGGCTTATTGGTCGTTGCATTTGACGTATGTATAACCAGGGAACAGTCTCACATGCAGCAGAAAGATACCTCTTGCTGTTTCCGTAGGCGTTTGCGTCATTGACAGCGGCCAATGTTCTTTCCCAATGTTTTCTGTTGACGGATGCAACAGACAAGAAACTTAATGCTACGCAATCGACTTGCAATTCTCAATATCCCGTTTACGAAACACTTCTGGAAATCTTTAATGTATGCGAGAAATTTTGTCTCTTGTATTCTGGACAACATTTGTCTGATGGAGCCTTAAAGGAATGCGAAAGACTCGAGGAAAGGTAGGCTGATGTACAGCATATATATATATGCATATATTTATTGTATTTTTAAATATCTTTGTAGATTTAACGTTTCCGTTTTGGGTTTGATGAAATTATTGAACAACATAAGGAGTGCATCAAGTTTTGGACCGCTGTCGCAGCTTTTGCTAAGATTGGATTATAATCGTTGGTTTAGTTCCGAAAAAAAGAATGCCAACGAATCATCATAATTTTCAGGAGATAGAAAATAAAACCGCTTATAGCTTAAAGCTGTAAGCGTTTAATATCCTCCATACGGAAATCGATTCTAGAGAAATAAATCATTTTAAGTATGAAGCAAGCCAATATTTGATCAAAATACTACCTTAATGTGAGAATGGTTCGCACTTCGTTGGGTGTCAGTCGCCAAGATGGCATTTCGGTATTATTCTCGGGATTCCAATACTCGGACAGTTCCGAAACTTTATCCAAATTTAAAAGCGTTGCAATTTGCGAAAGACGTGTCATCTTATCGCGTACCGACCACGATGTGGCTCCCGTAAGATAAGTGCCCAGGGCACGCACCTCCTGATCCAGAACCAGACCTCCAAGCTGCAAATTCACACGAATAAAATTAAAATATATAAATATATATAAAATAGAAAATATACGTTGCTGTTTTTTACCCGATTAAATGTGCTCTTTTTAATTGCACGCTCCAGGCGATTGGTCACTTCTGTGGCCAAAATGCTGACAAGCGCGTCATAATTGCGAGGACTTAAAGCATTTTTGAAGGAATTTAAAAGCCCATCCAATTGCACAATGAAATACTGAACAAATGTCTCTCCAGCTTCGTAAGTGGACAGTTCTTCCTAAATGATTAAATACATTTTAGCGAATCACACAATGTATAATCAAAGGCAAGCATTAACCTCTGTTAAATGGTGACTATAGTTGAGAAATTCATCAACCCAGGGATTTAGGCGTGGCCTAATGGCACTCGACCTTAGTTGCTGTATGCCAAAGTCAACGGTTGCCTTCAGCGCATCGAGAACAGTTTTCAGCTCAGTCAGGCAACCATCCAGCAGTTGTCGCTCAACCGGGCTTATGCTGGGAAAAGTGCCGGCGATCTCTTGTTCCATGGTCTGCCACAGCGTTTCAATATATTCCGTGGACATGTCGGCATTATTCAACTGCACTATGAAATTGGTGCGAACACGATCCGCATCACTCGAATGTAATTTGCCCTGCTGCAGGCTAGTCTGTATAGCATTGTAGGCCTGTGCCAAATCAATGTAACCCGATGGATAGCCACTCTTTAGTGGTGCCTTGAGTGCAGTCACAAAATCACCATCCAGGCATGAGGCTACATTGTTGATTACAGCACAGGTCCCATTGATTGATTGCGTTGTCAGGGAACGTCTGATCGATTTGCGCAATATGAAGAAAACATCATCGACCATTGATGAGCATTGCTGCCCAGCCTCATAAGTGTCGAGTCCAATGGCTTTCATTACGCTCTCCTCCATGAAATATCTAAGGGAACATACAAGTGAATTAAATAGCATATATACATAAATAAATCCACATACCTTTCAAATAGCAAATATGTGCTTAGGATTTCCTGCATTTGACGACTCAAGTCGCACTGCTTTACAACCCGCTCGTAGTCATTTTGTATGTTCTTTTGGGCATCCTTGTCTTGCAAACTTGTATCGGCATTAGTCTGTAAAAATCAGTGATTTGATTGCACTACTTATTGCTAATATAATTCTTAAATAATTAACCTGCAATCGACGGCGCATAAATCGAAAGTACAACTCGATTCTCGAGTGCATGACCGTAATTTCGGCAATGATGGCATCAATATCCTTGGGATTCAGTTTATCTATAGAGCCACCAGACGGTTTCCGATAATGTCCCAATGTCGACTGAATACTGTTGTTGGCGCCACCAGCTCCGCCGGATCGCTGAGCGCTGTCGTTCACCTGCTTGATGCGATACTGAATTTGGCGATGCTTGTTAAACTCAAGCAGCAGATTTTTAACTTCCAAATCGCATTCTCTTTGCAATATAGTCACCATATCTAGCAATGATGTGCACCTATAACACGGGTAATATTAATTAACTGTTCAAGTTTTGTCTGATAAGATCCCGTTGTGCTTACTCTTGGCCATAAAATGCTTCAATAATAGGCTGATTAACTTCGACGACCCGTGCAAAGTTTTCCAATATTGCAGTGAGGCGATCTGCAAAGGCCAAATGCAGACGACGCTCGGCTTTGGCAATATCCTGCGTGTTGCGCAACTCCTTTTGCGCCTTTGCGGACAACTTCTGGCAAATGTAGCCACAGAATTTCTCGATGCCGATGCGATGGCAGCCAACCAATGGGAATATTTTGAAAAATCGCTCAACCGAAGCCAAGTCATCGTGCTGGACTGCCTCATCGAATCGCTTTGAGATCAGCTCTCGCATCTTTTCGGTAGCATCCTCCAGTGTACGTACGGCATCGCTGACGGACGTAATCGAGCCTTGAACATCGTCTGCAGTGCGCTGCAATAGCTGCTGATCCATGGCCAGAAAGCGAGCGATATGACCCGCCCCCTTCTCGTAATCCTCCTCATTGATGGCTTTGACAACGCCCTGACTACACAGCTGAAGATCGATGAGATCGTGGACACGCTGCTGACACTCGGAGGCACGACATCGTGCCAAATCCAATCGTCGCACTTTTGCGCTTACGGATTCGGCCAGTTGGGCGGTGTTCACAATTTGCAAATTCAATTTATTCGAATCGTTCTCCACGGTTAGCAATGTGGCCATAGCTCGACCGATGCCACTTAATTTTGCCTCAACCTGGCATTGCTTGGACAATACGGCTTCAAGTCTGGCATTAACTTCAGCCTAAAATGTAATAGATATTTAGCAGTTAAATCATATTTAAATTCCATATAAGCAATTGAAAAATACCCACTTCTTTTTCTGCAATGCGTCTGAGACCCTCATCAACTTTTTCGGTTGTGCTTATATCCCAGCTGCTGATCAATTCGCTTAGGTGCAATGTATTCATGTTATTTTTTATAGACTTATAAATTAATCAACGTTGATTTGCTTCAAACATAAATTTGTTTGTTGTGGAATTTACGTGGCTAACTAATGAATTACTGACTAGTTCGATATTATTTTCCGATATGTAGTCGAAAACTTAACATTTTGTTTATCTGTTATTAGCAGCCAACATTTACAGTCTCCGCTTGTTGCTTGCTTGCGATTATGTTAAATTCAGCGCTGTTCGGCATTCAATTTAACCTATAAATCTTCAATATTTGTGTTGTTTTTATAAAGTTCGAGCTATTTTTTTAACTCAACAGCACTTTCAATGGATAACTATTTTACGGAATATGAAAATTTAGAGGTTTTTATTTAATTTCAGATAAATATAAATATTTTAAATTAACTTGAGTTATATTCTGGCAGGTGCATGAGCTCATGCTGAAAGATCGACCTCGACAAGAAGCATATTGTAATGCGATTCTCAAGAATAAGGATATATTTAGGGATAAAGTTGTGCTAGATGTCGGCGCTGGTACGGGTATACTTTCGGCGTTCTGTGCCAAAGCCGGTGCTCGACTGGTTTACGCTGTGGAAGCCTCCAATCTGGCCACAAAGGTGGCCCTCGATCTTTTCGATGAAAATAATCTCACCGGGATCGTTAAAGTGATACATTCCAAGATCGAGGAATTCGCGTTGCCGGCCAAAGCTGAGAAAGTTGATATTATTGTCTCGGAATGGATGGGCTTCTACCTGCTGCACGAGGGCATGCTAGACTCCGTGCTCTATGCCAGGGATAATTTCCTAAAGCCCGATGGACAAATCTTTCCCAGTGAGTGCACCATTTATGTGGCACCCTGCTCTGTGCCAGCCCTTTTTGATTACTGGCAAAATATTGACGGGGTGAGCATGGAACGTTTCGCTAGTAAACTGCGCTTACAGAAATCAACACGACCGGAGATCACCTATTTGAAACCAGAAGATTTGCTACACGAAGGCATCGTGTTTCATTGGATGAGTTTGTTAGATGTCGATGTCAAAGATCTGGACGAGATACGCTTCAAGGAAGTCGTGTCCACACAAGTGGCGGGAAAGCATCAGGGATTCTGTATATGGTTTGATGTGCGCTTCGATACGTGCGAGGAGGAACCAGTTACGCTCAGCACATCACCTCTGGCACCTGAAACCCATTGGAAGCAGTGCGTCGTCGTACTACCCGAGGATAATTGTGAAGTTCTCGAAGAGAACTCACCGGTGGCCTTTCAAATTTTAATGAAACGCAGCGCAAGCGGTGCAAGAAAATACAATCTGGAGGTTGAACTGCTCGATCCCAATGTCGAGGAGCATCCGGTGCCCTGCTCCTGCCACATGACCAAATGTATACTGACCAAGGCGCATCTAATCTCGATGGACACATCATAGTTTATTTGTCGCCCGTTGCTCAGTTTGTAAGACAATAAAAAATATTTCAATTAGTCAACACGTACACCAATTTTACATCTCAGTCAAACTTAACAGCTATAAAAGTGTTGTGTGCTCCACATAGGATAGAACAAATAGATGCGATAAATGTATATGTATATATTAACCTAAAAGCCGTTGCAAACGGCACTGAAGCTGTTTTAGGGAGTGCTGTAGGCGATTCGTATCCGGTTTCTGATAGCAAATATTCAAACATGCCGCAACAATGTCCTGTGCCTTGCCCAATATTCGTCGCCTGATTAGAGCAGATAAATGTATTATAAAATTGCTGAGGCAAGGGAATTATAGTAGAATTTGGACTTACTTGGACCGATACCAGATAGCCGGAGCATTATCAGCCAGAAGTGTGACGACCCGTATAGCCGACTGTATCAAGTGCCACTCGTTGCCCTCGTTTGCCCAAATGCGCTCGTTCATTGCGATCATTCTAAAAACACAATAACCGGAGCATTAAAAGATGAATCTAGATACAGCTATATATAACAAGCCAAGCACTTACCTTGAGTAGTATTCCAGGAGCAGCTCAATGTCCAGTTTCATTTCGAACAGCTTCTCGGGCACAGCTCCTTCCGGTAAATGCAATTGACATGCTTTTATCTCCAGCTCTCGGATTAGAAAGGCAAATGGAAAGCACGGACCAGATTCACCAAATTCTCGCAACAAAAGCTCAATTTTTGTAAAAAGCCGTACGCTGCGCTCCTGTGCCGAGCCGGGCCCAGCAACAGCATTGTTGATAATATTACCCCAAACGGACTCGATCAACAACGGATCATTGTGATTGGAGCAATTGAGTATCGATAGCTGGCATTCCCAGAGCTCGAACGGATCTGCAAAGTTCTGATACAACTGTGTAATATCATATAGCGCATAATTCAATTCCTTAATGGTCTGTCTCGTTTCCTGATTTGTGTTTGCCAGTAAGCACATGGCCTCCAGCACTGATTTCTGTACTCGTGCTATTTCCAACTGCAAAAAGTCATAGTCAATAAAATGGATAAATGTGTAAATAGAGATTACACCAACCTTGTCCTCAAGTTCCTTTAGGAATATACCATTGGTAATGGACGAGCCGACCTTCTCATTACGCATGCACATAATGGCACGCACCAAATAGTCGATGCGCACATCCAGCGACATGTTCTCGCTTCGTGTCATTGCCAAATTATCAAGAATCTGGGCAGCCTGATGATGATTACCGTTCTTCTCGTAATACTTCCAAAGTAAATCAATCAATTTGACATTCTCCGGATTGCGGCTAACACTGCGCCGCAAAAACTCGCCCAACGATGGCTCAAATATATCCAACAATTCGGTTTTCATATTATGCGACAGCAGCCAGTCGTAGATGGTCATATGGATAAGTGGATCCTTCAGCCGAAGCGCTTGGCTTGTTATCTTCTTAATGATCTGTTTCGATCGGTTTTCCATATCGTGATTGTCCTGAACATCGGCAGCAGCAGCATCGTTATTCGAATATAATGAACGATTCTGACTCTGTTCGGGATTGCTGCTACGAACAACGTGGTAGACATAGTCGAGCATTAGCTGCACCTCCTTGTAGTAGTTCATGCTGCCAGTGAGTAAATATAAATTAAGTAGAAATTATATGTTTGAATTACCATAATTACCGTGTGACAAAGCAAGTGTATCCGTCGCGATCTTCAGCCGGCTCATTGTTGTTGTAATAATGTATGCCGATCTCCTCTTGATCCATTTTCGACGCACACGTTGCAGATAGCTCAACGACACCCTCGTAAAACTCCACAGAAATAAATTGCTGACAAATGTTATGCAGCGGCAGATGGGGTGCAGCATTTAGACACATTTGCAGGGTTGTGCTGAGTTTCTGTTGTTTTTCGTTGGCTGATTTACAATTCTTGACGCTCATCAGTATTTCGGTGGCCTTATAGGTAACTTCGTCCTCGTGTCTATAAAGATTGGGACACAATTCACGCAAGCTACCCGACACCTTGGTCACCTCCGCCTTATCCTTGAGGTACAGATTAATCAATGCAATAATGAGAAAAGCACACACCTCCGAGCGCGTTATGAGCAGATCTCGAAATGTGCAGCAACGCAGCATTTTCTGATGCTCAACGGACAATTGCTGACAGAGCACTTGAAACTCATGATTATTGAGGATACTCCAAAGCGACATCACCTCACAGGCATGCTCTGTACACAAAAATAAAAAAAAGGAGAGAAATAATATAAGACAAGTTACAAGTGACAGGCATCTACACTTACTAATAAACTGATTCAGTGCAGATAGCGAACGCTTCTCCTCGATTTGTGCCTGTTCCGTCAGATTGCGCTGTTCGTTTAGTGTCATTTGAGTGTTGTTCATAAACACAGCACCACTGCCCAAACTACCATCATACGGCATACGACCTGTAGCTATCAATACAATAAATAGTTAGACAAATGCATTGATTGAGATGCATTTGATGCGCTTACCCGAAAGATCGTGCACTGAATGCTTGTCCAGAAAAGAGCGCAAGGAGCGCAGCTCTGCCAATAGCATGGTGCAATCGTTATATGTAAGTTTGGACCTCAAATTCTCATCGACACAGTGCAATTGCCAAATGGAGCGCAGCATGCGGGAGACATACACATACAGGCCATCATGTTTGGCTGAATATGTAATTGGGATGTTTTCATTACTCTGCAATGAGGAGTGTTGTGGTTGCTGCTGGTGTTGTTGATGATATGGTTGTGGAACTGAAATTATAATTATAATAATGTCAATACAATTATACCCCTTTTTAGATATGGAATATACAATGTCATTAGAAAACAGATGTCATTAATAATTCTAATGGGAGCTTAACAAGCTTATAGTAGATTCCTGCCCATACATTTTTAAAGGCAAGAATAGCATTAGGGGAATATTAGCTTACTTGGACTTATTGGCTGATTGTATGGCGCACTCATATTGGCTGTATTCGGCATGGGTGTGGACATGTACATTGGCGGCATTCGTTCTCGGCCAGGTAGCTGGCCTGGGCTTGCGCCCATGGTTGTGTTGTGCAGGTTACGATTGCTGGCATTCATAAAATGTTGATAGCTCGGCTCGCCGCCGTACATCATGAATGCTTGGGTGGCCCACAAGGCAATTTCGCTGCCACGAAACTCATCCGAAGTGGCCAGGAGCAGGGCAGTGACGCACGCCTCGCGCTCCGTTTGTGTTTTAAAGAACATTTTTACGGCCGCATGATGTGGACCCTTGCAAGCCAGCAGCACCTGCTGCAGTATTTGTGCTGACTTAAGCAGCTCGACAATATGCGTGCCCTGATTGGTGAGCAGCACAATTTTGCGCGGAGTTCGTGCATTGTATAACATTGAAGTGATCTTCGGCACGAAGGGATCATTCACTTCCGCCATGCTCCAAACGATGCCATCGAGACCCTCAAGAGCCGTCGATTCGACGAGGTATGCAGTGTTTGTAAACGGCGCCGAGCTAATTGACCAGAGTAAACCCTGTTCCTGTTGCTGTGTGGTGACCATCAGCATGGTGCTATCATTGTGGTATGCAGAATGCACCTGCTTCGGTTTATTGGTCGTTGCATTTGACGTATAACCAGGGGGCAGTCTCACATGCAGCAGAAAGATACCTCTTGCTGTTTCCGTAGGCATTTGCGACATTGGCAGCGCCGCATTTGGCTGACTAACGCCAACGTTGTCTGGCATGCAATTTTGCTGCTGCTGCTGCACATTTAATCTCGTCGTAGAGAAATAAAGACGCACGCCGCACTGCGTCACAGCGACAAGCTGTAAAACCTGAGAATCATCCGTTTTCAGTGGACATATGGCTTTCACACTCTTAAAAATGGATGGATCGACAGTTCTATAATAAATACACAAATCAAAATTAAAGCTTTTTGGATCAAAAAGTAATCTGATCGCATACTTACTTGATCAGGCTGGTTGCTTGAACGGCAATATCATTTTGCGTAATCTTGCCTAAACTTCGCACATCTGAGGGGTTGGCGCCAATGTACCAGGCTTCGATCGAACTCTTCTCGGTCAGCACATATAGCAGTTTCCGGCTATTGTCAATAACAATTTTCGCAATGGGATCCACTTCCTTTTGGAAAAATAGCTTTTACTTTGTATTTTTTATGAATTTTATGAGCCACTTACCGAAAATACTTTCAAAAAACTTGGCACTATATAGGAAGCGAGTCCTTGCGAATGGTTGATCTTTTTACATCGTTTGCCAAACCAGCTCGACTCCGAATGATAATCGAACTCGTATAGACAACCATCGCGACCGCCCAAGAAAATACGTCCATCGTCGGTGCCCTGAATGACATGAATAGGGCCGTTATCTGTGCCAAGTACGAATAGAGGTTTCCTCATCAGCTGTATTCCAGTGGCACTCGATGAAAGATCTCTAGGATCATTCTGATCGCCGAATGTTACGCCCAAAACGATCACTTCAATGGGTGTGGACAGAAATAGCAGATGCTTGACGGCATCGACTAAGACGCCTGGCCTTGGTTTGACGAGGCCAACGCTTACAATTACATGACTCAAGCCATCGTAGTAGGCAACGTCCCGGGCATGTTCATATGTCCATAAATATAGATCGGAATCAATTGCGAGCCAGGCACGTCCAATTTCTGGAAACAGACCCATTGTGCAATGGCATTTAATATCTGCAAAAAGTTAACAAAAACTTGTTTATTATTGTATCACACGCGTAGAGGTTAATTTACTTACGCTCAAAGTGCTCCAGGATCTCATTGGGTATCCCGGATCTTGTGCGAGTTCGCAGTTGTTGTAGGTTATGTGTGTCACAGGAAGTCAGTTGTGCCAGCGACTGGTAGTCGTAATCGTTGAGGCCGCTCATTGTGGCCCTCCCATGCTGACTAATGCCGGTTAACTACAAAAGTGCCAGTAGTTTGTGACATACGAAAGAAAACGCCCTTTACCGGTGTCAACTTACCTCTAAAAGTTCCGGCTTGTGCCTGTCTCGAAAGTCGTGACTCTCGAGCATATTTCCCGCTGTCTGCAAAACGTCGGGTGGCGGCGCGGTGCTATTCATTTTGCTACGTTTCTTTTATAAATAATCCAAGTACCAAAATATTTGTACAATCAATTTATTATTTTGCCCGCTTAGCCACACAATTTGCGAACTGCTGCCGGTTATTCAGATATTGGCCCACGCCATACAACTCCCGCCATTAATTTTCATGTCTCATTCCCCTGTTAACTTAACATATTATCGAAATGTTATTAACACCGCATTCCAATTAGTTCACTAATCGTTTTTGAATTTTGTAATTTAAGAAAATGTGGGTTTTAGCATATCTTGTTTAGTTTAAAATACAATCCCTGTTATATATCGGTATAAGTTTTAATTTGACAGCTGTAAAAAAATTGTAGTTACAACGTTTCCAGCAAACGACTATATCAAGCAGCAGCTGTTTTGTATCGTTATGTTATTAACCGATTTCTAATGTTCTCAAGTCACGTTTATCGAAAGGCCTATTCAGTGTTTCCACAGCATTTGCATTTGCTATTTTCAACAGTTGATTGACAATGTTATCACTGTTTAATTATTGTTTATACCAGATGAATTATGAATTAATAATAAATGAAAATTAGTATTCTTACAGTAAAATATTTCTGAGACCATTGTGCATAAGCTACGTTAGCCAAGAATCGTTAGATTTTAGATTGCAAAACGCGAAATGGCCAAATTTCCAGAAATAATAAAGTGCGCGCTGTTAGTAACATACCGCCAAATGTTAAGCTCTCTGAATTGCCCACAGCTGTATGTGTTTGCTGTAAGTGTTGGACAAATCATCCCTAAACACCACGTAAACCTAAACGCACAAAACCAAATAATATGCTTTTAAAAAAATTATGTTTTGTGCTGTCAATTGTAACAGTTGCAAATGCTGTTGATGATCCACAAAAGCAAAAGGATAAGTCTACAAAACTGCCACCCTGCAAAGCATGCACCGTACTCGTGGAGTCTTTCAATTTGGGACTTGAGAAAACAAAACGAGGCAAACATGCCGGCGGAGACGCCGCCTGGGAGCAGGAGAAAATGCGTGCGTACAAAAATAGTGAGGTGCGTTTCGTTGAAATCCAGGAACAGCTGTGCACTGAAGTCAAACGCGGACAAGATCACTGCCACAGCTTGAGCAACGATCACGAGACTCTGATTGAAGACTGGTTTACACACAAGCAGGATGACGAGCCTGATTTGCATGCCTGGCTGTGCATCCAGCAACTCAACGTTTGTTGTCCCTCAAACACATATGGACCAACATGCCAACCGTGCACGGACTGCAACAATAACGGTATGTAGTGGGAAATTAAATATAAATATATATTTTCTTATTAATTTATTTTTGAAATATAATGATTTAATAATATTTTAAATATTAATTTATTTTTTTTTTAGGCAAATGTAAGGGCAGTGGCACGCGCAAAGGTAATGGCCAGTGTCTGTGTGATAGTGGCTATGCCGGCACAAATTGCAACGAATGCGATGAGCAGCATTATGAAACGTTTCGCGATTCCACAAAGCTACTGTGCACATCCTGTCATGCCGCCTGTGGCGACGGGGGCTGCAACGGTGCTGGTCCGAAGAGTTGCCGCAAGTGCAAAGATGGCTGGCGCATGGATACGGAAAGTGGATGTGTTGACATCAACGAGTGCTTGGATCAGCAACGCAACTGCAAACCGCAACAATTCTGCGTTAACAACGAGGGCTCCTTTACCTGCCTGGAGTGCGATCGTTCCTGTGACGGCTGCGATGGCGATGGCCCGGATATGTGCAAGAAGTGCTCCGATGGCTACAAGCTACAGGATGGCAAATGTCAAGGTGAATATGAGATTTACACGTCTAGTCAAAAGCTGCTGCTTAAACCATTCTTCAATTTCTTGCCCACTTGATTGATGAAATCGCTCCCACAAAGATCTGTCGTCGCAGCAACGCGATTCATATGTGAACATCACTCGATTGCTAACGTACTTTGGCATGTGCGTCGCCACCTGTGTCATTTTTCAGAGCTCCACTCACATTGCGTATATTGTCGGTGGAGCGGTAGCTATCTATATAGCCGCCTCAGAGTACTGGTTGAACTCAACGACGCAGGTCGCCCAAAAACCTGAAATTGACACAAAGCAGCTCGAGGATTTGATTATGAAGTCATTATAAGCACCAATTAACATTTGGACAGAGTGTTCATTTTATTCTGTGAATAATTCGTAAAAGACCATTTATCGGCAGTATTTTCATTGTGTATATTTGTGTATTTTTGTGTTTGAAAAAAAGTTATTTGAGCAATTTTCTATATATTTTGTTTGCAGTAGCGTTTAAAGCGGTCAGCGATTCAGATGCGGTTCATCAAGAGACGTCGACTCGTATGGAACTCTAACGCACAAAATGTAGCAACTTAGTCAAATTTAGTTTAATTAAATTACCAAATTATATTTTATATGTTCTAAAAATGAAATACCAAAATTGCCAAATTGAAAAACAAAAATAATTAAAATATGTTTTCTTAGTAGCGCATTTATCCTCATTACAAAAATAAATTATTTATCGAAAAAAAAATATTAGTTTTACGTTGCATTTATTGTTGGTCAAATCATTTAACTTGATGGTTGAAAATGTATTTAATTTTCAATAGAGACCAAATATATCTAATAATTTCTAATCAGTATGTGCTAGTCAAGCATTAGGGAAATAAACCAACTTTTCGGCCACAACTCAAATTAAACATTTAAATAACGATATTTGAAGCAAAATTAGCATCGATAAATCGAATCTGTAGTATCATTTTCAATTGTTGATATCGATATATCGTACAATTATTTTAACAGCTGTAAAGTCGCAAGCGCAAATTTTAAAAAAATGTTTGGGTTTAAAATTAAAATATTTAAATTTGTTTGTTTTTTGTAATGATGCAGCGGTCTTGCTTTAATTAAAAAAAAAATACATATATTGCTTATTGCCTGAAGTAGTAGTTGTTTTATTTTTATTCAATTTATGCAATAAAAATGTCAAGATCAAGAGTCGCCACTAGCTCGATTTCTGGCAAGCATTGCGCATGTCCAACTCAAAAAACATTACCGTAATCAACAGCAGCGCGCTGGAACTTTGATGTCGCCGTATTGGAATGCGGCATGTTACTGCAGCAGGAAGCAGCAGCGAACAGCAGTTTTTTTTGGGCCCAGAAGGTCAAGCTGTTTAGCCGAAAAATCAATGAGTTGGTAAAAAAAAAAGAAAATATCCTGCGACAGCAGCAGCGGAAGCGATGCAATTTTTTTAATTAACAAACGTTTACATATTTCCTCCTGCAAAATCAATATTCACTCAACGTTTTTTGACGGCAGCTGGCCAACCCAGGTCAAAGGTTAAATATATCCTGTTAAGCAGTAGGCTTTTGCGTAACCAAGCAAAATAGTCGTCAACTACGCGTAGAGTGAAGAATAGCATAACAAATTTTCAAGTAACCAAAAAGTAAGTTGCAGATACCCAAAAACATTGTCAATGCTAAAATGTCGTCGTCGCCTTCGTCGTCATCACAACACTCATATGGCCTGACAGCGAATAATATTCCAAGCGAGTATCAGCCTTATGCCGGATCAACCGGCATTGTGGCCAGCGGCAGCAGCAGCGGGCAGCAACAAGAGCAGCAATCGAGCAAATCGAGACGCCATCAGCAACAGCAGCAGAATCAGCAGAAGAAACATAATCTGCAGGAGACCGAAGATGCTCTAGAATATTTTATCAAGTTCCCAAAGCCGACAGCTGACAACGATTTTGTGCTAATCAGTGGCAATGAGGAGCATAACAATGTCCCGATTGTAATGCTACTGGGCTGGGCAGGCTGTCAGGATCGCTACCTGATGAAGTATTCCAATATTTACGAGGAGAGAGGGTAAGTAAATTAAATAATTACAATGCAGTATTATAATTGGACCTAAAGCTCATTTTAAAAATTGCGAATAATTTTTGTGTCATACTTAATTTAAATTTAAATATTACATTATCTAATTAATTTTTTTTTCCAAAATTTGAATCTTCCAACAATTAAAAATTGAAATAGGCTTTACTTTAATAGTTTAAAAACACCTGTACAATATAAAATTTAAACTCATACCGCATGAAATTAATAATTACACTTAAAGTTTCTGGTTGTAATTTTAGATTGATCAAAAGGGTTACAAAAAAATCCATATACTAATTATGATATCATTTACTGCTTACAGCCTGATAACTGTTCGGTATACGGCGCCAGTGGATACGCTCTTCTGGAAGCGCAGTGAAATGATACCCATTGGCGAGAAGATACTGAAGCTGATTCAGGACATGAACTTTGATGCGCATCCGTTGATCTTTCACATATTCTCCAATGGCGGCGCCTATCTCTATCAGCACATCAATCTGGCAGTGAGGAAGCATAAGTCCCCATTGCAGGTGCGAGGCGTTATTTTTGACTCGGCTCCTGGCGAGCGTCGGATGCTTGGCTTATATCGTGCCATAACCGCCATTTATGGCAAAGAGAAGCGCTGCAATTGCATAACAGCATTTGCCATAACACTGACCCTGAGCATTATGTGGTTTGTGGAGGTGAGTTGCTTAATTTAATGTAAATGTATATTGCGCTTACTTAATTTATTTTTTGTGCTACTTGTGCAGGAAACTTTTGTGGCCTTTAAAAATTTGTTTGTCAAGTCAACGCCATTGCATGCAAGTCCATTTTGTGAGCTAAAGAATGAGACGAACAAATATCCGCAGCTATTTCTCTACTCCAAAGGCGATGTGGTTATACCATATAGGGATGTGGAGAAGTTTATACGATTGCGGCGAGATCAGGGCATCGATGTGTCGTCGGTTTGTTTTGAAGATGCGGAGCATGTTAAAATCTATACCAAATATCCTGTACAATATGTGCAGTGTGTGTGTAGTTTTATCAGGAACTGTATGACAGTTCCTGCCTATCAGCTGGCCGATAGCGATGTTATCGATTCCGATTCCACAGAGCAGCGACAACAGCAACAGCATCAGCAAGGAGCCAATTTCAAATATGATTAGATTTTAGTTTTGAGGCTAACAGCGCTCTCGCTAGGACAGGATAACGCATGTAACGTATGTGATAGGCAGCACAACTAAATTAAACTATAACTACGAACACAAAGAAAAAACAACTATTTGCAACATGATATTCGAAAAAAATTGAATATAATATAAAAGTAATTCTTTAACATAAAATTTATTGCAAGCGATCGCATGGCGTTTGCTGCCGCTTTAATGTAGAAACGAATTTAAGAGTTACTCAATCTAAATGTGCATTCTTATATTTTTCTCCCTTTCCCCTTTCAAAAATGCACAAAGCGCAAATAAAACGAAAATTGTCAAAAATAAATTATAACGAACGGAATGTAAATTTCAAATGTAATTTGAAACTGACGGACAGCTGACTGTTATGTTATGCTATGATAAGCCAGGGTCGTGTGACACTATCGAAATTGTTGTGTCGCAATCGTTTATATTCGATAGCTATTTGGACAGACGCCATCTTGGAATGTGCGAAGAAGAAGAAGAAGCGAACAAAAAGCAAGCGAAAAATCTTTAAGCGTATTTATTTAAATGTATAAATTGCATAAATCTATATATTTAAGACCAAGCACATATATTTAATGCTCTACTCACCAATATAAAAGAAACCCCAGCACAGCTGCCACGTTGCGTTTGCCCAAAAAGGCTTAGCCAAGAAAAAAATCGAACTCCGACGGCCCGAAGGTATCACACACACACGCAAACACACGCACACACACATAGACACACAATCCACACATCAGAGCAAGCAAAAGCAAAAGAGGCAGAGAAGAAGATACAGGCGCAGAGAGCGTTTCTCCATTTGTGTTACAGTGAAGCTACTAGGATCTAAGGTAAGTAAAACAATATCCATAACAACAGGCAGCAACAAAATATCTGCAACGATGCCCCGGCAAACGTTGAGGCTGCGACGCGCGCGTTATGTGTATGTGTGTGTTTGTTGTGTGTGCGCGCAATTAATGCATATTTAACATTGATCCATTTTATGTTTTGCAGACGCCGTTGTCGACTTCTGTCTTGTGCCCGGACCAGCAGTGGCGATTGTGTGTTGCCTGTGCAGGTGATATAATCAAAACAAAAAAACAAAAAAAATCCGCGACAGCTTGCAGCAGACTATGTCTGACTATTTGCGCCAGCAGAAACCACAAGAGCACACATAGCCATGGCTGCGACGAGAAAATTGCAAGGTAAGCATTATTCCTTCATATATATACAGTTTGTTTGTGTTTATATACTGATTATCGATAATACCCCCGATAGGCGAAATTGATCGATGTTTAAAAAAAGTAGGCGAAGGCGTGGAAACGTTTGAGGATATTTGGAAAAAGGTACACAATGCAACAAACACTAACCAAAAGGTAAATTTATCGTAACAAGATGTTTAACTTTGGATTTTATGATAATATTTCCCCAATTTGTTTACATTTCCAGCAAAAGCACCTGCAGGAGAAATATGAGGCAGATCTCAAAAAGGAAATTAAGAAGCTGCAACGGTTACGAGATCAAATCAAATCATGGATCGCATCCGCCGAGATCAAAGATAAAAGCGCCCTGCTTGAGAATAGAAGGCTCATAGAAACGGTAAGCTTGTTGGTTGTATCGAGATTGTTTGATTGTTTTCCAAAATATTCGAGTTACAAATTAATATGGATTTTTTTTCTATTATCCATTTTTTACATGTAGGATTAATATCTTTCGGAATACATTCTATATTGGCAATCAGGACATGCTATTATAATTTAGAATGTCTTGATTGCAAATATTGATATATTTTTGTGCTATTAACAATCAAATGGTTATTTGTGCATTTCATTTATTTTTTTCTATCCCAGTTTTAATTCATAACTGTAAATTTGTAGAATATATTGATTGACTAACGATCAGTGAAAAATGTCTAAGCGCAATCACCATATTAATAGTATACATTTTTAACTTTTCATTTAGCAAATGGAACGCTTTAAGGTGGTGGAACGGGAGACAAAAACAAAAGCTTATTCCAAGGAGGGTTTGGGCGCCGCACAAAAAATGGATCCAGCGCAACGGATCAAAGATCATGCGCGCAATTGGTTAACCAGTTCAATTAGTACACTGCAAATTCAAATAGATCAGTACGAGAGCGAAATTGAATCGCTGTTGGCGGGCAAAAAGAAACGTCTCGATCGCGACAAACAGGAGCGCATGGATGATTTGCGTAGCAAACTAGATCGTCATAAATTCCATATAACCAAATTGGAAACTCTGCTGCGACTGCTCGACAACGATGGCGTCGAAGCGGAACAGGTTAACAAAATCAAGGACGATGTCGAATATTATATTGATTCATCGCAAGAGCCGGACTTTGAGGAGAACGAGTTCATCTACGATGACATTATCGGGCTCGATGAAGTCGAATTGAGCGGCACGGCAACAACGGACAGCAACAATAGCAACGAAACTAGCGGCTCGCCCAGCAGCGTCACATCCGGCGGCAGTCCATCCCAATCGCCAGTTACAGTGCAGCAGGTATTGCCCAGCTCCTCCTCCTCATCCAACACACAACAGCAGGCGGCGACAGCGGGCAGCAGTAGCGGCGGTGCAACTGGCAGCACCAGCGCGGCCAGCGCAGCCCAATTCCAGCATTTGCAGGCAGTAGCGGCTGCAGCAGCAGCAGCCGCCGCTGCGGCACAGCAATCAAATGGCAATAATGTGGGCTATGCGAGCGACACCAGCGCAACTTCATCCTCAGCGACAACGTCCACCGAGGCGACAACAGGTGGCGAGAAGCGCAACAAAAGCAGCGAAAGCAGTGCCAACAGCAGCAAAGCCAAGGTAATATTCCTAACTACTACTACTTGCAGCACCAATCCCAAATCCAATTTAAGCTCACTAATGCATTTTGTTTGCTAATCTTCTAAATCATTTTAATATTGCTGATAACGTGCAACTGTTGGTCATATTTAATTGAGGTGTAAAACTAACAAAAATTAGAATTCGTATTCATATTCAAATACTTTTCTATATTAATTTTATGTAAAGTTGGGTTATTTTGTTAGTACTTTATATTTTCAACACAGTTTTGATTATTTACAGTCGAGGAGTCAGTCTTAAAAAAAAAAATTGATTATTTCTTTATCTTTTAATTTTTAACCTATAAAATATGATATATAAAATTTGGTAGAATAATTAATCGTTATAAAGGTTTCTGAATACATAAAACATTGTTTTGTGATGGGTATAATAAATTTGTTTAACTGGCAGAAGACAGCAATTTCGACTAAGCTATGTAGATATATATTCTTGCTCGGCATCAACAGACAGTGTCGATCAGACCATGTCCTATTCATCCGTCTGTTTAAACAATACAATTTCGAAGGCTTCGAGAGCTTAAGAATTGATATAAAATGCACTCAAATGATTTTAGGAAAATAATCATAAATATTGAATTTTAAAGTTCATTGATTGAAATTCGATAAGTATAATTATTGTCCTACAGCTTATGCAGATCAATATTATTTTACTTATTGGGAACAACATCTTTTGACGGTTGTGTGCTTGTTTTTTGTATTTGTATAGGATATCTCGTAGTCTATCACTATTTGCAACTGCTCTCTTATAAGCACCAATAATTTGAATGTTTTTGCAATTGCAGCAGCAACCTCAACAGCTGATCAAGCCGACGCCAGTGCGTGCCACAGCGAAACCGCCCGCGGGTAGTGATAGTAAGTATTCAAATGAATGGATATTTATCTAATTGGATGCGTAATTGTTATCAATTTGTGTTTTTTTTAGCAGCGCAAGTCAATAAGATTATCAGCTCAACGCCCAGCAAAAACCAGCAACAACTACCGACGGTCGCTTCCCTTTTGGCATCGAGCGGGACGCAAAATAACAGCAACAACAATAATAGCAGCAGCAGCAGTAGTAGTAGCAGCATTGTCGCTGCCATTGGTCACAATCCTGCCGTGCAGCCACATGCCCCAACGCCTGGCCTGAATGCGGTTAGCGTTGCAGTCTCCGCCGGCACAGCAGCAACAGCAGCTGCGGCAGCAGCAGCCGTCGCTTCGGCGAGCAACAACAGCAGCAACAACATTCAAGGCCAATCTGTGATTCAAGCGACACCAACAATTGCATTTGCAGCGGTGGCTAAACACAACACATGTAAGGGTCTCACTTGAAAGCGCTAATTTAATATACTCAATTTGTAATCTCGTCCGTTAGCACTACTGGAAAATGGACCTGTGCTGCAGCAACAGCAGCCAACAGCGCCAACGGTGGCCGCCATTGTCAGCGCCAGCGCACAGGCCCAACAACAACAACAGCAACAACAACAGCAGCAGCAACAACAGGCGGCGCAATTATCCAATCTTCAAACGAATTCCTCACATTTGCAAAACGGTAATATTGAAAACAATAATCGCGTCTTACTTAATTTTGTAAACTCCTGCGTAGGGAATTATAATTTTGTTGTCAAATACCTTTTTAAAAATTTATAAGATTAACTAGCCAAGTCGGCATAGTCATGCCAGTCTGCCTGTTATTATTTTCGAGATCTTCTCTTAGTTTTATATCTAAGCATCTTGATGAAAATTGTTATTTATTCGTTGCAAAAACATTTACAATTGTCAGATTTGGACGGATCGGATACCCATACCATATTGCTGAGAAAGGAACTATACCTAGATTTTTTAAATTTATATACAATTTGGATACGAACAGTTGAAATGCGATTTTCAAGGACTTGCCTTTGATAGCTGATCCTTTGTGTTTTATTGTCGAGTATATATTTTTGTTTTAATCTCCATTCATTTGTAAATATTTGCTTTCGATTTGATCATTTAATTATTGCTGCAGCAAATCAAATAATTCTTTTAATTAGTTCGTTACCTAAATATTTTTATCAAACAATATTGTTTGTTCTGCGCTTAAGGTCAGATTTCAAATGTCTAAGGTGCAATGAAAATTAATCAAAAATATGCAAAGATCGGTTGAAAAGTAACAGTATCATATATCAAAAGCTTAAAGGCGTTTTTTTTAACAAACTTAAAATATAAATTTAAATGTTTGCAATCACTTTGTGATCTTTGCACTTATTATATTTATTTACTTTTGCCCTTTTTTCAGGTCTGCCCGTCTCACTCAGTAGCAGCAGTAGCGGCAGCAGCAATAGCAGCAGCAACAACAACAGCAATGCTGTCGATGCGATTTCACTGAAAACCATAGCACAGGAAGCAATTAATCGATCCGTGATCGAGCCCAATTCCCTAAATCAACAGCAGGCAAGTAACATTGACACGAGACAGCAGCAACAGCAGCAGCAACAACAGCAGCAACAGCAGCAACAAGCGGCGCAGCAGCAAGCGGCGGCGCAGCAATCGTTACTGCAACAGCATTTTAGCACCGAAACAACTGCCAACCAGCAACAACAACAGCAACTTCAACAGCAAGCGACGGCTGCAGCAGCGCAACAGCAGCAGCAACAAAATGCAGCAGCGGCAGCAGCAGCAGTTGCAGCAATTGGAACAATAGTTTCTGCCACTAGCAATGGTCCCACAGCTGGCAGTGGACTCATGAATCTGGCAAATGCTGCCGGTCAGCCAACAAGCGGCAGTGGTGGTGTCGTCGCAGCCAATGCTAAAACGCATACACCGCAGCAGCAGCAACAACAACAGCAGCAGCAGCAGCAACAACAACAACAGCAGCAGCAAATTGCAACAACAGAGGCGCACATACCACCGCTGCTGGGCGTAACGCCGCTAGGTCCGACGCCACTGCAAAAGGAGCATCAGCTGCAATTCCAAATGATGGAAGCCGCATATTATCACCTGCCACAGCCGATTGATACGGAGAAGCTGCAAACATATTTTCATCGCTCACCAGTGCAGACGCCAGCGCACTATCCCCAGGTGAGTCAGGTACATTGGTTGATCTTGTTATCCTAGATGGCTATAGCTTAACAATTCTGTCTCCCCAATTAAAAACCAAGGCACAGCTGCCCATCTACGATACCGTTGAATTCTATCAGCGACTCTCAACGGAGACGCTCTTCTTTGTGTTCTACTACATGGAGGGCTCCAAGGCGCAATATCTCGCTGCCAAAGCGTTAAAAAAGCAGAGCTGGCGCTTCCACACCAAGTACATGATGTGGTTTCAACGGCATGAGGAGCCCAAGATCATCAACGATGATTACGAACAGGTGAGCAAAACTGATCTTATGATTAGTTGACAGCTGTGTTTATTTTGTTGAAAATTATTTTCCACTTTTTAATGACACGTTTGACAGTTGTTATCAGCTTAAATGGTATTATTTTCATACAGAAATACCTAATTGTTTTTAATGCTGAGACCAATAAGCTTAGCGGACAGATATTGATTGTTAAACCCAATTTGGGTGGTTGAAAATTTAAAAAAAATGCGCCAGGAATTTATTAGAGGTGGTCATGGTTTTTTCTTACCAAAACAGCGAATTCTTTACGAACAACAAATAAATGTTAGTTTCTTTGTCCAAGCATGTCTTAAACATATTTATTCTAAATAAATTTGTTGATGGAAACTTTTCGGCTAGATAGTTTCATAATTATTATAAACTAAAATTTGTCTGAAGTGTGTGTATTTGTTATAAATAAATTATATAAATTACTCGCCTATCTCATCACACTTGATAAAATGAAGTTATTTTGTAATAATTGTAAATCTTTTCTTATCTTCAACAAATATATATTATATTTGATACTGTCATACAACTAACCTTATCTTATGGTAAAGACGCAATACGGTTTTCTTATCAGTAACAGTGAATTGAATTATAGATTTCAACGAACTTTGGAAGATCTAGGGACTTTTTTACCTTTTAATTGTAATCTAATATAATTTTGCGATGTTTTCTTCAGGGTACGTACATCTACTTTGATTATGAGAAATGGAGTCAGCGCAAGAAGGAGGGCTTCACCTTTGAATACAAGTACTTAGAAGACAAGGAGCTGATTTGAATGCTGCGTTGTTGTGATGCGGATGCGTTGGCGGCTGTCTAAGAGGAAACCAATCCATTACCACAATAAAAAAAAAAAACAAAACAAAAAACAAAATCAATAGCATACAATATTCATACTCATACCCAGAGCAGCAGACACTCATCCAAAACTGATTCTCGCACATACACATGCACACCATAAATTCACACCCACACACACACAAATAGGCACACACATAAATCCATAACAATAACAAACTCAATGAGAGATGATCATGTGTAAGCAGGCAGTAAGCATAAGTGAAAAGGAAGCAAAATGAAGTATGTTGATAATTGTTCGGAAAATGCATGTAAAAAAATATGCTTTTTTATAAATGTTTTATTGTTTATTATTTTTTTTTTAAGATTTTCTTTCTTACATTTTGAGAAAGCAAAGGAACTTAAACTAAAGCAAAAGATGAAAAAAAAAACTATAAAAAATTATGCAGTAATACGTGCAACAAATTGAATTTTCTGGCATTTGCCCCTTGAAGCTCCCCACCACCCACCTCCCAGTTTAGTCTCCAAGCTCCCTATAATTAAATCGCTTAGCGTCTCTTCATTAAGCTACACTCCTCCAGCTCCAGCTCCAGTTCCCTCGCCTCGCCCCTCCTTCGCACCAGCATCATGTATAAAGAGCGCAGCAGTGTGCAGTAAATACTTTTAATTATAAACATTTAGCGCACCGATTTTTTTATTGCGTTTCCCTAGAAACGTAAAAAAAAACTCGTGAGAATAATGAAAACAAAACAACAAAATCATAAACAAAAAAGTAAAAAAATAAAAAATAAAAATAAAAAAAATAAACTTCAGCTGATCTTATTTAAATTTAATTATGTAATTACGATTACTAAGATCATTGATTAAGTTGAGCATGATAATGATGCTGCAAAGCAAAACAAACAAACAAACAACAAATTAATGCGTAAAAACTTTTTTAAATGTAAGCAAAATAAAAACAAAACGTGAGTAAATAGTTGAAACTTGTTTAGTGTTTTTATTTCATTACGTTGACCCGTTTGCGTTTTTCTTTGTTTTTCTTTTAGCCTGTTTGATCCTCAGACCGATTGAGCCTCAATTTTGATCGTTTAAATGTTAATAAGTCATATATAGTCAAATGATATAAACAAATGCATTTTAGAATGTTTTTGCGTAAATATAGCATTTTTGCTAAACAAAAAACGAAATACATATTTAACAATTTTACAAGAATAGTTTTAAACGAAAACATTATAAAAACAAAAAACCAAAAAAAAAGCAGACAAAAAACAAATGCATGCAACAGAACATGAAAAACATTTTAAAAATTATTAAAAACAAAACAAATGATTGCATTAAAATATACATACATACAATTATACGCCGCCATTTGCGTACTGGATTTTATTACAAATTACAAACAATTATGTGGACAACTTTTTGCTTAGTAATACTACAAATCAGTTTCGTTGGCTGTCAAGAAGAATGTCGTTAAGTGTCTATTAATTTATTTATTTATTTACATTGAATTCTTCACAGTTCACAAGCTTTACTATCTCACCAGAGATCGATTCCCACCTTTTACCCTGACCAATCGCAATAGAAACCCAAATTACCATGAAATCGATTGAAAATCAGATGATAAGGATGAGTTTTGAAATTCAAAAAAAAAATTGGTTTGGTAAAGTCGATATGCAAAAAAAACATACCCAAAATGATTACTCATATATGATATGATATGATTTAATATTTCACAAAGCTTTTATAAGAATAATCGGTAAGTTTTTTAATTCATAGTCAAATTTTAATGTCGGTAATTTGCTTCTGGTCTAAAAGGGTATTTAATCTTTGATAAGCCTATAGAAGCTGTGATTTCTTGTTTTATTATCCAACACAAAAAGATTGATCTCTTTTATGCGCATTTATAGAAAAGTTAATCGAAAATTCGACAACTTTTGGCGAATCCCCATCAAGTTGATTGGACAAATATTTCAAGCTGTTTATAATTCCATACTTATCAGTAAATACACTATTTAACAAATTCCAAATTATTAATAAAAATTATTTATTATAGCAGTCAAGTTAATACGATTACGATAATTCGCTTGATAAGTGGAGGCTTTTGAAGTGGACCCCCTCTCTAATATTTTTGGTCAAAATGATTGCAATTATTGTATAATTTTTTTTGATAAGAAAAGGGAAACGTTCATTCATTCATAACTATTAAGTTCTTATTTATCTTTATTGTTTTATATTGAAAAAGTGTGAAGCAAACAAAACAAGCATGTCCGACCCCGTAAGGTATATATGTATTCGCGATAAATATCACTGATGGAGCAGATATAACCATGGTTCGAAAGAAGAATTTTTGTATGCAAGTTTTGTATTTAATAACATCTCAGAAACAACCTTTCCATGCGTCTTATTAAGTTCCTCACATTTGGGATTACAATATCCTGTAGCTCCCACACATACAACCAGGTAAAAATTAGTTTGTATGGAAAATAATTTTGTTTACAAAGATATTCAAACCAAATAACAAAAGTTTGAGCAACGCTTGGTCAATTTCGGACTACTACATTATAGGAACAATCGGTCGGTTCTTATACTCCGAATCTATTTAATTACCCCTTATTAATAATGATGTTTGTACGGAATAGGCAAAAGAAAGCATTTCCATTTGTTTATCTGTGTAAACCCAAAGATCTCATAAGCTGTAAAAGCTACAGAACCCGTATTTTTAATATAAGTTCCGTTGTACTTGGATACTTCGTTGCTATCGGAACATGATTTGGTAGATAGGTTTTATTAAGTCAAACGAAAAGGAATTATTTTGATTTCGTAACACAGCATTGGATTATATTATAACAAAATTCCTTGGACACACTTCCCTGGATAGTTCATATCAAAGCAGCATAACATTAAATGCAAGTTAAGTTTAAAAAATAAGCTATTGCTAAAAAAAAAGTAATCATTCCCGTCCAGTCAAAAATCCTTAAAAAGCTTGAAGATCCCTACAGTCATGAGGGGATTCTCAAGTTGAGTAGCAGAGACATTTCTCGGCATGAGTCAGGATAATCGAGTTACTCCCAAATTCCTCAATAGTCGTCATACCTTGGAAAAATCAATTGTTGTAAATTTGTAAAATCGTTCGTTTATTCTCCCACTTGGACAAACCGCACTCAAAATTTAACGTTAAAAAAAATATATATATATATAAATATATATATAAAATAATACATTTCTTTATGTGAAGTACAAATAAAATATATTTGTATATAAATATACATATAATATACAATGTATGTTTATATATTATAAAGAAATGTACTATTTTCATTTGGAATAAAATATTAAAAAAGAGAAAAAACTATAAAATAATTTAAAGAATTTATATATTTTCAGCAAATAATTTAAAAAGTTGTTTAAACCAAAGCATACAAAACGACAAACGAAAATTTAATAGATTTTATGATCAAGAATATGTAAAATAATTTAATTGAAAATATTGCGTTATTTTGTTTTTTTTTTTTTTTGTATCTTTTATGAATTTATAAATACCCTCACCTAGTTTGGAAAATTGCACTAGAAAATGTGAGATGAAATACATATGTACATATGGAATTTATTGCAAACACAAAAATGTACTTAAGAAATAGATCTCAGATCAGATTGATCTTAAAAGTGAGCTCGAGATACTCGTTGTAAATGGAACAAGAAACGGCGACTTTGAATTAATGAAACTAACTTGGTTTAATATACACAGCTTGGACTAACTAAGAGACAGTGGTGGGAGTGGTTGTGGTTGCATCTCCATTGTTGCCCCAAACGACGTCATCATCCTCGTCGTCATCGTGACCCCAGCCCTGATCCGCCTCAACATCCGTATCCGGACCACTGTAGCTGGTGAAAGCAGCAGCAAAGCGACTCGCATCGACTTGAACAATCTCAGCTTGGCTAGTTGCGGTACCAGTTCTCGTTGCTGGCTTTGTCTCAATAACTGGCTCCATGTCCTTGAAGAAATCAAATTCAGCCGGTTCGGAGCTATGCAGCGATGTGGTCAACTGCACTTGAATGTCAAGCGCGCTGAGATCATCGATGACCTTGCGATTGTTGTTGGCGGATGGCAGAGGCGCGGTCGGAGGCGGCGGTGGGAGTGTGGCCGTGGAGAGACTGGAGCAGGCGGTGCGAAACGAGTCGGCTATTGATGAGGGCTGTGTCGCCTGTGTGGAGGTGCTGCTCGTCGTCTCCACATTAGAGAACAGATTGAGCTCATCCAACGTGGCCTGCTGCTTAACCTGCAGTCGTTGCAGCTCTTCTGCATTATCCCAATCGGACCAAGCCGCCTCCTCCTCCTCATTGTCATCCTTTTGCGCCAGTTCCTCCTCCTCCTCATCGTCATCATCGTTAATATTGACCAGGGTCTGTTCGTGCGCAGCGCTGCTGGTGGAGCTATCCGAATTGTTATCTATCAGACTGTTGCTGGATTCCAGTGGTTTCTCACTCAATTGAGTGATGCTCTTGTCATCCTCGCCGCCGTCGGGACTGAGACGCAGTGGCATTGGTGCCGCAACATTGCTGTCCAATGGCAGTGGACTGCCCGAAACCATATAATCCACAGCATCCGCAGCGCTGCCATTCATTAGGGGCGTTATGGAACGCGGCTCTGTCCACTGGGCGCTGCTGTCTGTGGAGACGGCGGCATGCGGACGACCATCCGAAAAGCAACGTCTTCGCTCGCCACCCAACACAGTGGCTGCACCAAGTATGGGCACCAGATCGGCCATGGAACGCAGTGTCTTTGCAACGAGCACATCGTTCGTATCGCTCATGCCCAGCTGCAAATGCGGCAGAATATCATTGAGCAGTTGCTCGTCGCTGAGTAGACGCACATACTCCATAAAATAGTCGAGCAGAATCAGGCGGATCTGTGCGTCGCGCAGCCGAAACATTTTCAGCACATGGGGCAACAGATGCTGCACATACGTCTGCGGCGAGAATAGTTGTGCTGTGCATCCGTTCTCCGTCTTGGTGCGCAGCACAAACGGTGTCACACATTGCTGGGCGGTGGGATCGAGGAGTACCATACGCGACAGCAGATCGCTGGCCAGCTGTGAGGCGACCACTTGCTCATCGAAGCCACGCAGTCGCTCAATCAGACTGCTGAAAAATTGCTGTCGCTCCGGCACCGATTTCAGTGGCAGCTCAAAGAGAAATGAATGGATTAGAATGAATTCGTGATTAAAATACGGATGCAACAGCACAGCGGATAACTTCGGTCGCAATTCGATGTTCTGATGCTTCAGGTGGGTGCTGCAATAATCGCGGAACTCCAAAACATGTGGTATTCCTGCCGAGCCGCCACATTTATCCAATATTTGTTCACAGAGCGCGGCAAAGGCGAACTGTTCCAGGGCCAGTTGAGTTGTGTCCGCGGCATCCATTGCCAGCGGCTGGCGAAAGCTGTGCGCCAGCTCAATAAGCTGTTTATTCAGCTCCTTCGCCTTCCACACGTACTCAAAGCCGGCCAGGCGCCAACAGCCCTTGTCCGTCACATAAACGGACTGCGTGCAAATATTCAAATGCCTGGCATGGGCACGCTCTATGAGAAATATGAGGCTGCACAGTATGGTGCGCAGTCCGAGGCACACTTGTATGTCGCTCTGCTGGGCGAGCACATCGCTCAACGGTCGCACACGTTCCGTGGCCAAATGTTTCTGCCCGGACTGATCCCAAGTGGACATATATTTCAGTATGTACGGATGGCGATAGATCATCAGGTTCTGTGTAATCATAAATTAAATATGCTTTCTTTAGTTGAGTATTTCATGCACCTACCCTGATTGCCCGCTCCATTGGGCCCTGAGCAGCCCAGAGTTGACCCTTCACAAGCACCTCGCCCTTGAAAATGGAGAGCAGTTGGCCACCGCCGCCCTCCTCGTTGCATGTCGTTGGCGATTCGGCGTTGTATAGCGCCCAAAAGTCATTGACCTCGATGGCATTTTTGTCAATTATGAGTCCTTTTAGTTTGCTGCCTTCATTGCCCATTTTTTTATAAACATTAACAAAATAACATTTATTTGGGGCAACGTATTCCGCTACGTAAGACCGACAGCCACGCAACGTAACGTAACATATGTTAACGCCATACACGAATGTTATGTGCAGTGTTGGCAAATGCTAATACTCACTAGACTGTGCCACACTGGTCAGCTAGGAGGCGAAAAGTTATTGTGTGATTATTTCTTATGGGTGGTTAAAAATTAATTTCAAATGGATTTGTACGATGATATTGATGCCAAGCCCCGCGCCAGCCAAATGGATGGCTGGTCATCGGGCATCAAAATGTTGCAAACACAGCTGGCGGTAAAGAAAGCCCAACTGCCCAACAAGCCCAAGCCGAGGGATCAAATTAAGAAACCGGTGAGCAAAACAATTTATTTTATGTATACATGTATCAAATTATTAAATGCTTGTTATTAAATTTATTGCCAGCTAATGACGCCAGTGGTTAATTTGCGTGCCAGACGCAACACAGATGCGGACAGTGTGCCGCTGACAGTTGTCGCAAAGCCAATCATTACCAGCACAACAGTGGCTCCAGTGGCGCCCATCTTGGAGAGCATCAAAACCGATGATTGGGACTTTGCGGATGAGTACGATCCACAGTGGCCCAACGAGTATGAGAAACTCAAGGAGAAGACCAAGAGCAATGATAAATCACGCAACAGTGTCGTCTCCACCGGAGCTGGAATTGTTGGTGGCAACAACAGCAATCGCGAGGATCGCGATCGTGATCGGGAACGAGATCGTGATCGCAAACGGAATCGCATCGGACGACGGGAACAACAGCACAACAATCAATCGCACTCGCCGCCACCAATGAAATTTAGTGGATTTGGTCTGCGCCAGAGCGATGAGGACAGATATAGCCCGCCAGCGCCTGGATCGGTTGCTAAACAGGGTGGTGGTGCAGCGATAGCGCCACCACCATCTCTATCAATCGATAATGGCGATGGTGCCTCAAATGTGACCATACCCTATTCGGCAAGTTCGGTTGCTGCAAAGATAATGGCGAAATATGGATTTAGAGATGGACAGGGTTTGGGTAAATCCGAGCAGGGCATGTCGGTGGCCCTGCAAGTGGAAAAGACATCAAAGCGTGGCGGTCGCATCATACACGAGAAGGATGTTTTTCTGCCGCCACTTGGCACGGCACCCTCATCACCACCACTCGCCCAGTTGCCTGTAGTGAATGCAACGCCAGCTGTTTCGAGTCCCAATTCGGCATCTGCTGCTGCTGTCATGCCACCTCCAGCCATGCCACCCCCAAGCTTAGCACCTCCATCACCAGCAGCGCCAGCAGTCAGTGATCCTGAGCCGAGCATAACGGAGATAATGAAGGCGCCGAGTAAAGTTGTCCTGCTGCGCAACATGGTCGGGCCGGGTGATGTGGATGAGGAGCTCGAACCGGAGGTCAAGGATGAGTGTAACACCAAGTATGGCGAGGTGAACAGTGTCATCATACACGAGGCATTCGGCACAGTGCCTGAGGATGCTGTCAAAATATTTGTCGAATTCAAACGAATCGAAAGTGCCATAAAAGGTCGGTTAACATTTGTTGTCTAAACTAAAACAAATAACATTTGCTTAACATTTTGTTTACATTACAGCTGTTGTCGATTTGAATGGTCGTTTCTTTGGTGGTCGGCAAGTGCGTGCGGGTTTTTATAATTTTGATAAATTTAAGAGTTTTCAGCTAAATTAAGTTAATTAAGCAAATAAATAAATATTTTAATGAATTTTAAACTCACCTCTGTTTTGCTCGTCTCTGCATGTTATTTTAACAGACAACAGACTACAGTTCGCTTTATCGATAACTGCGCTTAAGTTTGGCAACTCTATTAAATTTGTCTGTGATACACGCTACGACCAATCAGTTGTTCAATCTCTATAATTTTTAAATATTTTATGGTAATACTGTGTATTTAACGTCACTTGCTATGCAAATTTTGTTAGTTGTGCAGGCAAGCCACTTTTATCGCAATAAAATACGAGTTTAATCGAAGCAAGCGTGTGACAATTTTAGTGACAACTCACAATAGGCAGTTGTATCGTGCCTAGTACACATAGCTAGTGGAAGAGGTTTGGTTTGAGAACTGAAAACAATTATCGCAAATACTCGCTTTCGCTGCGTTGCAAAATTGATAAACAAAAACCAAAAACCCAAAAAAAAGATAAAACCAAGGTGAGTTCTTAACGTTGCACGGCTAAACAATCACAAATCAATTTGTGTTCTGTGTGTGTATTAAAATACAAACAATCGGGAAGTCAGAGAATTGTGTGTTGTGTGTGCTGTGTTTTTTTTTTCAGTTTTTTCTTTTCTTTTGCGCGAATACATAAGCCAAAGCAAACGACCAGATAGCAGCAGCAGCAGAACGGTAAATTCTCCAAATGTCAACGACACACACACACACATTGAGCCACTTGTAATTAAATTCAATTAAGCTGCAGCTAGTGCTTCATTTGTGTATCAATTTTCATAAGTGAAAAAGCAAAAAAGCGAAACAGAAATCACTCCAGGCCGCCGTCGCCCCCTCGCCCACTCCATTCCACACGTTGAACTCGTGCCCAGCCACTGACTGCAGCTGTATTAGTTGTTGTTTTGTTGCTGTAACTGCAGCAGCAGAGACACACATAGAAGCAAAGAGAGACTGACAGACAGACGCACGACGAAGCAGCGCTGATCACATTTGTTGTGCTCAACAAAAGTTTTGCATTGTTCTCAGCTTTCCCCACTCCCACCGACGCCCAGCAGCAGCAGCAGTAACAACAACATCAACCAACATCAACTGTCCAACCATAGTTGCCATATCCATCCAAGTAGTTGTTGTTTGAGGCCATGGGCCCGCTATCGTCGCTCGTTGGTGCAAGGTAAGGGGTAACTCTGCCCAGCTTATGGGCTCTCACTCACTCTTGTTGTTGCTGTTGTTCTCAATCTCCACCCCCTACACCTCTTCTTTCTACTCCTCTTTCTCCAGTCACGCAGTTTATTGCACTATTATTCAATATATTGCACGCACATAATTACATTTGAACACACATACGTACATATGTACAGTATATCTAACTATATATGTATGTGTATTTACATACTATACATATTTATTTGCTTGTCGCGGTTCGCCTTCTACTTCTTGTTGCGCCTTCCAAAGTGGAGCAGTCGCGCCCCGTTCACAGACACAAACAAACAGTTTTTCGGTGAGCCCCCTTACACACACGCGCACACACACACTCGCACATTTGTTGCCCGCTTCTTCAATTATATTTTCAAAATCTATTTTTAACAAAACATTATTTTGCCCTGCACTGAAGTAGTGTATTTTTTTTTCTTTTTGTATACACAATTTTTAAAATATAAATATGTAAAATTAACATTTGTGCGTGTGTTTGAGTGTTGCCAGCCCTTAAGAAATCCTGCTTAGAAAGTAACCCCCGAAGTATGATGAAAAATTTCTTAGTTGTAAAGAAAATCTTTTAAATCAATAGGAATAACAAAAATCTTTATTTAATTTTATTGACTTTAAATTTTAATTTAATTATTAACTTTTTAGAATTTAACTTTAAATCAGATTAAGGTTAAATTTCTATGTTTTAGATTTGTTGATGAAACTAGCGCGAAATATAAAGACGTAAAAAAGCTATGATTTTTGGAGATACCTTTCAAAATGCACACATAATGTATACATATTCTCGATTTTTGTAACATTGCTTTGTTTGATCTGTTGCTCCTTGAGTTGAATTTGTCAAGCCGAAATGTCAACGGTTCAGTTTATGTTTAGTGTGCGCACAACAAGCAAATTTTGTTAAATTCAACCAAATTTAATCTTTCCGGCCAAAAAAATAAATAAATTCATCTGATTTATTTATATTTTTACTGTATGACGACTGTGTGTGCGTATTTTACAAATTTCAGCTATGGTCTTGGCCGGCAACGAATGGCAAAGCAATAAGGATGACGAGCAAAAAGCAAACGCATCAACAGCAGCAGCGGGAACAACAGCAGCGACAACAACGCCAGCAACAGCAGCAGTTGCAGTTGCAGTTGCGCCAGCAGCTGCAGTTGTAAGCAACGTCATCACAAGCGTAACGGGCTCACCATTACCAACAACAACAGATATAGAAACGATAACAACACCAGCAACGACAACCGACCTAGAACTAACAGCCAGACCCGCAACACTTGCCACTGGTGGCACTGGCTCTGAGCTAACCAAGCGTCAGCAGCAGCAGCATCAGCGCCACAACAAAAAGTCCCACAACAAAATGGAGATGAACAAGAAGGCGACGGAACAACAACAGCAACAGGAGCAGCATCAGCAGCGCGAGAAACACGAGACGGAAACATGTGAACTGCTGGCCACTGAGAACATCATTAGCAGCAGCAGTCTAAACAGCAGCAACGATGCCAACGACATTCTCGAAAATCAAGAAAACAATAATACGACCACAACAGAGACCTGTGATTCCAATACGAACACCTTGCAGGTAAGTTAAGCTGTGATATTATATATGCAGCAGTCAGTCACAATTTGTGTTTGCTTACAATTTGCAGGGTCAGCTGGCACAGCAATTTCACATGACCATCAATTCGGTGCTAAATGCGAATAATACGACGACGAGCGGCAATCTGTTTAGCTCGCTTGGTGCCTTACAAATGCCTAACAATGAGACAGTAGCAGCAGCAGCAGCAGCTGTCAGCAACTGCAACAACAGCAGCAGTCCAGCCGCACAACAACCGGATATGTCAGCGTCGGCGGGCGATGCTAAGATTGTGCTGCAATGCGAGGGTAAATCGCATAAATTCGAGACGCGCAACATTTTGTTAGCGCCCGGCCAGGAGTGCAAGGTGGGTCGTCTGATTGCCAAGAGCAAGGCGAGCGAGGGTAATGCCATTTTCGATTGTAAAGTGCTTTCGCGTAATCATGCAATGCTCTGGTATACACCGGACGGGCACTTTTGGGTCAAGGACACCAAGTCGAGCAACGGCACCTTCATAAACGACAACAAATTGGGCACAGAACCGGCCGAGTTGCATTTTGGCGACACGGTCAAGTTCGGCGTCGAGGTCATTGAGAATTCGCGGCAGGAGGTGCACGGCTGCATCATTGCACGCGTCACTCTGTTTATGCCGGATGGCCGGGAGGCGATCTCAATAGAATCGGAGCAGCTGCAGTTTGGGGGACCGAATCGGATTAGCTACGACGAGATCCAGCGTTTAAATGCATTTCTACAGGAGGCGTCGCAGCGCGAGAAGATGCTTAAAGCGAAGCTAAGTAATTTGCAGGGCGTCCTCGATTCCATGCGCAAAAATTCGACAATGTGTTGGCAGAGCATGATCACCGAGGATCAGCTGCTGCACAAGATCAATCTGCTCGAGAAGAAGCTGCAGATGATGGAGAAGAATGTGCCCGAGAATGCGTTACGCAATGAGGTGAGTGCTTCCCCTTCCTTTCCAAATGATTCGTGATTTCCAATTTGAATGTAATATGTTGCATACTTTTGAGAATAGATACACTCCTCGCCACTTGAATAGGATATCCCTTTAATCTACATTGTTCTATCGAGCACTTTCTTTTAAAAATTTATTTAATATAAAAAAAAAAACAAATTAAATTACAAATAAATTCATTAAAAACTCATTAAAAAATAGTAATAGATACACTCTGCTCCACTTTTTTACAGAAATCTCCCATTCCTTATAACTTCAAAGTTACATAAATATAAGCTTATTAATATATATATTTCGAAAACAAATTTTATTCGCTTTTCTTATAATATGTAACAAGAAATGTTGCTTTTTTGCCATCCAATATTTTTTTGGGCTTTCAGCAGTAACTAATTTCCTCCCGATTTTGTTTGCTATTTTGGCAATAAATATGTCATAGTCCTTGTAAGCCTTGAGCTATAGTTTTTCTTACTGGGTTAAAACATATCCTCAAGCCATTTTAATATAATCGAAATAAAAATAAAAGTTTTATTTACGTTTAATAATAGGTCCACGTGCCAAGAATAACGATCAAAATGAATTCATGTTATTTTCAAGTGTTGCACAAATTTGATCATAATTTCCAAGAATTCGAACATAATGTGGAAATAAACATATAACGATTCTATGCCAGAATTAGGAGTGTGTGATCCCTTGGCAAGCAGTGCTAGTATAAATTCAAATTTAAATACTGGTCCACAAATTCCAATTGCCATTCCCAATTTAATATATTTGATTTAATATTTAATACGCTCATTGGCTTAAAATTTGTACAAGTTGTGATTGACTGTTTCGATTGCAGATTGTGAAGCTGCTTGAGGATAAAACAACGTATCAGCTAACTGCCAAAGAGGCGTTGCGCAAGGTATACCAGGATCGTTGCGATGCCATGCAAATGCTGTCCAAGATGGAGATGGCGTACACGACCTCGGACAACGAGTGTGGCATATTGCGCACCCAGATACTGAACTCCAAGCAGACGCTGCACGATTTCAATATGCGATTGGAGCAGCTGCAGCAGGAATATGCGGAATACAAGCAGGAAACGATGCGCCAGCAGCAAGAGGCTAAAGAGGAGGAGGAAAAGCGTATGGGACATCTCAAGGAGCAGCTCAATGCGCAGGAGATCGAAATGGATAATATGCGCCAACAGCAGGTGCAGCTGCAGAAAATAATCACTGACTATGACAGCGAACAGGTGATGCAGCAGAAACAGGTGTTGGATCAACTGAATGCGGCCATCGGTGGCGACGATGACGACGACGAGGACGAGGAAGATGACGATGATGACGACGACGAGGATGTTGATGTTGCTGATATCGTTGAAGATGATGATAATGACGCAGCTGCCGATGAGGATAAGGATAAGGAGGAAGTTGTGGATCAGCTGCTGAAAGAGATAACGCCCAGTAAACAAAAATCTGTAAGCATATTAAACTTTTACAGTGATTGCTCGCTAACTAAAATTTCACTTTACATTTGACAGAGCAAAAAGAGCAAGCGGCAGCAGAAGGAAGAGTTCGATTTGAAGCACAAGGTGGTGCGAAAGGACACAATGATGAAGTGGCTAAAGAATTCGGATCTCAAGGGCGCCGACGGCGGCGATGTATTAAAAGCCATATTCAACAGCGACGACGATGACTCTGGCGATGATGAATCACAGAAGATGCACTCGCTACAGCATTCACCGGCGCCATTGTCAGCGCCGCTGGGCAACAAACCGGAAGCAGCAGCAGCCAGCGACGAGTTTATACACACATCACCTCAGCACAAGAAATGCCTCAATGGAATCGATGAGGAGGCCAAGGAGGAGTCGGGGGCAGAGGAGGAAAGGGAGGAGTCACTGTCATCGTCACACGCAATCCACAAGAAACTCGAGACACAGCCGACACTTGTGCACAACGATGGTGATGCATTGTTGTCGCAGGAGCAAACACTGGACATGCTGAACGAAGAGTGTATGTTCTATAAGCTGAAATCGGCTTCACTTACCGCTGACATTAAAGAGCTGGGAGTGGAAATGCAGAACCTTAGGGAGCAGCTGCAGCAACAACAAAAACAGCATCAGCAGCAGCGCAGTCCAAAAAATAACGAGAATAATGATAAGGATAATAAAGCTGAAAATGATCTCTCTACGGATGAAGAGCAACAAAAGCTGCAGAAGTCTGGGGATGAATGGAGCTGCTGGCAAGAGGAGCTAATCAATATGAGCGATGAGCAGGTGGAGCGCGAAGAGCAGCTTATTACGTACAAGGACCGACTGCAACAGTCCGAGCTGAGCAACATTGAGTTGCGCCACCAAATTCAACAGTTGCGTCAAACAAAACCGATGGCTTTTGACAATCCGATGCTCTGTCTCTATCGCAGTGCATTGCCCGTTGGCTGTGTGGCTCTGGTGGCGATTCTCTATTTTTTGGCCAGTCGCTTCTAACACAACTCACAACAACAGCAACAAAAACAAATTGGAACAACAACATCAGCAGCAACAACAGCGAACATCGTACCTAATGCAAACGACAAAAGAGAGATTAAACGAAAGAAAATACTATATATATATGTATGTGTATATATATTTATATACTTATACATGGATATATCTTGTGGGGGCGAGGTGTGGGTAAAATTGGGTGGGGTACACTGCAAAAAAAAAAGAAAGAAATTGGATGAATTGGACGCAGCTAAACTAAACAAACATACAGTTTTATTCATTCATATTTATACATATATCTCCTATACACAAAAATAGTTCTAACTTTATAATCGGAGCTTTAGTCTCATATATATATATATATACTTTCATAATCGGTTCTTTTTTTTGTACTCAAAATTTTTAGTTCTAAATTGGCAATTGAATCGAACAAAAATAACAATTTACACACAGTGACACACACACAGACATACGGTTAGTTAATTCTGAAGTAATTATATTTAAAGAAATTCCTTGAAAATGTTTTTTCCTATATATATATATATATATATGTATATGTATGTATCCCATCTAAATTTGATGGTGCGATCTTAATTGCATATGGGTTAACATCCTCCCAAACACCCAATTTCGAATTGTGTACAAATCTAGGCTGGCTGACTGGCGGCGGAGGATCATTAAGTTTTAGCATTAGGTTGCAATTATTTACAATTACCAGCTATGTTTTATAAAAACTATATTTACGTATGCTAAATGTTGATTTATGTACTATATTTAGTTGATTTTTATGTATGTCCCTCGTCCGTCTCTCTGCGAGCGAACGCGTACCTCTAAACACATTTCTCTATATATATTTTCCGAAGTCTAACGATACGAATTATGAAAAACAAAATAATGAAAAATGCTTGCGATATCACAAAGAATATGTAAAAGAGAAAAGAAAACCACACTGATATGTATTCGAAAAAGAGATAAAAACAATGAATAAACACAACACTTTAACGAAACAGTAGCAAAAATTTCCATTTCTCATACGTTTAAATATTTTTAACAGTCGAGTTTTTGAACTGCTGTCTATCGATATTTGGCGCTAAGACAAACCCATTATGCAACGTAACGCAAACGTAAGCTCAAGTTGGTATTTTTTAATACGTTACCATTTTCTATCAAATCAACCATTAATGCGACCACACTTTTGGTTATGGATTTTGAGGTATGCGAGAGGCAGTCACACCCAACAGTCGGGTCGGGTTTTCTATGGTGCGCACGGTTGTATTAGCGGTGCATTTTCCACATTATCTTTGGTATTGAATCAAGTACATTAATTAAATGTGAATGTATTGTAAAAAGGCGAAACAAAAATAATTGGAACTTCAACGAATTTTAATGTACATAAGCCGCAACAACAATCAGTGTATAAAACATCAAGTAATTCAGCACTATTTGCAGTGCCAACAGAGATGAGCGAAACTGTGACTTTTTTTCTTGTATTTTAAAGTCACTGTGTCAAATGTATGTGGCTACCTGTGACTGAGCTTTCACATGTGAAAGACTTTCGATTCTTGAGGCACTTGTGAAAAGTCACAGGTATGCACACACATACCCATCAATTCGTTCATCTCTGGTGTGCTGTTTCTATGTGTGTTTGTGTATTTGTGAGGTGGGCGTGACGCCAAGCGGCTTCTCAGCAGTGAAGCGCAGCCATAAAGTGAAATGCAAAAAAGAAAGACGGGATCAGCAAATCCAGTGCAAAAAGCTTTAATGCATTTATTTGTAATTGTGCATATGTTCTTTCTCTTTCTTATGCTTCCAGCTAAATGCCAACAAAAATTTGGAAGTTGTGCTTGTATAAGTGTGAGTGTATGTGTGTGTCTGAGTAAAGAGTAAACAACAAGAGAAGAGAAAGAGCGCAACTCGGGTTTTTGCCTGCCTGCAGATGTGGAAATAATCAAAAAACTGGCCGAAAATATAATAATTATAATAAGCAAGCAATAAGAAAACAAAAAGTGACTCGCTGGATTAACGGATTTTCCCGTCGTCGCTGTTGTTGTTATTCAAAAGGTAAGGCTCTTTAACCACCTCCTCACCGTATACAAAAAAAATCATTGCAAGCTTTGACATTGCACCGACAACAACAAATGTTGCCAACTGTTTTGTGTGCATGTGTGTGAGTGTATAACAGATAAGCAGCCTGCTCTGCTCTGATAATAACAGCTGAAGTTGCCCCGTCCACAAATAAAAACGGCAACAACGTTGATATGAAAAAAAATATTCTGAAAAAAATCACATTATTATAATCGCGAAAAAACAGCATCAAATACTCGTTTTGTTAACTAACTTGATTTTATCAATTAAAAAATCAGTATTTATAAACGTATTTAAGCTATCTTATTTGCCAAGCATTCCTAAAAAATGTTTTTGTGTTTTTGGGCCCACTTATCACAGGTAAACATTCGACACATTTATAATTCCCCATATCTCCAGTATTCTCTAGTATTTCGTTTTGTGCACTTTCGCGCTAGTTGCTTTATTGGTATCTTCCAAATTACACACACAGCACATAAAATAACTTTATGTATTTTCCGCATGACTCACAACGGTTAGCACACTGATCGATTGCCTAGAATCCAAATGTATCTACACATGTGCATACATATGTATATATACTTGTAAGCAACAGTATTGCCCAATGCTGTGCTGCCAATGAACTTTCGAGCAGAAACACAAAAAAAACTTTCACTTGGCTGGCAGACTTATTGAGAGACAAATGGCATAAGATCGCCGCTGCGCGAATTGGCTTATATCCGTGACGTGGCACGCAGGCAGCCAGCCCCCAAAATATAATCGAAACAGTCAATTAAAAATGACAGCGCAAAGATTGCAAAAGCAGAAAAGAAAAATAAACAAATTAATACACATACATAAGCAGAAAAAATAAATCAATAAAATAAAGCACACATTAATATTTTTTATAAGACACCCACACGCCGGCTGTGACGTCACAGAATGGGCAAACCAAACATTGGCATATTGCCAGCAACATATGCATACGTAATATGTGTACGCATATGTTGCTAATAATACCGATCAGCACTTTGACCAGCAACATTTCGATTTAGCAACATTTGAGTTTGCGGTTTTAAGTATGTGGAAAATTATCTAACTGTTGATGCAAAAAACACCTGATGACGTAAAGACTATGGGATCAGGTTGCTAGACGTTGCCAAAATGAGTGTGTGTGGGTAGCAATATATGTCAAATCAAGTCGGGTCGCAAATGTGCTTACCAAGTGGGTGTATATAATCATATCATTAATTTATGTCAATAAACAAAATCAATTTTGTTTTATGAATTTTGCAATTTTTATTAACTTTTTTTAAATTATTATATTTACAAAATATAATATAAAAATTGTGCAGCTAACCATTAAGAAACTTTAATCGTTGATCAAAAAGTGTTTTTAAACATTTTGTAAGGAGTGGGGCAAACGCAGTCAGAATGTTATGACGTCACCGACCGCACAGAGTTCAATGCCTGTCGCCGAGTACCGCCTAAGCACCGCCTTCCCCTCCTTTAGTCTCTCACTTGAAAATAAAACTAATGCAAAGCGAAGCACTTGAGCCGTGTGTGCATTACAAAAAAAAAAAAGAAGTATGGAAAAGCCAAAAAGAAGAGAAACGAAACAAACAGCAATAAACAATGTAAAGTGACGCGAGCTTTAGCATTGATTGTTTCTTTTGTTTCTTTCTGGGCTTAAACTGCAAATGACGCGCCTTTATGTTTTTGGCTCCCTTTCGCTCTTTCTGCTCGTCTCATTCCCCCCCCCCCCCCCCCACACCATACAGCCAAGCTTCAAATTTCAATGAATTGCAACGGTTTTGTTACGAGTATAAAGTTAATAAATATATATTTATGAATATACATGGTACAGTGAGCCCTTGAATATACGCGCCACGTGTCAACTTTCACTTAATTTTTAAGGGGGCTCAGTAATTTTTTTTTTTTTTAATTAGGCTACTTTTTATTTAGATTTTTATTAGTTTATTTCCAGCAGCGAAATTGCAATTTTTTTATACTCGTCGCACCTCATTTTATGCAGCAATTTAGTTTTTTAATGCCTATGATTTGCTGCGAAAGTTCCAAAAAAAAAATAAAACTTTGCAAAAGAAAGTTGATTAGTTCAACTGACTTAATTAGAAATTCTGCAAAAAAGAAAACTGGCACTATTAAATTAGAAATTCTGCAAAAAATAAAATAGCTACCATTATTTACAGTTGCAGTTTTTTTTTTTGTCAAGAATTTTGCTTATCGCTATATGGTTTGTTGTTTACCTGTTTAAACATTGTCAAAATGTGTTTTCTGTGCTTGTGTTTATTTAGTTGTTAATCGCATTTGATTTTTTATAGCTGCCGGCTAAAGTCGAATGCTTTGGAATAATAATTTCCAGTTCCTAAAATTTGCAGTTAAATGCAAAATGCTTGCACAATTTCCAATAAGTGTTGGGCGTTGCCGCCTTTTGTACGATCGGCTTTTGTATGTGAATGTTATCTGTTTGTTTGTTTTTTTTTTATATACCAACACAGGCGATGTGTCATTTTAACATTTATTTATATACATTTACGCATACCATTGGCCAACTGCAAAAGGTTCATTGGTTGATTTGATTTATACATTTTCAAATTGCAATTCTAATAAAAATATATCTAAGCTGTGTATTTATTGGAAGAGAGAATCATCGTTTTTTTGTCAGCTATTAAAATCTGATTGGTTATTCAGGCTTACACCCTTCTAGCTTTTCGACCTCTATTCTGTAAACGAAAATTAACGAATGGATTTGCTTCGCTCAGAGGCCTGCTGATTCCTACTATGATTTTCCGGGACATACACACAAAGCGCACCAGAACCGGTTTTTTGAAGGAATCAATAACTTTCGATAACTGAATTAATTAATCGATTTATGCTATGCAGCTGGTTCCAATCATATTCATTATCAGTTTATTTTAAATATTCCACACCTCATTTATTGATTATAGTTTTCGAGGCTCGCAAATAGATCTTTTGAGTTTCCCAACATTTGTCTTCTCTTGTTCATTTGAAAACAAAAACAATAAATGGGAATTTTGTTTTGTTTTGTTTTTTTCATTCTTCAGAATTTTCTGCTGAATGTAATTTAATATAATTATTATCTTATTCTGTTGTGTGGGCGGTTATTGATCTTAATCTGGACTGCATCTCAATTCACTTGTTTGCTGATGTCAAATTTTTTTTTGCTGATAAGTCATTGGATAAGGTTGTGGCTGTTGTGCCGGCCGAAGGCGGGGGAAAGGGGTTTGCATAAGCGTCATCTATTGTTTGCTGTTCGATGCGCACAGCTGTTATTCTACTTCCAACTTCCGCTCTCTTTCGCTGTCCCACTCGCTCTCGCACTCACTCTCGTGTATTCTGTTTGCCGTATTCGGCTTCCGTTTTTCTCATATCACTCACGCAAAACTACAACAACAACAAGAAATATTCATAACTCTAATCTGCGTTTGCTTTTTGAACGACTTTATTTGCCACTTTTGACGTCGTTGCGTTAGAATTGGTAGCTGGGAATTGGAACTGGAACTGGAAATCCAACGAATTCATTTGCTGTGTTGCGCTTTTGGCTGCTAATGAATTAAACATGAAAAAACTGCCAAATCGATTTTCGTTTATTTAATAGGTCACAACAGCAACAGCAACAAATACAGAAAACAAAAACAAAAAAACAATGGCAATGAATAAATGTCCAGATGACGAATAAACACGCACTTTTTCCATTGCCTTTTTATGGCTGTTTAGCTAAACATGCCAACGTGTATAGGCAACATTTCAGTTTCTGTGCAACATTTCAGTTTCTCTGCAACATTAATATTTGAAGTAAATACAATTTTATAATAATTGAAAAGTGGTATAATAGTTATTTATAAAAGCTATTTAACGATAAAAATAATATTATTATATATTAAATTTAAGGCTAAACAAAAAACTATATATTCTAGCAACATTTAAATAGCTGCTTAGCATTTAATCCGCTAAACATGTCCAAAAATGTGGACAACATTTCAGTTTCAGTGCAACATTTAAATTTAAAGTAAACAATGTTATAATCATTAAATAATGTTATAAAAGTTATGCAATAATTCTACAATTAAAATAATGGTATAATAATTAGTTATGTAATAGTTATACAATAAAAATAATTACATACAAACTATACAAAATGGAAGCTTGTCAAAAAACCGTTAGCAACATGTTCTAGCAACATTTGCGCCTCAGTGCAATACATCAATTTAAAGCCAACAGCTATAAAACATCATATTAGCTTTTAACTCTTATGCGCAATTTTGCATATTGTAAGTTTAGCTGTGAAAAGTGGAAATACAACTAAAATAGAGGCAAAGCAGAAGATAAAAACCGGCTCAACAACTTGCTGCAAAGTTCAAGGACACTTTTAAAGTCTGCACAAGCCGTCGCCAAGTTGCAAGTTGCTAGTTGCGTAAATTGGTTGCATTTCTTGATATTGTCGTTGTTGCAATGTTGCAGGCAAGTTTTTTTTTTGTGTTAAGCCAAGTGAAAACTGTCACATGACTCTGCTAGGCGCACCCAGAGGACCAACAAGGCGACACCCATTTCCCCACTTTCCCGTTTCGACCCCCTTTTTCTTGCTAGAGTGCAAACATTTGTTCGTCCATTGTTGGCGTCGTTGTGGCACAAATGGAGGGGTACGGGCCAACAAGTTCAACTTTTACTTTTACTTTGGGGACTTGGGGCTTAAGTACAGTCTTTTAGTAAAAAACGAACTGAAACGGAATTTAATAATAAATATACTAAAGAAAATATAATAATAAATATATACATAGCATTGAAAAATGAGAATTATTTTATTAGTTACACTATGCAGTAAAAATAAGTAATCAATCATTCTCTCTTACTCTCCCAAAAAGATTAATCGACTTTTGTGATATAGTTCAATACTATATATACTAAAAAAAACTATTCAAGTTTACAATATAGTAACAAAATTTGTTAACAAAATATGTATATTATTCAGTTGGTAACTGAATTTTTAAAATTGTAAAGTCGAAAAAGTTTAAATACAAAAGACCTGAAGCTGTTTATATAAACCGCTTAATAGTTTCTCAAATGTATTTTCACAGATAAATCAAACAAATCTGTATTTGCTTTTAACTAATTATTGAATTGGGTGTTTTCACCAAATGTGGCAGACAACACACTTCTCTGCTCAATATGGCATAATTTGATAGAAACAAATAAAAAAAAATCCACGAAAGGCATCATTAGCTGCAACACCATGAATTTTGGGCCAGCCACTTACACCTACATAAACTCATCAACCATTTGAATGAGCAATAATCCATAGTATGTTACGCGTGTATGAACATTTGATAGTTAAGATCGATGAATTATTTTATTTGATTGTACTATTGTAGCAGATTTTCACATGTTTCTTGTGAAAAGAATAAAAGCGCTATGCACACGTTCATAGCAGGCAGCTAGAGAACGTTAGCAAGGATCGAATGGAGTTGCCATACTGTGCAATAAAATCGTTCAGTATGCGAGAGTCGTTCTTCAGAATAAGTCGTGGAAAACTCAGCAGGCAATCGTGTCGGAAGTAATTTTAAAGCAGTTCGGAATAATATACATATTCAAATACAAAAACTAGAGTTTGAAGCTCGTACCAATCATTAACTGCATATATAAACAAACAAGTTGGTGTAAGCTTCTCTCAATATCTTCCGCTCTCTCTCTCTCTCTCTCTGGCATTATCAATATTAAAGTAAATATGCTTAAACAAGTAAAGAGTGATAGATTTAGAAGCCAAATGTAAACATTGCAAATGGCAACTTGCTGTGTATACAAATATATATACACACACACATACATACATACATACATACATTCTTCCATCCCCCTTTTTCGTATGTTCACACATACATATATACATGCATACATATGCACTTTTGCGCAGTGTCAGGTGTTCACAGCTAGGCGAGCATTAGCTTTGTCTGGCTTTCTTTATGCCGTTATTCCGTCGTCGCCATCGCTGTCTGTGCTTGTGTATTTGTGTTTGTGTGTGTGCGACTTTTAACCCTTGGCCCTTGAGCCCAGATGCCCAGACAGGCTGCGAGGGTTGCTGCTGATGTTTGCTGTTGTTGTTGTTGGTTCATTAGACTTGCACAGCGGCTTCAGGTTCATAAATCTTGCGCTCTTCTTGGTTGGCAGCTGCGTGCGGATTGTGGCCAAATGTTTTGTATCTCTGTGCGCCGAATTGCTTCCTTTGTTGCCTGCCCCCATGCCCCATGCCCTGGGCGCAACTTTCGCCGTTTTTTTGTTTTTTTTTTATTGTAGGCGGCATTTCCGCATTTAATGCCGGAGTTGTTGAAGTGGCGTCGCCACTTGAACACAACATGCCACATGCCTCCCCCTCCTGTAGCCCGTCCTCTAGTTAAAATAGCTGTCAACTCGGATGTGGAATGAATGGAATGGAATGAATATCTAAGCGTATCTTTCTTTTATTTTGCCCTCGTGGGCGTATCGCCTCCCATTGCCAAGGGCAACTGTCTTTGCTCACCCCCCATTGCCCCACTCCCTTCTTTCTCGTGCTGCTTTTCTTATTTATTTATTTTTTTGTTGCCTAATCAGCAAACTAAACACGTTTGCGGCTTTTTCTATTCAATGGGGTAACAATATATTTTTCTTCTTTTCTTTTCTGTCATTAGAATTACCTGTGGCCCAAACACGACCCGTTTTGTGTTCTTTTTTAGTGTGTGTGTGTCTTTTTACAATGCAACATCGGACATTTTGTCGCATTTTTTCATTTATGTCTCGCATCTTTTGTGTTTGTTTTCCTTAACAAAGCCATATATTGATTAATTTGTCGCTGGGGGAAAGCACTTTTATACATACATTTTATACAAGCAGAAGAAAAAAGATTTTAACCTTTTCTTGTTGGAAATAATATTGAAATTCCAATGCCCTTTTTTTTAAGTTTGTATGGAAAAAAAATCATATTTTTGGCGACAAGCTTAACAAGTAATATCAATGAAGCTTTTCATTGAGAAAAAGATAAAAATTCACAAAAGCTGCCCATTCCCGACAAAAAATGAACCATATTTAAATATCTGTTAAATATCCAAGCAGAAATAAAATTTTCACAATTGCGTAGTTTTATCTGGCATAATTTGTTTAATAGATAACTGAATATGGGCGAAATACGGATTATCCGTGATATGTTAATTTATTTTAGTACCTCTATCCGAATAAATTAAGAGCTTTGGGATAGAACAGACTAAAATCCTAAAAAAACTCGTTATTTAAAGACTCTGGCTTTTAAATTTTTTTTTTTGAGAACGCTTATAATATTAATATAGTTATAAATATGGTTTATATATTTGATTCACATTATAATAACCAATTTCATTATACTCGTTTAATCCATTTTTATTAGTTTCAAATATAATATCAAAAATCCTCAAATTCAGTATAATTTATTATATATATAAGTATATTAATTTTATGTACATATTGCAAGCTCAATAATAAAAGCAATTATCAATATATGATAACGATAAAAAATATGCCAAAATGACAGAAAATAGATAGCTAAAATATCTAGAAAAAAATATATGTATATAGATATATATATTTATCGTACTCGAAATATATTCCACAAGCTTATAGTTTTTTGAGAATTGTATGATGGTCTTCATTGAAAGTTATATATATACGAGTATATATATTGATTACTCTGACATTATACATATATTACTCTTACATTATATATATGTATCTAGGTATAATGCATAATCGGTTTTTGCATCATTTCGATTGCGTGGCATTTTCATTTTTTCCGTTCTCTCGTCTTCCACTCTTTCCTTTCTCTACTTTTGTGGCCCATTAATTTGACGCTCGACTGCGCGTAAATCTTAATTAAACAAGTTTTATGAACTCTAAAAAATCGCTAACAGCAATCACAACGATCTGCCATAACAACTTATATGAGGTTTTCATACCCTTGCCGAGTTATTGTCATTTTGTCTTGCAGTGTTCATAGAGTTTAGGGTATAAAAGTGGCTAAGACAAACTTTGGCAAACAAAAATAAAACAAATATGCCTGAAGAAGTTAATTAAATGGAAATATGCATTTAAGAATTGAATATGAAAAGTAAGCATTATATGCCATATAATATATATATATATTCTATATCTACTATATATATGCATTTTTGTTATAATCGAGAATCGTGAGATTCACAATTATGTAAAATATTTATTTCCCATAGTATAAAAGAGTTATTTTAACATATTTTTTTTTAATGTTTTTTGATATCTTTGTAACAATATCTTAACCATCTTATTGTTCAATAATACATTTTAGTTAGCTGCAAGGGTATTTTAATTTCGGCGTGACAAAGATAGTTTTTGTTTCTTGTTTTATTAACTTATTTTTGGGTGCAACAACCGAAACCGTCGCATTGTTTTGTGGCGCACCTGTTCAAAGATCAGCCCCTGACCACTCTGCCCCTCCACCTCTGTCTCTCTCTCTCTCTCTATATATATATATATATATATTTGAATATATATATATATATATATTGTTTTTTCGGTTCTCTTCATCTCTCTTGAGACGGGTTTTGGCACGTGCGTTGACTATTATAATATTTAGATGCGTAGTGCAAACATTTAAGGCAAGGCGAGTTATACAATATTTTATTTGCTAACAAGTGAAATTCAACTATTTAACTTTATATATTAATATATATATTTATAGGTATGTACATATGCCTCTATATAATTGCAATTTGTTAATGTCCTCTGCTTCTTTTGTAGACTGGGTGGGCTGCACTGGGATGGGTTTATTGGGCGCTGTTTGAGTTAATTGGCTATGTGTCTGTGTGTTGGTGTATGTTGGTGTGTGTTGGTGTAGCCGGCGTGGGTAACGACAACTGATACGACAGCAATAACAACAACAACAACAACAAGAGAAACACCAACGACAATGAGAAGAGCAATCGGCGAAACGCCAACGCACATATTTCCTGTGCCGGCAGCTTATCGATTTTTAGTTTGACGTAGTCACAATTCCAGTTATTATTTCATTATTTACCCATAGGGATGTTCACTCTATTTGGTAACAGAATACAGAATGCACAATACTTTGATGCGGCAGAGGTAGAAGGGTATATTGCTTGTGTCCACCTGCTAGACAAAAAAAAAAATAAATCGGTTTTATCGATAATTGCATTACGACCAAAGCACAAATCTTTCACAATCTTTAAGCTAGAGTCCCCAAATTTGGAGTGTGGCTTTCTGGGGGAAATCTGAAAATTTAGGCATACAAAAACAACATTTTGTGCTGCTAGGTTAATACTTGAATGAATTTCGTGTTTTTGTCTAGCTAGATATTATTGAACATCCTCTTTTATTAAGCTTAAACTGCGAATCCAAATTAGTCAACTTCAACTGTTTTTTATACTTTAAGATTAACAATTTAATGGCATCTATACTTTGAGGAATTAAAATGATGAAAATCATAATTAACGTTCCGGCAAAAAATTTAATTTTCTTTTATCAATTCAAAGCTTTATCAATGAATTCTTTAATTCTTTTTTGTACTTTTTATTGTATTTTAAAATTAAATTAAATTAAATGGTTAAATTCTCGTAATTTTTGTTCTGAGTTAACTTGTTTATTTGAATTATTGTTTCTCTCGCAATAAAGAAAACTATGCAACATTTTTGACACTTAAATCATTTATTGTTAACCAATTAAATGAATTAGTTGGTTAACATTGCAAACGTTAAAGTTTTTAAGAATTACTGACTTTCTAATTTTAAACTAAACTAACTAGATAACGTGTAGTACACTTCCTATAAATGTAAACACTCCGATGTGACAATTTCTGTTAATTACTGACTTCCTTATTTATTTTTAAGATATTGAATCTTCCTTATCTGTGTCTATACTGATAGTAATTGAAAAAACACAAGTGCTATGCCAAAATGATAACAATTTAAAGTTGTTTAATGAAAGTTTTCAATTATAGCTTATGGCAATTGATTGTAGAAAGTAATTTGGCAGCTTAAGTTGCTAAAAAAAAACCTATCAAAAGTTAAGTTTGGTTAAAGATTTAGATTTCCATTTAATTAAACGGCTTAATATTACGAAAGTGTGAAATTTGATTAAAACACTTTTTTCTTTTTTTACGTTCCCACAATTATTCATGCTATATTTCTCTCATTCTGTCTCCGGCTCTCTCTGTCTGACTCTGTCTTTCTCACTCTCTCTGGCTCTTTCTTTGTGCCCCAAGCTTAAGATCACAAAGACTGCGCTTAGCATTTATTATGGTTTTTATTTCCCTCTCTCTCTCTCGCTCTCTCTCTCTCTTTCTTTCTCTCTTTCCATTTCTTTGTGCCAATTGATTTTCACTCAAAATACAGTGAACACCCCTAATGTGGGTGACATTGGCTACCGTCATATATTTTCCATTGCATTCGCAAATGTCATCGTTTGGCTTCTATTTTGGTTTTTTGCTTTACACAAAAAAAGGTCAAATGGCTTTTTCGATTTAGTTGCTGTTTCTGTTGTTGTCTGAGCAACAAAACTAAACAAAATGCCAAATGTCATGCTCAATGGAACTTTGGGAACTGCTGCACTTGTTGGCCAGCCATTTTATTTTATTTTTTGACCCACTTGGCAACCAGCAACAGCAAAAAGTACGCCACTAGGCCGCCCGACCGACCAATCCGATAGAATAAACCAAATAATGGGAATGAGCAGAAAAGTTTTCACTACGACAATTTGCACTAATAAAGATGACGACAACCTTTTTTGCAAAATGCCGCTGCTGACTCCTTGGAGGATTGGCCCGGTCAGCTGTGAGCGCAACATTAATTAACTTAATTACCTGAAGAGGGCGCTCTGTATGCGAAGTTCTACAGACACGCCTCAATATGGCGGCTCCATGGTACAACACTCAAGGAAGGCGGTGGCGTCATAACGGCAGTTGGTAATGAGCTAATGGCGCGCTCAGTTCACTAATAACTTTCAGGCATACATTTTCATTTAGCTCGGAGAAAGGCAGTCACGAATGTTGCCGCAACATTTAGCGGCAACATAAATACAACAACACCAATAACTGTGCAACATTCCGCATACCATTGCTTAAAGCAGCCCGTATAAATATCGTTATTCAAATTTATGGACCGACACGCGATTCCCCTCGAAAAGCACAAAACTTAACGTCGATCAAGCTTAAAGTCGGCTGGATAGGGGGATCTTTGCTGAAAGGGGTTGGGGGTTAGGTAAAGCAAAACACACATCTTGCTGGTAAAACAAAAGCCAAGTGAAAAACAGAAATGTATTTATGTCTTGCACCGAATTTTTAATACACTCATTAATTAAATGACTAATTCAATTTAAATATGATTCATATTTACTTATGTAGTCATCCTAATATACACATTATTAAATAATATAATTTTGTATGATAATTTTCATATATATTCAATAATTATAGAGCTCCAAAAGAAAAAACAGGTAACACAATAAAAAAATAATAATAATAATAAGATGTAAATAAGCTATGAAAACAGCTGGCAGCCTTTTTGTTTCCCATATTGATTTATTGAACAAAATTAATCCGGATATGCATCATGATAAATTCATAAATTCATTCAACTGGGCACAAGAGTATTTAAAACTAAACTTCAGACAGCTTTGCGGTGATGGGCAGGAGAAGAAGAAGACAATGGCCAACAGAAACGTGCCTGTGAAGAATAAAAATTATGAAAAAATCATAAACGAGCTTCAATGAGCTCGTGTGCGAGTGAGAGGCAAATGCTCAAATACTAAATGCTCTGACATAACCCATGTTGAGTTGTGGTTTAGAGGGAGCGGTTTGATGGCGGTGGGAGGGCAACTGACTCATTGAACGGTTATGCAGAAGGATGGAATGGAATGAAACGGAATGGTATTGCATGGGGATTGGAGTGGGCTCGGCATTTGCGGACTGAGGAGGCGGCGGCGGCACTCAATTGGCAATGATCGCTTAATGACAACAATTTCAATAATTTACATAGACTGTGACGCGGAATGTGGTGACGGCTCGGGCTTAAGGCATGTGTGGAACGCGCAAGACTTGAAATGAACTTGACAGTTGAAAAGATTTTTGATTGCTCTGGCAACAATATAGCGTGACAGTTAGTTATCAAATGCCTCGCATGCCGCGCTGCTCTTTCTTGATCCACACCAGCTAGCGAGCGACACCTGTTGTCGCGTGTGTGCATTAAACGCAGCAAAGCCATCGAATAAATATTTTAAAACTTTTTGTTAATTATTGTCAATTATTGTTTGCAAATATTAATCACTGGGCGCCAGGAAAAGTTACATATATTATTATATATATATATATATTATCTTGATTATTATCGAAATATTTATTGAACGATATTCGAGAAATGGAGGCAGTTTTCCATAAAATGACGCAAACTTGATCTTCGCTTGATAAGGGGAAACCAATTTGAAATCTCTAGCTCTTATTGTCTCTCAGATCCGAGTGTTCATAAAGAAAGAGAGAAGGTCATGACCATATCGACCCGGCTGTTGATCCTGATCCAGAATATATATACTTTAAGGCGTCCGATATGCTTCTTTCTACTTGTTAAATTTTCACAAAACCATAATACACTTTTTAGGGAAAAATCAAAAGACTTGAGCTGTCCATTATTCTAATAAGTGTCGCAGAGTTTTATTTTTTAGGGACCAAGGACTGTCTGACTTTTGTTGTTATATTTTTCGGGTTGCTCATAATATTTTCCATTAATTGCATGGTTTTTTAAGCGATTATTGAATTTAATGGGATAATAATGAAAATTAAATTATGGTAAGCAGCTGTTTTTATAGCCCTGAACTAAATAAGGACAACCACACGGATGCGATTACGGATACGGATTTCGGGGCACGCACGCTAATGTCCTGGGTGTGTCTGGGCGTATAAAGGTTCTTTTTAATTTGTATTTTTTTTTTAACCTCAGCCAGCATGGCGTCATCAACGAGAATTGTTGGTCAGCATATTGTTATTGTTATTGTTATTGTTGTTGAACGGTAAATCGGTCAACGTCGTCGTTGCGGTCATCATTGGCTTGGAATCTAGTGCAGCAAGTCAGCAAAGCGAGTGGAAAATATGTGGTTGCAAACAATTTACGTAAATTAGCGCAATTACAGCTGCTGGCTGGCTAGCTGACTAGCTGACTGACTGCCAGACTGGCATTCTGTTGTGCAGCCAACAGATACTTTCTAGTCTACCAGGGAAGCCGATGGAACCGGTTTGACTTTTGAGTTTTATTTCTTATTGTTGTGTTCGAAACGTCAGCAACTAAATAGAAAACAAGAAAAAAGTAATCAGTGTTGTTGTTGCCACATCACAAGTCAAGCACATATATATATTTACATATATGAATATAATAAGTAAAGAGCAATATTGACAACGTTCTTCGGGAATTCACAACGCAACCAAATGACAACCCAACTGTAAACACAACTTAATAAAAAATAAGTAAGCAATCACACATTTAACTCAATCTCTTCTCCGTTGCAGCATGGAAGTTCAAACGGCAAACAGTCTGCACAACACTCTGTTGTCGTCGCTACAAGGAGCCAACAGTCCCGCAAACAGCCCCAATGGAACGCCCAAAAAGACATTGGCCGCCAAGCAATCCTCGACAGAGGCCAACATTCTCGAGCAACTAAGCAAGCAGCAGCAGCAGTCAGCTAATCACAGTCGCGACTGCGACAGTCCGGCCAGCTCCAATTCGGAGTTGGAGAAGGATCTGAATGAGTTGCGCGATTTGAATGGTTCGCTAACGGGCAGCGGTAGCGTTGGCAAATCGAATGGTTCCCTCAGCGGCGCCTCATCCAATAATTCGGCGCCACCAGCTGTTGCCACGGCTGCTGGTGCTGCTGCCGCAACAACGAATGGTGGCAACGCTCAAACGTTGGGCGCCACAATTGCGGCACAACTCAAGAAACGCATCTCAAGCAGCAGAACGCCAACACGCAAGGCGCATCGCATTAAATTCTATCGCAATGGGGATCGCTTCTATCCGGGCATCACCATACCCGTCTCCAATGAGCGCTATCGTTCCTTTGAAAGCCTCTACGAAGATCTGACACGCCTCCTCGAGGAGAACGTCAAGATTCCGGGCGCAGTACGGGCCATTTACAATATGGGCGGCAAAAAGGTGAGCACAAAATTATCTTTAGCTGCGATTTCTAAGCGAATTAGATTGTTGTAGTTCCGTGATAATCCAACAAATCAAACTTGATCAATTTCTTCAACTCTAGCCGTATGTCTTTAATTTCACATAAATTGTTATTCCATTCAAGATATTCCACATAAAATATATTTTTTAAAAGCGAACTCATTGCTATACTTGAAGTCATTAGGTTAGGCATTAAAAAATAGGACACGTCATTTGCTGCGACTTTCTTTCTGCAATTAAATCCCTTACAAGCCATAATTACTGGTCCCCACAAGCAATCAATAGCCAAATATAAACTTAATCTGAATAGCCAGCTGTCAAACAAATGATACCCTTTCTCTGAAGATCTTTAACATCGAAACACAAAATGAATATACAAAAGAACAACAAATGAACAAAAGTCAAATTTGTTTCACAAATAATAATAATCTTCACAGAAAACAAGAAATAATTATTAACAAAATCCGTCAGCTCCTCACTACATAAATAAAATCCTATCGAATTCCGTCCCCAACCATCCATTAAATATTCTATGAAATATTAATAAGAAATATTTCAGAATTTTATAAAATAAATTACTAAATTATTGAACCACTTGCAGATAACCGCACTGGATGATCTGGAGGATGGTCAGAGCTACGTTTGTTCCTGCAACACTGAGAACTTCAAGAAGGTGGAGTACAACACCAGCTCCCAGCCGTTGGCCAATTTGACGCTGGCGAACAACAGTCGCTCAACGAATCAGCGTCTCGCGAAGCTGCAGCGACCCGCATCGCCGCTCAAGAATGGCGCCATGATTGGCAGCAGTGGTAGCAGCAGCGGTGGCTCATCGGCGGCCAACGGTGGTGGTGGTGCGTGCGTTGGCGGAGCCAGTGGTGGTGGTGCTGCTGCCACGAATGGCAGTCCTCTGAACAATTCCCGTTTCAGCGAACGGAACAGTGTGGTGCATCCGCGCATTGTGACACTGATTCGGAACGGAACCAAGCCACGTCGGATAATGCGTCTGCTGCTGAACAAGCGTAATAGTCCCAGCTTCGAGCATGTACTCACAGCGGTTACACAGGTGGTGCGACTGGATACGGGCTATGTGCGGAAGGTGTTTACGCTGTCGGGTGCATCGGTGTCACAGCTGGCCGATTTCTTTGGCACGGACGATGTGTTCTTTGCCTATGGCACGGAGCGTGTGAATGCAGCCGAAGATTTCAAACTAGAGGCGGATGAGCAGCGTGCAATTAATGCCATACGCAAGACACTGCGCACAGCGGGCACCACATGTAAGGGACCCAAACCGAAGATGCCCGTCAAAAGCAAAAAGGCCTATCCCGATGATGAGACCGCGACGAGACGGGAGCGAGTAGCTGGCGGTGCAGATACTGCCGTGGAGGATGATCAGGCGGCGATACTTAACATTGAGATCGGGGATCTGCCCGTCGCCATAAACGACAAATATACGCTGGGTCCAACGATTGGCGATGGCAACTTTGCCATTGTGCTGAAGATCAAGGATCGACAGACGGGCTTGCCCTACGCCCTCAAGATCATTGACAAGAGCAAGTGCAAGGGCAAGGAGCACTATATTGATGCCGAGGTGCGTGTGATGAAGAAACTTGAGCATCCGCATATCATATCGCTCATCATGGATGTCGATCAGTCGACAAACATGTACCTGGTGCTCGAGTATGTCAGTGGTAAGTGCAACACTCAAAGCCACTAAATCAGAACTAATGATTGAATCGAATTGAATTTGAGGCGTTTAAAAATTGCTCTTCTGAAAGAACAACTTGATGAATGGAAAATGTGGTTGCTGAGTTGATCCTGTTAGAAAATTTAAATTCCTTGTTTGTAATAATATATAAGTATATTAATATATATATTTGTATATAAAATATTATATGATATATATTTATATATATATATATTATTCTATTTTGTTGATTTATATAGACAAAATCATTAAAAATGTATTGTTTTTAATTATAAATTGACTGTGGTAATCTATATTTTCACTTTGCTGACATCTGTAGACAAATTCCAAAAGCTTTTCGAAAATATTATGTGGATGTAATTTCAGTTTAGCACATTCCCAGACAGATTTTAGTACTTTTTAGGTCACAAAGAAATTATTTTGAAAATTGTGCATTTCCAAGCAGGCCTTAGCCTATAAGAAAACTGACAAGTATATACATGTATATATTTAATATTTAAATATTTATAAAATATTAAATACTAAAATAATTGTACTCTATATTTCAATGTACTTAGGTGGTGACCTATTTGATGCCATCACGCAGGTGACACGCTTCTCGGAGAGCCAATCACGCATTATGATCAGGCATCTGGGCTCAGCCATGTCTTATCTACATTCCATGGGCATTGTGCATAGAGATATTAAGCCCGAAAATCTACTTGTAAGCTGGAACTCAACTCCACCCACATCCTTACACTTTACTAAAGTTGCTTTCTTTATTTTTGAGATAGGTTGAACTGGACAAGTATGGCAATGTTGTGGAGCTGAAGCTAGCCGACTTTGGATTGGCCTGCGAGGTAACTGAACCTCTGTACGCCGTTTGCGGAACGCCCACCTATGTGGCGCCCGAAATACTGCTGGAAGTGGGCTACGGCTTGAAGGTTTGTAGCGCACCACTTTCACCTAATAAAAATTCTAGTAATGCTATATATTATTTTCCTCAGATTGACGTTTGGGCTGCCGGCATAATATTGTACATACTGCTCTGCGGTTTTCCGCCATTTGTTGCGCCTGATAACCAGCAGGAGCCGCTGTTCGATTCGATAATCTCTGGCGTTTATGAGTTTCCCGATCCATACTGGTCGGATATCGGCGATGGTGTGCGCGATTTAATCGCCAACATGCTGCAGTCGGATCCGGATGTTCGTTTCACCAGCGAAGATATTCTAGATCATTATTGGACAATGGGCAATGAGGATAACGGTTGCGACGGCGAATTTAGCAGATGAATCATAGCCGTGTGGGGTGTTTAAGCGGCTATAATGCATCCCAAAGATGCCGTCTAGTAGTTTTTTGTATTATGTAATTTAGCGCTATTCTATAGGCCTTAATTTATTATTTTTACATATTAACTCATAACAACAACAACAACAACAACCGAACTTAAGAACATAACAGCGTGACCGGCACATTATAACGGTGCTGACAGTTTTCAGAAATTCCAATTTCGAAACCGTTTACGGTTCGCTACTTTACTATATTTTTTTTTAACGCATATATATATGTATATTTTATAACGAAAGGTACATTTACATTCAGACATATATTTTATTGGTATTTTTAAACTGTTTTAATTAGTATTTTAATTGATTATAAATTATGAATAAATGCATGTTGTGTATATTTACATACTGTTAATTTTGTTTTCGAAATGCTTTTGCTTTGTTTTTACATATATGTATGTTTTGCTAGCACTTGTAATGTAAACGATAAACGCAGAAAAAAAACAAAAAACAACAATAATTAAGCGCATTTATACAAACACCAATAATACAACTTTAGAAATATATATACATATAAAAAAATAAAAAAAAATAGAATTTTTATTGACCAAAACGATTTAAAATAAAATTTGCGCCGATATATAGTTGGGTATCGATAATAGATGCAACTTACCAAATGTTGTGCGCGTGTAAGATTAGTTATCGATGAGAACGCATTGCTGCAGTGGGTGCAAAAAACAGCTGTTGAATGCGAAATGCGGTCACACTGAGCCAAAGATGTTTTGATAAGAAAGCGAATGCCAGCGAGAAAGCTTAAAAATGGCTGAAACTTTGCCAATTAATAGCGTAAGTGTCCTTATGTTGCTAAATTAATAGGAACTCAAATGCTGTTCTTTGTTTAGGACTCGGGCACCGATGAGGAGGAGGAGGAGGTGGAACCGAAGTTCAAATACCAGCGCATTGGAAATGACCTGAGAAATATCCTCAACACGGATGTTGTGACCTGCAGTGCCGTCCACTCAAAAGTAACGTTTGCCTAGCAACCTAATTGCATACCAATTAATTGACCACCAATCAATAGTTTCTCATATTTGGCACATTCCTCGGTCGAGTCTATCTGCTGGACCACAAGGGCAACTCCGTGGAGTCCAACCTGAGCAGTGGAGATCGTCACACGCACTCCGTCGCTGTTAATCACATTGATGTAGATCCAAAGGGCGAATATGTAGCAACTTGTTCCGATGATGGCAGCGTGAGTCATTCAATTGGGCGCAAATATATAGGGGCGAATGTTTGTATATAGGTCATAATACTATTACAATTGCAGTTTAAGATTACGGGTCTGTTCAGCTGTGAGAACAATCAAAACCTGAATTATGGCAAGAATATTAAGGCGGTTGCCTTGGATCCCGAAGTTAAGTCGGGCGGACGCCGCCTCATAGTGGGTGAGTTCAATTATATTTTTTGTTCTTTCAAAAAGAATCACGAATCTCAAATGTAAACCTGTATATAAATTTAATTTCTATTTTTAAATACGTTGACCAATTTGATGTTTTTATATTCCCTCAGGTGATGACAAACTCACTATGTACGAACGTAATCTGATCAAAAAACTAAAGCCAAGCGTTCTGTCTACCGCTGAGGGTAGTGTTTTGTCCATTAGCTGGCAGGGCAACTTTGTTGCCTGGGCAAGCCATTTGGGTGTACGTGTGTATGATCTGAGTGAGAAGTGCTCGTTGGGTCTGATGAAGTGGGAGGTGCCGCCACAGGCGCGTCTCGAAAACTTTCGCTGTCATCTGCGCTGGTCGAATGCCAACACGCTGCTCATCGGCTGGGTGGATACCATACGAATTTGTGTAATACGCAGGCGTAACACAATCGAGGCATCCTCTAGCAATTTGCCCGGCTATGTGGTGGATCCAGGTGATTAAGAGATATGCACACTAGCTAGAACATATTTAATGCTATTTCTATTTGTTTATTTGCTGCACAGTCTCAACATTTCCCACCACATTCTATATTTGCGGACTTGCGCCGCTGGTCGCCAACCAACTGGTGGTGCTTGGCTATCCCAAAGAGCGCAGTGCCACCTACAAGGCGCTGAGACCCGTTCTCTGCGTCATCGAGTACAAAATGAACACGTGCGAAGATGTTTGTACAGACAGCCTCAATTTGCGCGGCTTCGAAGAGTATACCGTCAACGATTACAGCCTGGGCTGCATCATCGAGGAGAATCGCTACTTCATTGTGGCGCCTAAGGATATTGTGGTGGCCAGCCTCATTGAAAGAGACGATCGCGTCAAGTGGCTAATTGAGCACAAGTAAGTCAACCAATATTTATTGTAGGTGCTTTTTTTCGTGTTAGAGTAGCAAAGAGTTTGCACATTTTTGCTGATTTAGCTGCTAATCATTTTGTTTCTAGGATATTTCTATTTTTTCGGTGCATTTCTTTAAAAATTGAATATTGCTTATGGCTGTCACAAATTCTTTCTTTTTTTTGGTGCTGATGGTAAATGGTGGCGGTGTAATTTATAGATTATATATTACATTGTAAGCCCTTATCAATTAAAAACTGCAGCAAAGATATGATCAAAATATGTAGTGTCTTGCAGGGGTATAATAATATAGCCTAATCGAAGATAACCGCCGTTATATAGAGGTTTAGATACAAATCGGCAAAGAATTGTAGTTACTACTGCTGCCATAGGAGCAATTTAATTTAAACAGAACTTAATTTCTATCTTTGGTTGTGGTAACTGACCCAAGGGTCATGTAATGTTATGAGCTAAGCGACAATGCTGTCACAGCACTTGTCCGCTGGCTTCGTCCAATCGTAATAGTAGGACACAAAGAGTCGTTGTCCTTGTTGCTCGTGGGTGCACAGCTTTCCCGTGTAGAGATCATGCATTGTGCGCTGGTTGCGCTTGTGCAGCACCAGATGATAAGGCCGACATTTGCTGGGCGTGTAGGCGGTGTCGAAGCGTGCATCATGCCAACGATAGACATGACGCAGTGGCGCCAACCACGTGCCCAGCGAGGCATCTTCCGAGACGTAGCTGGACAGTAAATATGAATTGTTGGCCACATGTTCGCATAGCTTGCGGGAGAGCAAATAGCCACCGCCGAGTGCATAATTGATGTAGTTCTTGCTCAAATAATAGTTTGTCTCGCGCCAGTGTCCCTTAATCTTGATGTTGGCGCGTCCATTGAAGTAGCCCCAATAGAGCTCCGGCAAAGGTTCGTGCCCAAATTCCGCACGATTCCTCAGTAGCTTGCGATCATAGGAGACGAGCTCGTTGAGCAGATTGTCTAGTTTCACATACGTATCGTCGTCTACTTTGAGCAGATACGAGAATTTATAATGACGCGTCAGTGCGTCCAGCGACTGCATTAGCTTCTCCGTCAGATTGAGGTAGTCATCGTGCAGACGTGGCAGCAACAGCAAATCCTTGTGCTGTCTCTGCTCGTGCTCCAATTCGGCACGCAGTGTGGCGCCCATTTGGCCATCTGTGCCAATAGCAAATAGATGCTTCACTCTAATATTTCGCTGTATGTGTGGCTCCTCCAACTTGGGTAGCTGCTGCTGCCAGCTCATGTACTGCTGCAGACGATGCGCCTGCGCTGCAACCGTCTCCATTTGCAAATGTCCGCCGGCAGCCGTGTAGCTGGGGAGATAGAGATACTCCTCAGGAAAGTATGCTTGCCGCAGTGGCTGACCCAGTCGCAGCCATGTGTCACGCATGCCATCGCGCATCTCCACGTTGCTGGGTGCACTGAACACAAGTATCACTAAAAATAGATCTGGATGCGGTTCCAGTTTGGCGACACCGCTCCGCGGGGCCGGGCACTTATCGACCATGGTCAGAATACGGGTTATGAAGCTGCCAAAGAAGAACGCTGTTATGGCCGTGAAAAGCGTTACCAAATTATTCAAGCGGCGCATCTTTTCTACTTTAATTATAGGTATCAAATTTTGCAAATTTCTTGAAATTTTATTAAACAGCTGTGCGATACTTTTGTCATGCTATCGACCTATCGATACTAACTGCGGGCGGTATCGCGGCGTTGCACAGTGGGCAACGTGTGATAAAAATAAAAATCAATCAATTTTGTTAATTTTAATTATTTATTTTTACTTATGCAGCAAATTCGAGGATGCCATGGAGATATGCAAGCATGGCGGCAGTTTACCCCTTCTCTCTGTAGCCAGGTAAGCGTAAAATAAAATATATACATATATAAAATTAAATAATATTCGTCTGCAGATTGTATATTAATCATTTGTTGACGCTAAAACAATACGAAAATGCCGCCGAAATTTGTCAGCGAGTGCTGGGCAATAACAAGGCTCTGTGGGAGGAAGAGGTCTTCAAGTTTGTCAAGTGTCAACAATTGCGATGCATTAGCGCCCATCTGCCCACCACCGATGATTGCAAACTGGATCCGCATGTCTACGAAATGGTGCTCTATGAGTATCTCAAATTTGATGTGCACGGTTTTCTCAACTTGATCAAGATGTGGCCACCCAAACTGTACGATGTCTTGGCTGTTATCAACGCCATTTACGATCATTTTCGGAAATCAAATGCCAAGGAGCTGTTGGAGTCCTTGGCATTATTATACTGCTATCAGGGCGACTACGAGAGTGCCTTGCGCATGTATTTGAGGTAAACTAATTAATTGACTAATTTGCTTAAAGTATACATAATAATATAATTACCCCCAATCCTATTTCAGATTAAAGAACGAAGATGTCTTTGAGCTAATTCGTCGCTTTGAGCTGTACGATGTCATCTCAAAATTAATCATTCCACTAATTGAACTGGATCAAAAACGTGCCTTTGAAATATTATTAGATAAGAATAAAATAAAACCCGCTGTCGTTGTGTATCAATTGGAACAAAATCAGGAATATCTCTATCGGGTAAGCATGCAGGCATATTTATCTATTTAAATAATTGATTAAGTTGCGTTTTAATTTCAGTATCTGGATGAGCTGGACAGGATTGATAGTTCGGGCACATTCCATCAGAAGCTAGTTGGGTTGTACGCCAAATATGATCGGTCCAAACTGTTGCCCTTTCTACGCCGCTCCAATGATTATGCCATACAGGAAGCGCTGGCAATTTGCAAGAGAGAAAGTTTTCATCCGGAGATGGTCTATCTGCTGGGCCGCATGGGCAGTGTGGTGGAGGCACTCAACATAATAATACATAGCGTTAGTATCTATATTACATTAAAAGAGCTCGGTCTAAAATCGTTTTATCATTACTAGATAAAAGACATTGAAATGGCAATTGAGTTTTGCAAGGAGCACAATGATGATGATCTGTGGAACATACTTATTGAGGAGTCCACCAAACAGCCAGAAATTGTCACCAAAGTGCTCGATGGCATAGTGGGTAAGTTGCCTGATCTATTTAAATTAACGAAATGCCGTTTGAAGTAAATTTGTAACCATCATTTGCAGATTACGTGAATCCCGTGCTCGTCGTTAGCAAGATCAAATTGGGTCAAACGATACCGAATCTGCATCAGTCAGTTGTGAAAATGCTTTGGCACTACAATATCGAGCAGGAAGTGAACATAATTGCACACCAGGTCCAATTGACCGACCAATTCGACACACACGCTGAGGTGGTGGCCATCCAGCGACGTGGACGCCAAGTGTCCTATGATAAAGTGTGCCCAAAATGTACTCGATCAGTGATTGTAAAAGGTACAGCGCCACCCAATGGCTTAACAATATTCAATTGTGGCCACATTTACCACAACAATTGTGTGATTGACAATCATTGTGACGAATGCCTGGACTGGGAAAGTTTAGTGGAGGAGGGTGGTAGTCAATAGTATCATCAGACCCCAACAGACCAAGGACAGATCGTGGAAATCAAGCAAATAGTCTGAAAGCGGTTTAGGACCATGTGTATTATGCGACAGCCAGCAAGCTAATTTTTAATCGTTTTCATGCATGTGTACATTTTAATTATTAGCTTTAAGCTTTGCGTGTATGTTGTTTATTTATTTATTGATTGATTAAAATGCAGTAACCGAAACTCAACAGCGCAATTTCATGTTCAAACTATTTAAAACTGAGTAGTTACTCTGAATCGAACGGAAGTGACCTAGTATCGATAACATTCTCTTATATTATCGAATCTAAGCATTGGTTATCGGCATGATAATAAAAAAAGCATGCTTCTATTTTTGTATTTGTTGTTTTTGGGTCGACAGCTGATTTTGTAGCATCCAAGATACCGAAATATAAATAAAAACGACAAATCGGGCTTGTTTAATGGAAACTTACATTTTATGCATGAAATATTGGCAATTGTTTTTGTTTACAATTGTTTGTTTATTTTTTCTTTCACCAATACACACTGCAAACGGTAGTCAGAAATGCACTTAGGCCTCAGTCTCCGACTGAAGCTTAGCCACATAGGCGGCCTTGTGGGCGGCGATCTTGGTCTTGCGTTCCTCATTCGTGAGTTTCTTGGCGTTCCACCTCTTCTTGGCGGGAGCCGTCTTCTTGGCAGCAGCCTTCTTCGGAGTGGGATCGCTACGAATGGACTGGTGGGCTTTCTTGTAGAGGTCCTCGATCTGCAAGTGAATCAAAATAAATTATTGTAAAATTAAATAGTGAAGCGTATAAAAAAATATATATATATATATTTAAATATTGTGCATCCATAAACAGAAGTTTCAAGCCATGTTGAGCTAGAACCACGAACACAGGTGACTAAATTTTAATGTGGTCCACTTTTGGCACTTTTCGCGTTGTGGGTTTCAAAATCGCATAAGTAATTTTGAAAGTGGACGTTAAATACTTAAGGATATATGCATATATAAATGTGCATCCATAAACAGAAGTTTCAAGCCATGATTAACTTGAACCACGAACACAGGTGACTGAATTTTTATGTAGTCCACTTTTGGCACTGTCAGCGTTGTGGGTTACAAAGCGCATAAGTAATTTTTAAAATGGACGTGTTTGAAACATACGTATACGGATATTTAAATATGTATGATACATATATATATATCTATAAATATATATGTACATCCATAAATGTAAACTCTTAATTAGATATAATTAAAAATGTGCATCCATAAACAGAAGTTTCAAGCCATGATTAACTTGAACCACGAACACAGGTGACTGAATTTTTATGTAGTCCACTTTTGGCACTGTCAGCATTGTGGTTTACAGAACGCAGCAGTAATTTTGAAAATGGACGTCGAAATTTAGCTGCAACAGCTCAATCTTTAAAACTCACGTTATCGGCGCGGATGCCCAGCTTGATGTAACGGCTGAACTGACGCTTGAAGGCTTCCTCATCCTCCTCTTCCAGGCCGCGCATATAGTCGGCAACATGCTGGCCAAAGATATGTGCACGATGCACATCGGCATTGAAGCTCTTGGTCTCGGCAGAGTAGCCGGGGAAACGCTTCACCGAATGGGGGATATTCAGACCACCATCAACAGCGCCCTTCATGGCACCAAAGACACGGGCACCGGTGGTGGTGCGTGCCAAACCCACATCCAAATAACAACGGAATGCGCCTGGTCCATCGTCGACGGGCTCAACGTTGTATTCCTCACCGGTGACCTCGGTACAGCCAGCATACAGCGAGTCCAAGCCCAACTTGTTGAGCAGACGACGAGCGACGAGCAGACCCGTGCAATAGGCAGCAGCATAGTTGGTTAATCCCACCTATAAATAAATTGTCAACAAATTAGATATTGAATTTGTTGGTCAATAATCTAAAAGCAACTACTCACTTGAATGCCATAGTTAGGCAGCTCGTGCGAGTAGGCCGAGCAGACGACGCGATCGCCCTCGATGCGAGCATAGGCGATTTGGGCGGTGATGTCCTTGTTGGACAGACGGACAATCAAACGGTACTTGGGCGTATTGTACTTGTTCTTGTCCTGGAAAGTCAGACGCTTTCTGGCATAGTAATCGGTTTTGCCCTCGCGGCGCCTGCGGAATTTAACCTGGTACCGCTTGAAGTACTGCTTGTTCTTGACTACCTTGACGAAACCCTGAAAAACATTCATTCATATTGGTTATTGCTGCTCAGCGGCAAGAAACCAACAAACTTAATCTCTCAATTAAAACTGCATCCGTGTTTACTTTTATCTGCTTTTATTGATTTTCACTTCTGTACACTTTAATTGAGACGTTTGTGGTGCTATTTTGTTGATTAGGCTCACCATTTTTCACTTTTTAATGAAAATCAAACACCGACGCAAAATACGCGATGTCTTCACACGTAGGTGAAAAAGAAAAAGGAAGAAGCTGACAGACTGCTTAGTTGCAGAGTCGTATTTTTCTGCGTTGACATTTGAGGCACAGCTAACTTTGTGCGCGCGTCAAAAAAGCGCCAGATGGCGCTAGTGTGAAATTTTTATCTTGGCGCGATAATATCAATAATTCAAAACAGACAACTGTATTTAAAAAATAGTATTACGCAAAGCGTTATATTTCAATAGCAGTGATTCTAATTGTATTTCCGCATTTGCTTCAGACTGCTGATCATCGTATTGGGTGCCATAAAATCGCTCTATTTCATGTTGTAATTTCTGCAAAGATTATATTTTAGAAAAATGTTTAGAACAAAAAATTTTAAAATTATTTTCACCAAAAGTTTTTGTTTTGCCTCCTCCACTTGTGCAACGTGCTCAAATTTTGGATCTATATTCAAAAAAAGGTGTTGCTTAAGATGATATAGCACTGAAGCATCTTCACTTCGAAGCGTTAAAATTGTTTTGTTTTCTTCCTCGCAGCTTGCAATGCTCAGTTTATTATCTATAAAGTATAACTCCAGCAGGTTATTCTCAATTTGACTACTGGCATTGCAAATTTCTGCTATTTGCTCCAAGTTTAGATTGCCAGGTTTTTCAAGTTTTAGCTGCATTTTTGGTTTTGTTTTGCTCGGTGTTGTTTTACTTAGCATATCTGCGATGTGATATTTATTATATAGATTAAGTAAGTGCAATTTTATACCAAATAGTGCACGATATGTGTCACTGTCCTCCTGCACCACCAAGGGCAGCTGAATTGCTGTAATTTCTGTCTGCAGCTCAAGAAATGCCACCACTTTCAATGTAAACTCAGGCAGTCGCTCATTGCAAACTTTCTTCAGTGGTATTATTAAGTAACATTTGCGACTCAATAGTAAATCTGTGGGAACACGATGCACATGCGCCTCATGGCCGTGGTAGGCCAGCAATTGCCAATGGCTGCTGAGCAGCAATTTGTGGCTATTGTGGAACGTCAGCTGCAAGATGGCGTAAATGCCGCTGCTATCGAGATCCGTTTGTCTGGCCGTGTGCAGCAAAAGCGCATCCTCGGCAAATAGCGGCAAGTGCCGCCTATACTCCAGCTTGGCCGTCAGTCCACTCTCTAGATATGATTCGTTCCGTGCAACGGCTATCAATTGTTGCTTCTCCTGCTCCCGCTGGATGGCTGCCAATAGTTCAACCGGCTGCTGTTCATATTGCTGGAGGATCTGCGCATTTCCACGCAGTCGTTCAATGGCCGCCGGGGTTAGATCGCTGAGAGCAGCCGCATTTTCCTCTGTTTCCGTCAACTGTTTCAGACTGAAGGCAATGCGGTAGAATATGTTGTTGTCGCTGAGGCAAACCAGCTGCTTGATGTGCTGCACCCAGGTGCAGGCTTGCATTCCTGGCACCGGCTTCGCACACCGCTGCACTTGGCAGTCATCCAGCATGGCATTGTATTCAAATCGCAAGCGGACCAGTTCCTGGCCATCGGTGTAGTAGAAATCACCGTTTTCACTGCTTGCATCATAGTCCAACCATGCTCCACCAGTGTAGTGCATTTGACGCTGCTTGATGCTCAACAAATTGGACATGTACCAAATGTCCACGCTGCCGCAGCTTAGGTAAACCAAGCATAGATTCTGTGCGGGGAGTAAACGCATTAATTTAACAGATGTGGCATAAATGCATAAGAGTTCTATGTGATATGCCTGCTCCGATGATTCTGACGTTTCCGTCTCGTCCGCATCCTGCGGCAGCAGTGCAAATACATGACCAGAAATACTGAAAATATGCAATTGCTTATCAGGGCTTGCACCTGTACCAAATAAACACTGCATAAACTTCAGGTGCTGCTGGGCAACAGTAACTGTGAGAAGACTATAGTCATCATTCTGCCAGTCGCATTGGAATATATTCTGCTCATCGTAGGTAATGTCGTAGCTGTGCTGTAGCGTGCTCTCGCCCTTGTCCAAACTGGGCAAATCGATGTAGACCTGCAACAGCAGCTGCTGCGCATCCTCGTCATGGCGTATCACGCTGAATCCGTCGTGAGTGCTGGCAAATGAACGAACGCCTTTCAGCCAGGCTATCGCATGCAGCGATTTGATGGAGCCAAAACAATGCACACGCCCATCCGACATTAGCAACAGAGTGTTATAGTCCAGCATGTGTATGCTGCGCAAATGAATGTTCCTCGGCAGTGGTATGCGAACTTTTGTCATTTCCATTCGGTTTGTTTTCTTCGATCTCTTAAATCGGTAATTAAGCAAATAATGCTCGTTCCAAGTGACGAATACGGATTTCGTTTTGTTGTTGCTGGACGATGAATGACTAATTAGGCCGCAAGGCTGGAACAGCGTATCATCTTCAATCGACCAAAGAGCGTCCTCGTCGTCGCCCTCGATATCTTTAAATTCGTCCAGTTCGTTGATTTCCATGATTCTTCGAGGGAAAACTCACATTCAAATGCGTAGAACCAAAAGCAGCTGTTAGCAACAGTGTGACCATTGCATTTGAAATTATAGAAAACATGAATACATCCACTTGTGAATGGCAAACATATGTGACTGTTACTTTTGCATAATTCATAGCATTAACAATAAACAGATGTAGTCTATATAATTACATATTTAAAAAGTTTTAAGCGGGTATACACTGAACAAGAATCCAGTGTTACTTAAGTTGTTTTATTTGGCTGGCGAACTGAATGACTTTTCTAAGTGCTTGGGTTATTTTTTATAACAATGGTATTGCTTATGCGTTTATTTCAACGCAGCTATGCAACAAAGATAACGGATCATCAGGCGGCGCTGATGATGCGCAGCTTGCCCAAACGGCAAGCGCTGCCAGGCGTGAAGAACATAATTGTGGTTGCATCTGGCAAGGGAGGCGTTGGCAAAAGCACTGTGGCAGGTAGACTTTATTTATTCCATTACAAATTAAAGCAAAATGTAATGCATAACTATTGCAGCTAATTTCGCCTGTAGTTTGGCCAAGTTGGGGGCACGAGTCGGTTTGCTGGATGGCGACATCTTTGGTCCCAGCATACCGCTGCTAATGAACCTACACAGTGAGCCTCGGGTGAATGACAAGAATCTAATGTTGCCACCACAGAATTATAATGTGAAGTGTCTGTCCATGGGCATGCTGACGCCACCAGATGGCGCCATCATTTGGCGTGGTCCACTGGTCATGTCAGCCATACAGCGTTTGCTTAAGGGCGCCGATTGGAGTCCCTTGGATGTGTTGGTCATTGATACGCCGCCAGGCACTGGAGATGTGCATCTATCGCTGACTCAGCATGCACCCATTACGGGCGTCATATTGGTCAGCACACCGCACAAGGCCGCCATTGATGTGACTATTCGTGGCGCCGAAATGTACCACAAACTGAAGGTTCCCATCTTTGGTCTGGTCGAGAATATGCGCTACTCCATCTGTGACAATTGCCAACATCGCCTCGAGTACTTCAAGCAGCAAACGGAGATTACCCACGACAAGCTGCCCAAGACGCTCATCTCATTGCCACTGGACGCACACATCGCCGAGTGTGGCGAGTCCGGTGTCCCCATTGTGATTAAACACTCAGACTCTGAGCATGCAAAGCTATTTAGCCAACTTGCTGGCCACATTTGGGGTCTACTGCAAAACGACGAACATAACGAGATTAAAATAAAGTGATTTAATGTTTTAATAACGTTTAATCGATTTATATTATTTTAATTATGTATAGAGTACCCATTGTGATTTTTGTACACAAATAATAATAATTATTTATTAATTGTATGCATGAAAATTTCGCAGAGAATAGGATTGAATAAGAAGTTTTACTTGATTTTCTTGCTTTCGTATATAAATAGCCAGAACTGTAGCTGATTTTCATACTCGTGTTAGCCAACTTTCAATCGATTGTTATTATTTGAGGGCTTCTATTTAAAATTTAGGAATACAGAACAAATCGTATTTGGTTATCAATATATTCTCCATCAAGATGAATACATTTTTCGCCACGCTTGAACCAGATTTTCAAGAATTTTTAGCACTGCGAGGTAGCTGCATGACAAATTAAGTAGGATAACGAATCATTCTTCCTTGCCGGTTTGTTTTTCTAATTGCTATGACAACTTGAAGCAGACGAATTGTTTTAGAGCCTAACCAATATAGCTTCAAATCAAAAGATGTTTCCAAAAAAACAGAAGAACATGGCTATAAGCTGAATTAGCAAACATATATAACAAACATATATTTCACAATTCGTTCTTAAAAAGAAAGACACAACAAATGTGTAATTAAAAGATTTCCAATTTATTTACGTTTCTTTAGTTTCTTCATCTTTTTCATGGCTTTGCGATGCGCAGATTTATCTGTGCGCTGAATGACCTCTTTGTATTTTCGTTTGTTAAACTTTTGGAAGTCCTCATCGGCGAGTAGTTCATCAACCAACGATTTTTTGGTCTTTCGTGTATGTCGCTCGCTGTAATAGTCGAGTGGCGAATGTTGCACTGTGCCAACTTGGAAGTATTTGGGCAACACTTTGAGGTCGTTCTTCTTGTAGAAATGCTTGGGATCCAGCACCGAACGCATTTGTATGATCTTCAGCTCATTGCGCATTTCCCTGGTAATTTCTGTTGCTGGCAAATCAAACCAGCCGCTGCCCTTCGTCTTGCTGCGCTCAGCCTGTAATTAATAAAGTTGTTTTATATTTGGATATACATATATATATATAAAGATAACTAGCTTAGTTGAGCACTCAGATTACTAAAGACGTCGTCAATGTGGCAAAAACACCTGCCTCGATAACCGCTGTGCATGGGGCGACAATTGCACCAAGTGTTTCATTTAAAATAAGATAATTGTGCGCCCACGCCTAAATTATTTGTCTTTATCTTTAGCGACAAACAACAGTCTAGCGTAAAATGGCATCGTTTGCTGTTCCGCTGGCCTTACAGCGACCGCCGCATGCTCCGAGACGGCCGCTAAGATTACAACGGACGAAACTGCGTGCTATTGCCTACTGAGTCGTTGTCACCGCAGTTACCTCAAGCAGCAGGTGTCTGCGCTGACTGCACCCTTGTGCAGCTTCGGTTGTCGAATATTTCATCACAGTTGCTTTACTCAAAACCAGGATTACATTTTGGGGCACTTACTCTATTCAAGATGGGCTGTCTGCGTCTGGAGACAGTCGGCAAGGCTTGCATCTTCTCGATGCCAGCTGTACGATTTGCCTTTTGCATATCCTCTTCCATATTCACTTTGCGCACATTTAAATCCTCCCCGATTTCGGTGTGTAATTCTGTTATGCGATGGTGTTTCTTAACTTTGTGTGTGGCCGCATTTTGTGCGGCTTCGTTGACGCGCTCCGCAACTTCATCCAGTTGTATGGCCACTTTGGATGGCACTTGCTTACTCGTGTCCTTCTGATGCTGCTGCGAGCTGGAGCCGATCACTTTGCTAACATTTTTGCAGCTCACTTTGACACCAAACAATTCCACTTCACCCGATTCATCCTCTTCGTCGTCTTCGCTCTGCTCCTGTCGCTCTCTGAATATATTATTGTATAAGGCAGCGGATGCCTGATCGACATTTTCACCAAACAGTTGCTGATCACCAGCGGTGTCTAGCATAAAAAACGATGCCATTTTCTTATGTTGATGCAGCAGTCAAAAAGAAAAACGCGCAACGCATGTGGCGTCCAATTTTAACTGTGTCGGTGTGCGTGGTGACTGTCCAAAAATAAAAATCAGCTATATTTGGTCACACTGCAACAGCGGCCACACGTGTTTTGATTTCAGCTGTCAGCGTACGTTAGCAAAATCGCTTCGAAAATAAATTGATATTAACTAGAAATAATGTCAGTTTTCTATCGTACAAACCAAGTAGATTATTTTCGTTGCTTTTTAATTCATAAAACGTAAAAGGCTAAGCAACAACCGACAGCTTAACACCAACTGCTGATTGGTCAAACTTGTCGCACGTCAATTGCGTATTATTAGGAAATACCTTGAAAATTAAATACGATACGAAATGTCTGTGTATAGCAGCAAAACGACTAATACGTCCATATTGAAGAACTTCTACAATGCGGATAGGGAGCGTGTTAAGACAGCAGCCCTAAACAAGGTGCGCTTCGTAACGCCCAAGGAGAAGGGCATCATCGAATCGGTGCGGGTCGCTCTGGAGGATAAGAATTTCCATCTAGTGCAGGAGTTCACGTACTTTCTGTGCGAGGCGGATCTTAGCGTAAGTTACACATATATCTAAATGATATACACATGAATTTATCGACCACTTGCCACAGGATGAGGAAGTCATTGAGATTATGAAGGATGCGAGACAAATCGTGCACAGCCTGACAACGGACTTTGCCAATTTAGTGGAGGCTCTGCTTTCGCTTAACTGGAAGAAACGCAGCCGGGATGCGATTCGGGCGTACACTGAATTCAGCGTAGATGTTATGATTGGTCATAATTTTTACATTAACATTGGCATTACGAAGCTAATCCTTAATTGGATACCCAACGATCAGGAGTCGGCGGAGTGGATTAACGGCTCGCCATCGGACAGTGTACGTGCTGATCTGGAAATTGTGCACAGTCTGCTCAATCGGATTCTCACAGCTGTGCCCATGTCATTCGATGTCATCAACGACACGATTGTATCCAAGTTTCCTTACTTTAAGAAGCCAGCCCATGTCATCGCCGGCTATTTGCACAATGTGCTCTGGCTGATGGAGTCGAAGCCAGTGTTTGAGGAGATGCTGCTGCAGCTGGTACTGCAAAAGTAAGTTTGTAAATTGCACAGCTTCCAGTCACTTTATTAATCTAAATTCCACTTTTAGACTGCTCGTGCTGGACGTGAATGCACCACGCGAGGAAATCGAAGCGCTCAAGGAGGAAACGGACGATGAGGATGATAAGATGGATAATGATGCCATCTTTGAAATGGATGATGTGAACACAGCACCGCCAAAGCCGCCACGATCCCTAGAGCATTCCATTGCCCATACACTGGATATATGCCTATTAAAGCTTTTAAAGTTCCTGGACGGTAAATGCCGTCCACAGCCCGATTGCAGCGATGATCAGCGCATAGCGAAAAGTCGCTTCTTCAAGACGCTCATGTTCATATTCGACGAGGTGCTGCTGCCCAGCCACAACACCCATCACGTTCAGTTTGTCATATTTCATGTGTGCAGCATACGTCCCCTATACACGGAGATCTTTCTCAGTGGTCTCTGGAAGAAGGTGCACAATCCCAATGTGTCCTCGGTCAAACGCCACGCAGCTGTTAGCTACATTGCCAGCTTTCTGGCACGTGCACGCTTTGCGCCCTTGAGGTAAGTAATTTTATATAATAAATAAATTAAACGACTTGTATCAAGAAATTGCAATTTTGAAATTGTTCGTTAGATATCAACAATAATATTTACTTATTAATATAAATTTAATTTCAGCACTATTACCTATTATCTGAAGGAGTTGAGCAACTGGGCTAACACCTACATTAACGATTCAGATGAGTTTAGCAGCAAAAATTGTTCACTAAAGGCAAACATGGTATTTTACTCCGTCTGCCAAGCCATGTTTTATTTAATCGCATTTCGAGCACGCGACTTGACCATCCATCCAAAGAGTAAGTACTCCTCGTATATACAATCTATATACACTCAATAACTGATATATTCATTTAATTGTGGGCAGATCTAACATTGCTGAGCACACTGCAGCTGTCCCGGCTGGCCATGTGCCACTTTAATCCGTTGCGCTACTGCTTGCCGGCGGTGGCGACCGCATTTGCTGGTGTTGCTCGGACGCACCAGTTGGCCTATTGCCACACTGTGCTGGAACGCAATGCACGAATCAAACTGGCCACCTTCTATGGCCACGACAAGCTGATGCCTGAGGAAATACTTGAGACGTTCTTTCCCTTCGATCCATACATTCTGCCACTGTAAGTGAGCAAGCAGAGATTGGAAAATATGTGTGGTTTAATTAAAATCAATCTTTGCAGATCGAACCAATTTATAGATCCCAATTATCTAGTCTACAAAGTGCATGAGCTGGACGAATCGGCGGAACATGCGGCGACGGAGGCAGTGCGTCGCAAGCGTGGCGATTCCGAAATGATTGAGGAGGATGACTTCATACTGGCGGACAAGCGACAGAAGCTAAGCGAACTGTCCAACAGTCAGCAGTTTGACAAACAGTTCTACTATGGCACATCGCCGGGATTTAATCAATGATAGATCTGTACGAGTAGGAGGAGGGGAGGGGACATAGTTGTAATAGTAGTATTGAAACATATTTATAAAAAATATATATATATGTCTATTATTATTGAACATCATCACAAGATATAAGCGCATTGTAACCGGAGGCATTCCTGTGTCGTTCACTTCGCACATGCTCCAACTTGTGCCCCGACGTTCGAAACGTTTCTTGGCAAATTTCACACTTGAATGGCCGCTCGCCGGTGTGCAGACGCAAATGTAATTGTAAGGAGGCAAACGATTTGCCGCACACCTGACAATTTACGTGATTGCGCTTTGCCTGATGTGTTAGCAGGTGTCGGTTTAATGTTAGCTTGAGCGTAAAGCGCTTCTGGCACACTCCACAAATGTGCAACTTGAGCTTGGAGTGCGTCAACAGATGCCGTTCCAGATCGTGCAGCTTTTTGAAATTCTTGCCACACTGCAGACAGCTGTGCTTTGGGATTCTACGTGTGACCAGCAAACGCTTGAGGTGCGTCACCATATGAATGCGGCAGTTGAATTTTCGTTTGAACTGTTTCTCACAGTAGATGCATTTGTAACTGCGCTGTGAAATCGCTGGCTGGGGCAACAACGGCACCAGTTTTGCCACCTGGAGATCTGCCTCAAATTTCTCGTGTGCCTCGCAGGCTGCTTGGCTGTGGAATGTTCGCTTACACTGCGCACAGCTGTAAACCGAATCCGGATGCTCTGTCGCTAAATGCTTGTGCAGCTTGGCTTTTAAACTGAAGCTAGCGTTGCACTCGCTGCATGTGTGCTTTTTTGGCGTGGTGCCATGCAACCTCTTCGTATGCTCATTCAACTTGGCCTGGGTGGCAAAACGATGCAAGCAACAAGTGCAGCAATAAGGCATCTCTTTGGTGTGCAAGCGACGATGCCTAAAATATAACAATTGTTTAAATTGAATCATGAATTAAATTTATTAGGTAAAACAGAAGAACCAGGTAAAGAATTTCATAGATGTTGCAGAGTTGAATAATAATGTAGTATAAAGCAAGCGAAAATTGTATTATAAAGGTCTAATTTGATGGGCAATCTATTAAAAGAGCTACAAAATGAAATTTTCACCCTAGAATATCTTGAAATTCTTGTTAAATTTTAAGCTTGTTTATATCGTTAGAAAAATCAACATAACAACATAAATTTGTTTCCCTAAATAAATATACATATCTGTATGTAACAACAAAGGTGTCTGGCTTAGATAAACACATAGCTTTACATATGCAATCGGCCTGATTTTTATCTTGGGCAACTGTTCCTTCTGTTCAAAGATGCCAAACTTACCGGATAAGATCGAAGGTCTTGCTAAACTCCTTGGCGCAATAGTCGCATACATAAAAATAGCGAACACTCTTCTGACGACGCTGTATGCGCTGCGTGGGCACCAAGTGCAGCTCACCATTTGGATTGAGAGCATTCTTGAGCTGCACCACTTCACAGCTGATTAGCTGCTGCTCCTCGATAGCAGTTAGCGCATCTTGGTTTGCATCAATTGGACGACTGGCTTGCAATGCTTTTAAGGCAGCTAGCGCCTGTTGGGCCACCTGGGAAGAATCGCTGTCATTGACTTCATGTTTAGTGCGGAGGTGGCGCTGCAGTGAACTTTTCTGTGTGAATTGACTGCAGCAGCTGTTGCACTGTGAACATTTCCATTAATAGCCCCAATTTTAATGCGAAACTAAGCTAAGACTTACTGCAAATAATTTTGCTCGACTGTGCACAACTAGATGGCGACGGAGAAGAGCAGGCTTTAAGAAGCACTTGCCACATGTGTCACAAATATTGGCGTTATTCTTTTTTCCAACAGCTTTCATTTTGCATTCATCACAAATCTGAAACTTGCTTACGACCCACTATCAAGACGAAGAAGAAGCATGTCATTCACAGCTGTTCATGCTTCTTCTAGCGAAATGTTGATTCCTTTAGCTAAATTTTAATATTCACCTTTAAAATAAACACAAACACAATTTCGATTGTTTACGGCAATAGGATAGAAAATCAATTCTATTTCGAATCAAACCAATCTACACAGTTACAAATTGTAAACAATAAAAAACACGTCCTTTTTCTACTTCGTTTTCAGTTTATGCAACGAACTCGTATTGAATTGGCGCCAGGGCGATGGGTTCCTCAAGTTTCTTGACGAAATGTGCCTTCTTTGGCTGCTCGGGCTGTCGCTTGAGGTTCACCCAGATCTTCTTCTCCTTGGCATCCTTGAGCAGACGCTCGTTCTCCTTGACGCGGCGCAGGAAATCCTCACGGCACTTGGAGTGATGCACATGCTCGATGCGAACATTGATGCGCTTAGCGAGAACCTTGCCGCGGACACGTTTGTTTACAATCACACCAACGGCATGTTGTGTCACATTAAAGATGCGGCCAGTCTTGCCATGGTACGCCTTATAGGGCATACCCTTCTGCACAGCACCGTGTCCCTTGATGTCGACAATGTCGCCGTTCTTGAAGACACGCATATATGTGGACAGGGGAATGACACCATGCTTGCGGAAGGGGCGAGAGAACATGTCTCTGGTGCCGCGACGGTAACCCTTTGAGTTGGTCATTTTATCGTTGACTGTTGTTCCCTGAAAAACAAATAAACAAGCACTCTTAGCAACATTTCACACAGCGAACCCGTGAGCGCAATTTGACGCGCTTTCAAGTGCATTTGTTTGCATTTTAAATGCAATTTGCACAAAATAATTGGCTAACCTTTTACGAGTCGACGTCCACGCGGTCGTGAAGATGGGGAAAGAAAGAAAAATGGCTACCTGTTTGGCGTTGCCACCGTTGAGTTATTGCAGAGTTGCTTCTGCCATACAGCAAGGCGTTGTAGCCCTGGCATAGAGTTGCTCTTTCGATCGTCAGCATAGCCATTCGTTATCGGCTTTCATTTAAATGTTTTTTTTTTTTTTGCAACTGGACGTTGTTTAAGTATTTCATTTTATTAAGTTAAAAAAGTTTTACAAATTCAACAGAAAACTAATTAATATTACATTTTTGCTTAAGTTTGAGCACTTTGGTACACACACACATATGTAATAGTAAATGTCATTTTAATATCTCGTTACAAATAATTTATACTTTAACTATCGTATATAAATGGTGTTATATAGGCATATATATATCTATATACGTATATATATGTTTTTATAACTTGTCCGTTTGTGTTCTATATAGCTTATGATTTCTTCACAAAAATTCTAAGAATGTGGCGTCGTTTGTCGGTTGCAATTATTATATGATTGGAATATCAAAGCACAAACTACTAAAGTTAGATGCGGACATTTTTGTCAAATACATAGTAGGTTTGTTGTACGTATATGTTTATATATAATGTATGTATATTTAGCTTATGCTTATGCTGCATGTGCTACGTATATATAATAAATATTGTAAATAATTTTTATAAATGTATATATATATATGTAACGCATATAAGCATGTGTATACCAATATAAATGTATAAACAGCACATACACTTCTTGCTTGACTTGCACACATCGATAAAACATAAAATTTAACATTATGTGTTTTTTTTTTCATTTATAATAATTTAGTAATAATTTAGTTTAATAGGTTATACTTTTCTCGTTTCGTTTGGTTGGTTGATTGGTTTTTTTTTCAGCTTATACTTTTTTCTTATTCATTTTTGCATTTTATATTATTATTATGTATTTGTATGTATATTATTGGCTGTTGTTTTTCTGGATTTCATAAATCCCACTACAAAAGCAGTCTCTCAAACTAGTCCGAAGCTTCTCAATGCAATGGTTGTTGATGCCACATGATACTCCTTCTAATTCTCCTCCTCCATAATTTCGTTGTCCATGTTGTTGGATGTTTGACTCCTAAGTCGATTCCTTTTTGTTGTTGTGCCCGTTCTCCAGCGGTTTTTTTGGCAAACTGGCACAATTGCAATTGCTATCGTCTTTGGGCAGTGTCGCCTGATGTTGCTGCAGCTTCTGCTCGAGGCGCGTTTTGTAGGTGTACAACGACTGCAGCGGCACATGCAACAATTCCACAATCTGCGTAAAGTTTAGCTCTGCAATTGAATCGATTAATGCAAGTCTGTTTTATTTTGTATATATAATTTCGTGAACATACCCTTCTCGGCTGTGATGTAACCGTGTCGTATCAAGAAATCAATAACCACTGGCGCTGATGTCGTCTTGAAGTCGGGCGTGAAAACACGCTCCATACACTCATTGGCCGGCAGTAGTTCGAAGGCTTGCACCTCGCCATCGGCATTGTGTGGCACAAAGTCCACTGGCAGCTCCAAATCAAAGACATATTCAGTATTGGGGAATAGACCCTGATCGCTCTCAAAAAAGAACGAGACACAGCCGGCTGAAACCAAATTCTTGACGAGATCACGTGGAATGGATGCCTCCTCGCCGGCCTCCTTGATGGCCGTCTCCATGATGCCAAAGCCAACGGATAGACCACCACCAACCATATTATCCCATTTGCCCGGCCACGTCTCTTTGGTGTTGGATCGCTGCTGCAGCCAAATGCACAAGCCATGCTTCGGATGCCTCACATACCCATTGATATCGACGCCATATTTGCGCACCCCAAACAGTGGTGTCGCCGCCCGTTCCATCTTCAGCAGTGCTTTGTGCTCGGACTTTACCTCAAAGCACTCATCCCGCCAGCCCTGCAGGGCCGAGAACAGACCATCGCTGCGAAGATCGCGTAATACTTTCTCCAATTGTGCGGTGCGCTCATTGTAATCACGAAATGCCGGATTCAGCTCCACAAGCCCCTGTCAATTATATATATAAATATGTACATATATATAAAAATTATCTAATTGGGTATATTTTATTTTTTTAATAATGCTCACCTGCTTGGTATATTCACAGTCACGTATGCAAAACACTTCCGGATACTTGAGCAGCTGCTTGAACACATCCGATTTAATGAGGCCAACTTGCTGTCCTTCAACCAAAAATGGACGTATGTCGCCCTTATGAAAGCCTGTAACACAACGTTAATTAGCTGCTCAAGAGCAATTTGCAATTGATATGGACAAGGGCATTATGAAGCGCTCGGCAAGAAATAACCTGTGTTTCTAATTGGGTTGGGCATGCAATGCATGATGGTTTTGTTATCATTGTTGTAGTTTGGTTTATGTTATATAAATAATCTTCTGAAGTTCTCTGAGAGTCATTTATATATAGGATAATCTACATATTATTCGGCATCTCTGTATAAGTTTATATACATTTCTAATTAATAGCAGAAAACTTTGTACCCCACTGTTTATATGAGTGTATGACTAGAACTTTACACACCTTTTGAGATAATTCCTTTACTAACTTGAGTTACATTTATAAGCGATTTTTAACTTCTTGACATATAAAATAAAAAGCAACTGCCTTTTTGTAATAAAAACGTATTATATTTATAATTCTATTAAATTGTGTTGATTATTTCAAGACCTGTATATAAATAGATTCAAAGAATTTGAGACAGTACTACTGAATTTCTGCTTATCACCTGACACTGATAGTTTTATTGCTATAATTATACATACATACATTTATAAATATGTCATTATGATTAGCCGCTTTGTGAACCTCAATGGGAATTTCCGGTTGAAATTTGTGCAGGGTTCATTAACTCACATAAAGGCTTAAAGTTCACTCGAGGCTCAATTGGAATCAAAGACAGCACGCGCTGTTTGATAAGATATGCCCAAATACCTATTAGGAATAATAATTATCTACTCTGTGTACTTTAGCTTGAAATCAATCGATTTATTATTGTTCATAAATTTGTAATATTAACTGGAAGTTGCAAAAACGTGTTTGCTGATTAAACTTTAGCTTCATAGTCTTAGTTTTCATGGAATTGTTTATATTTTGCCTATTAGCTATATATATATATATATATATATATCTATAATTATTTATTCATGCTGCTATATCTGATAGGACAATTCAATCGCTGGGTGTCATTTAGTCGAGGACATCTCAGTTAAGTACAAAAATAAAAATAATTTAAAATATAAGCAAATATTTCGTTTGACGTTTGTATAGTTAAAATACATATAAAATATTTTTATCGAGCATACATATCTATATATATACAAGTTAAAGCAATTTTGCTGAGACAGCTGTTTTAATTGGCTGTCAGTTTTTGTCTTTATAAACAGGTGTTTTTTATATATTAATATTTTAGGAAGCTAAATTGTGTTTTCTTTTTACAAGACAATCGTGTTCATTCATACTCTTATCTCAGCTTGAATTATCGCTGCTCTAAATGAAATAATGCTAATTGTTCCAATCATTTATCAAGAGTCGCTTGCTGATAATAAATTCCAGTGTAAAGAATCTGTTTGTGCCGGTTAGCGAGATAGTCGCTGAATTTTCAGTTTGGCAACTTAATTGAATCACTGGACAAACTGATGCGAATGTAAATACGAAAACAAACGAGGCAACAAAACATAAGCACGAACAAATATCAATTCAAAGGCAAACGATAAAAGTGGCTAAGAATCAAATCAAAACAAAGCAGAAATTATACTGATCGACTGTAAATAAAAATGTATATACATATAGAAAGACCTGTTTATAAACACAAAAAAATACTCAATAAAACCGAGTGAACACTTGAAGATTTAAATTCGAGATGCGTAGCAAAACAAGTTGCAAAAGTTGGAAGCAAAAAATAAAAACAAAAGCAAAAACAAACCAATGTCGAATAGCAGAAAGCGCGCATGCCGCTTATCAACGGCGATACACTGTCCCAAAGAGTGGTAAATACAGATAGAAGAGAGAGATGAAGAGAGAGCGGGAGAGAGATTATTTCTATCTCAATTAGGTGGGCATATGGGCCGATTTTCTTTTTAATTTTTTGCACTTAATCAAGCCATAAACATCTATCTCTAAATTTATACACACACATATATATATATATATATATATATATATAATAGTTGTGTGATTTGTGTTTGTTTCTATATTTGTGAGATGTTTCAGCTGTTGTTGTTGTCGCTAGAAATGCCAAAAGTTGACCTCAAGGTGATGCGATAAAAATCTTGTTACGACCGCAAAAACAAACACAATTGACAAATAATTTGCAAAAAATTGTATAGCAGTGCATATCGTAATTATGATTTAATTAAATATAGAGATTTATGTATTTGAAGTAGTTAAGTTCGTGCATAGTTTAATTTATGTTTCAAATTATAATTGATCTTGCATAAGAGTTGCTTGTTTCTTTGTGTGACAAATTTTTGTTCTGTTTAAGTGCAGTACAATGCTCAAAAGTATTGTGGCTGTAATTCGATACGCTGACAGCTGTTTGATTTGTATACGATCACCGTTTATTACCAAGAAATTCGAAATGCAAGCATTAGATTATGAACGAGAAGAGAGCGCAACAGGTGAACTTATCGGCACTGAAGTTGTGTAGATCGATAACAATAACAATAAAAACTTGCGCCGATAGAAGGATTGCACATTCTTTGTGCAATTGCAATTCGCTGATCGTAAAAATAGCCAAAAAGGAAATTAATTTCAATGTCAATGGATGCTGCTAAAACGAAATGGCAATGACAGTTGGCAGACGTCACCACCAGCAGCAGCAACAGCAACAACAACAATAACAACAACAGCAGAAGCAGCAGCAGCAGTTGCACACACACGCACACACAAGTAAGGAAACTAATCGATAATTCGCACTCGCTCTTTCTTGCTCTCACACTTTGCAGGAATTGCAGTAAACTATGCTGTGTGCTGCACCCATTATTAAATTGGCGCCCAGGCCGCCCACAAAGCGTGTGTATGTCTGTGTATATACAGGGTCAGCAGCGGCCAAACCCATTTTCATGGCCACAAGGCATACCCAAAATAACAACAAAAATAAATAAAAGACGCAGATGAATTCTTTTTTGTGGCATTACTCACCTGTCAAATAGAAATTATTAAATTTTTGCGCTAGTCCCAGAAGACGCGACAATTTCACCTCGGTGGACGACATTTATAGAGAGGGGGTGGTAAGGGGAAGGGCGGCTCGGCGCAGCCAAAGTAAATACAAATACACTTTAAACGCCGGCTACCTTTGCTCCCACTCCGCGGCTCCTACTCAACGCAACACCAGCAACAACCACAACAACGATAACAATTGGTAATTACGCGCTTAAATAATATATATTTTTATGGGTGTTGCTGTTTTTCGTGTCGACTAGCTCGACGCTCCTTGTTTTTGTTGGCAGCACAATATACTTATTACTAATTTTCACGATTTTAATTAGGGATAATGGAAAAACCAACGACTCAAAAAAACCATACCATCCCATCAAAACACAACCGCACTCAACGAAAACCACAGCCGTAGTGCTGCAAAATACTTGCTTAACCCGATAACGATTACAAACTCGGCTTGTTCCCTAGTGTTGCCCAACAAGAGGCAACAGCTGATATTTTACAACAGCTGTTTTAGCTCCATACATGTCTCAGCATACTTAAATTGCTAGTGCTCTAAAACAATCGCATTTAGTGTACTTCACAACACACGTGCGATACAAATGTCACACTGACAAGAGAACACAAAAAAAAATTTGTAGGGAAAAATAGTAAAATAAGCGGAGCACGGGAAGCGCAAACCGTTTCCACATTTGTGTTTTTTGGGCTAAAATAATTTGGCAGCTAATTGATCATAAATTAGTAACCTACCTTGGCAACGCAAGCGATTAAATTCCAAAATGAGTGACGACTACTTACGGAAACCATTCTCAATAGCGCCATCGCCAGCCGGTAGGCAACACGCAAATTACGCAATCTGAAATAATTATTACATCAATTTGTTTTTGAATGAATTTTTGCAGTTGACGACCCACAGACTGCAACAACAAACTACACAGCGGCAAAGAGCACATTTAGCAGTGCTCCGGTCTCACCGTACCTCAACTATGATTCACGATTCCTGCAGCAGGCGCAGCCCGAATTCATCTTTCCCGAAGGCGCCAACAAGCAACGTGGTCGCTTCGAGTTGGCCTTCTCACAGATCGGCTCATCGGTGATGATTGGAGGTGGTATTGGTGGCCTCGCCGGTGTCTACAACGGCTTCAAAGCTACGAATGCGCTCAATCAGACGGGGAAACTCCGTCGTACTCAGTAAGTTTGCAATCGATCCCAAGAATCTAATTTATTTAGTTATTTATTTATTTTTTAATTTAATTGCTGGAAGCATTCAATTTACAAAGCTTGTGGTAAGAAGACGGTTAATTTTTTACATATATATTTGTATATGTATTTAAATATATATTGGTAAAATAATCAGTCCTTTTACCTTGAATAATTTTTGTATCTTTAATAAATAAGTTAATCTGCTGTCCACAATTCTAGAAAGTGCTAACAAAATGTTCAATTTTTTATAATACAAATTGGAGAAAAGTTTAGAGAAAAGGCGTGTTCTCCGGCAATTTGTAAAGATAAAGCTTTCCAATTGATATATAATAACCTTAACATATTGATCAACTGTAAAGATTTTGTCAAGATAAGAAAATCAGATCATTTCACATTGTAATTATGAGCCTGGTTGCAGGGGATTCTAGTCTGGAATATAACTTTCAAAGTATTGTTACAATCAATACTAATAAGAGTTATGTGGTTTATTAAATCGTCTGAAAAATGTTTTGTATGTTATACAAAGCGAAAAAAAACAGATAACCAGAAAAATATATTTAATTCAGATTCTAATGTATGCCTTTGATTACAGATTAATCAATCACATTATGAAACAGGGTTCGGGTACTGCAAATACTTTAGGAACGTTAGCTGTGCTCTATTCGGCGTGTGGAGTTTTGTTGCAATATGCTCGAGACCAGGATGATAATGTTAATACCATAATAGCTGGCTCCGCCACAGGACTGCTATACAAATCCACAGGTGAGCAACAAAAGAAATAAATTTATATTAATTATTTATTTTATATTTATATTTATATTATTTTTTTAATTTTTAATTTTAGCTGGCCTGCGAAAGTGTGCCTTGGGCGGTGCTATTGGTTTGGGCATATCGTCGCTTTACTGCTTATATCTGCTGTCGCAGGAGAACAACACAAACTCAAGTCCAAAATTCCTGTAGATGGCGTCGCCTAGTCCTCGTGATCCTGGGCGATCCTGGATTCAGGATGTGTGTGTGTGTAGTAGTCGCCTCGATGCGCTTAACCGTCAAATATATGGTTTTGTTTTATATATTATAAAAATACATATATATTATATATATATATTTAGATTTATCCGGACACTATAAGAAATAACATTTTTAGTTTAAATCAAAGCAACCACCAAACTAAGATGTGAATAAATGTAAAACGAGCAAATAAAGTTGTATGCTTTGAATGCAACTTGCCATGAAAATTATAAGATTTATTTTGCTTTTAACGCCATATTACACTGCACTACAGAAAAAATAAAGCCAGTGCTGCAAAATGCCTAATAGTCCAGTGCGCCGGAATCGTCATTAGTCAGAGCCAAAACTTTATCGCCCTTGCGTTCGTCCATGCCATTGTTGGCTGGTGCCTCGCAGCTGGTGTTCTCGGTGGAACAGGTGTGACAATGACATTTGATGGCCTCCATATAGTTGTATTTGCGTATACTTTCATCCGCATCGGGATGACAGTTCTTGAGCATGGCCACCGATGGCTGACGATTCGCATGCACACAGACTGGATGGAAAGAGCGCTTGTATGGGAATTTCCAGTCGGATATTTCACTGGAATCACAGCGACCCCAACAGCTCCAGACGCTCACATGATCCCAGCATTCGTGACCCTGCGCATCCGACTGAGTAACTCTGTACGTGTACATGCGACGATGGCAGCCAAGTGGTGCAATTGTCGGTCCACTGCTAACCGGTTGGAGCTCCACCAATTGTGCGCTTGCCACACGCAACACTGGCGATGCCACAAATAGCATGCACAATCTACAAAAAATCATTAAATATTTGGTGTTTTATTCGTTATAAATTTAAAAATGTCCGCCATTTGCGTCACTTACAGCACTGCTGCGAGCATTTGCAAAGTTTTTCTGAGTTTTTCTTTTTTTCTTATCGTTGCTGCTCACGTCGCAGTCGCCTGCGTTATGATTTAGGTTTTGATTATTCCATCATATTTATAGTCAGCTTCTGCTGTGACGTCTGCGCACCAGTTTGTCCTTTCCCTTTAAATGTTTTGCCTAAAAATAAACGTGGTAATTCTTTTAGTTTTGCATATTGCATTTGGAGCATTTGGCGTTACCAATTTAAATTCAAATTAAATGTGCGTTACGAGTGTAATAATAGAATCTTTCATTTGACACTATTAATATTCTGTGTTTTATTGTGTATATAATATTTGGGTAATGTTGTTTATTACAAGAAACGTTTATCTCTTCACTACCAGACTCTCATGAAAAAATTAATTTTGCATTCATTATATTCAAGTGTTCTGCGCGTGGAACAAACTCATTGCTAAAAAAAGGTTAAGAGCTGAGTTTTAAATTAGTCTTTCAGATTTGATTTATTTATAGTTGTAATTTTTGTTAGTTATAATTGTGTAAAAAAAAAACTATTAATACATTTAATGTTGCAGCTTGTTTGACCCAGCTGACATATCGATGATTTTAAATTAAACTTTTCAAAGTATACTTCGAATATTCTAAGGATTATCTATGGTTCCCCACATTAATATATAAGCGATTTTACAAAATTAGGAACTGAACTCACCAATTTGTTTTTGTAGATTTCGAAATGACTTTGGCTCAATCAAAGAACTGGACACTCTTAGATCCATATTTGATAATTTAGAAAACACAATTATAAAAAAAAATTCCAAAAAGTTAGCATGTATGAATTACATAAGTAATAAGTTAAAATAATAAATAAATGGAATAATATTTGCTAGGTCTAATATTTGTGCCGTCTTTTGCATAATTAAAACACTTCATAATATATATATATGTAAATAAACTTTATTTTAATATACTATTTTTTGATATTTTGTACTGTGTATGTTGCAAATAATTTTGTTATACTTTTACTTCAATTTGGATAACAGAATTTTCTTAATTCACATGTCCAAAGAATTGTCCATGCTATGAAATATTAATTTTTGAAGGGTTAGCCGAGAAATGTGTGCGTTAATCGAAAGGGTCATTTAAAGAAAAGAATGAAAAAATCCGTTTTCTATGGACGTGGGCCACGCTGTGAATTGCTGCACCAGGAATACCTATATGCCCACGCTAACACTTCCTCTAGTAGTGTGTGATTTGGTTTGGGGTTGAGATTGGGATGGGGTATTTTTTAATTTGTCAAGGCCGGTTGTGGAGTAGGCGTCGACTACGCCCGACGGCGGATCTCATGATGCGAGCCATAGCGATGATTACGCAGCTGCACCCGAAAGCGCCGCGTATTCTCCGGACCACGATTCTCCGTCTGTCGATTGGGATTGGGTGCGACGGCGCCAGCTACTACTGGTGCTGGTAGCGGCAAAACGACCGCATCCAGTTCCTCATTATCGTTATCCTCATTGCCACTTGCATAATCATCATCGTGCAGATCATCCAAATCGGCATCATTGTTATCGACCAGCGACTGGGAACGATTCGGACTGGCAACATCCTCGCGGGCCATTGCATTGGCCATGAGACGCTGACGTCGCTCCTCCATGAGGCGATCCCGCTCCTTGTGGATATAGTCGCGTTTGTTGGGCAACCCGGCCACATTGTTGGCGGAGAGCGCTGAGCGTACAATGTTCATATCAGTTGCCTCCATCCATTCATCCGTTTCGACCACATAGCATTCGGTGTGCGAGATTGTGGAGACGCCATTGAAACCGCCAATGGCAAAGATCATGTCATCGATGATCTCCAGTCCGAAATTGCTGCGCGAGTGATTCATTTGACGTATAAAGTGCCACGATTGCGTTTCGGGATCAAATCGTTCGCCCGTCGATAGCCGCGAGGTGCCATTGAAGCCGCCAATTACATAGAGTTGATCCCGGAATGACACACAGCTGACACCGGAACGACGATGATTCATGTTTGGTATACGCGTCCACAGATTGGTCAACGGGTCATAGTATTCGGCGCTGTCCAAGCATTCCTGGCCATTGAATCCACCAGTCGCATAGATCCGTCCATTCAGTGTACAGGCGCTCGCATCCGAACGTTGCATATTCATGGGCGAAATAATGGACCACTGATTCGTTGAGGGATTATACCGCTCAACGGTATTGAGGCGATTGTGTCCATCATAGCCACCAATCGCATAGATCATGCCATTTAACTCCGCCACACTTACATAGCAGCGGCGGCAGTGCATGGGAGCAATCTCGTTCCAACGCTTCTGGACCGCATCGAAGACGCGACAGGTGTTGAAATATTCAACGCCATCGTAGCCACCAATACTAAAGATTTTGAAGCCAATCACTGCGGTGCCATGGTACGCTCTCGGTCCGGCCGGATCCTCCGCATTGATGTTCACCCAGCGATCGGCTCGCGTATCATAGGTCTCTATGCAGCCCTTGGATGTGCCGCCACTCCAGCCTCCAATGGCGAAGATTACCTCATGCGGCAGCCGTGGCATCGCTAGCGGTGGCGTCGTTAGCTTTAAAAAGAACAAGTATTAGGTCTCAGTTTTTGCTGGGCAAAGGATGTTTTTACCTCTTCGGCTTGTGGGTTAAGAAAGTCCAGATCATACATGAATTTAAAGGTATCGACTATCAGTGGCTTGGCGGTCTCGCATTGAATAACATACGGATGCTCCTTGACCTCCTCCATGAAGCACTACAAATCAAGGCGTCAAGAATTAAACATATTTATCTATTTTTATTTAATGTGTAAAAGCAGGCCACTATTTTAATAAAAGATTTGCAAATATAACAATTTTAAATTAAAAGAAATAATTAAAGTTGCAAATAAAATGATATAAAATGAAAAGTAAATAAATTTATTAAATTTAAAATTTAGAAATTATGTTTAAAATATTCCAAAACTGTCTCACAAACCGACAAAGTGCTTAAAAAGATAATTTTAGACTTAAATAAAGTGTTGTCAGTTTGGGATATTTTTAGCTGATTTGGGTACGAAATGCTTAAGTTTAATAAATGGTGATAAACAGTTATGTGGGTGTTTTACCTTGGGTGTCATCAGGCCAAGGCGCACTCCCCTCATTAGATGGGCCACATGTTGTTTGCGATTGTCCGGATCTCGGTCAATCCATTTGACGCACAGCTTCCATACGTAATCCTCCTCACGTGTGTTTAGCTCATCATCGCTAATAATGCTGTAAAAGTCGCTAACATTCATGTCCAGTATGTCCGTATTGCGGGCGGCCACATCCGTAAAGTACCTCAGCGTATAATTCCGTGCCTTCTGATGCAAGTCCTCGAGAAACCGAAAGCTGCAAGCAAAATTCAAAATCAATTTAAATCGGATTATATTAATTAACGGGGAATGGGAATCACCAGAAAGCAATTCACATACTGACCGCGCAAAACCCATTATGCTGACACAGTTCTCCGGGCTTAGTGACCGTCCGAGATAGTCCTTGCACTGCTTGACCAGCCCCACCATTCCCACATAGTCGGCACAGATGAGCAGCTCATGCACATTGTCATCGGTGATGTTGGTCCGGCGCAGATATGCATACTCAATCACACAGTTAATGATGGACGCACTGATGCCCGGTATGTGCACCACCCGACTCTCCTCACCTCCCGCCTCGGCTCTATTGTTGAAGCCCGTAAACTGTACGCTGAGCACCGCAAAACAACAATGAGACAGACAGAGAAAGAGAGAGTGAGAAAATTATTTAAGACAAGTGACTGGGAAATACTCTGATATTATTTGTGAGAGTTGTAAGATTATGCAATTCTCGGGGGCCAGAAATTATCTTGACATTGTTTGGAGGAGGTTCCTAGAAATATACTTTCCGAATGTGATAACTCTAGCTCTAACTAATCTTAGTAGGAGGTGTGGAAGACATGGCCACTACCGATTTTTAGGGGTGGTGTACCTATGAGAGAAGGGGTGGGCGTGGCATCAGCAATATGCTGTAATATGTAGTCTTAGCTAAACAAGAGTAATTTTTTATCGAAAGGATGATTGTTGATGGTGCCAAGAGTGGTCGCACAGATGCAGGACTTACCGAAAATAGGAACTGCAGGAGCACATGATGGCGCGATGGACATTGAAAGACTGTTCGCCCACCGAGATCTGTGCATCGCACAGAAGATTCGCAATGCGCAGGTCGTTGAGCACGTTCAGAGCCTGATCGCTGACAATGGGTGATAGGGATTTAGTGGAGATCCTCTGGGCGAGGCCATTATTCAATTCACCCCCCTGAAAATCCCCGTCCATCATTTGCAATGGTACCACTTCCAGTTGACCCTCATTTATGCCATGCAAATTATTTGCGTTTTGTCGATTCATGGCGTTGAGCGATCAATCGATTTATTCTCGGTTGGCCTTTGCAGTGGTCCTGGTCCTTGTCTAAGTGAAGCAGAAAACAGGTTTTCGTTGATGCTTTTATGTAATCACATTGAGATTCGTTTCTTAATCAGAGTATATCATCATGGTATCTTACCAAGCGAAACGCGTTTTGTTGGTAGTTTATATTTTGTTTGGGCAGATTTAGGGAGAGATTTCTCCGTATTTAACAATAGGAACAGAAATAATGTTTGATAATTAATCAACAACAACAACGAGACAGTTCTCTTAACGAACGGAATGGGACTACTGAGTGAAAAACTCACAACAAATTTAACGCACTGAGGTAGGTATTTTTTTTATATTTATATTCAAAGGTTTTTGCCTCTTAACTCTAAACGCCAATCGCTTACCAATGTTTTTTCCTTTTCAAAATTTTTTGCCCCATAGAAGAGTACCATAAGCCGGGACAGATACGCATAGACACAGTTTTTAAGACAAAATGTTCAAAATATTTGTGTTTTTTTTTTTAAATCTTACTCCGAGATTTGTAGACATCTATCCCAAAGCCTAAGCCTATGTGGTATTTTTAAAATAAATTTTAATTTTAAATTTAACTTATGTGATCATATTTATATATAATTCGCCCAAGGACTTGGCAATAACATTTTAAACTTATTCTGCTGGGACTTTCTATATTTGGCAAATGACAATTAGTTTATATCAAAGATATTTAAATTACCATATCTTCCGAATACACCATTACTTGGGCATATTCAAAAGAGTATGCAAACGATGTTTAAATTCATGAATATGTAAGGCACACAAATCCTGCCCTCCCTTTACAATTTGCCCATTAAGTGTGGTCCATTGCCCACGACAAGATTATCTGTGCGTTGTTTGCGCAGTCGCTGTATTTGGGTTAAGATGGTATAAAACCCAGTGCTCGTTGGAGACCAAGCAACAGTCCTCATCGGCATTCCAGAGAGATGAAGTCGCAACCGTTGTTGGCTTGCTTGTTTTGGCTGCTGCTGTGTGGCTGCTTTCTGGCCGGCGAGGGCACTCAGGCGGGCAAGGACGTGTGGTTGCGTCCTGGCTGCCACAAGGTGGGCAATACGCGTAAAATCTCAATACCAGACTGTGTGGAATTCAATATTACGACCAATGCCTGTCGCGGATTCTGTGAATCATATGCTGTGCCGTCGGTACAAATGGGATTAACTGGGTCATTCAGACCGCCCAAGCCGGTGGTATCTGTGGGTCAATGCTGCAACATGATGAAATCCGAGGAGGTCAGTACTAAAAAAATAATATAAAAATCGCAACTTGATCATCATTTCCCAACATTTCAGATACAACGTCGTGTCCTCTGCATCGACGGCATGCGCACTGTGACCTTTAAGAGCGCCCTCTCCTGCAGCTGTTATCACTGCAAAAAGGATTAGAGAACTCATCGCGAAACTGGTATATTCTATTTAAATCTATTGCCTGAGCCACTTAGTTGTTTACAATAAATAATTCATGAAACAAATTGATACACAATGATTTCATATGAAAACTATATTTGAAAATTAATCGAATTATTGGCCGTTAATATTATCGAACAATTGTTTTGTTAAATATCGTGTACTCAAATATCGTTCAATTGTATACAACTTGGTATCGATAAGGTTATCGAAGATCTGTTTCGCCACTAACTAACTGAAAAAGCAAAAAGTCGTTGAATTTTTTTTTCTCGACAAAAGTATAATTGTAGTAAATCTTTTAATAACAGAACTGATAGATGGACATATAGATGACTGAAATTGCTGGCAATCGGATCGTTTGTTATTTAGTGCACACAATCATCGTCTGTTCCTTTCCAGATGAGATCTCCCATCTCAACCAGCGCCGACTCAATTGCATAGCCATAGAGTTCGGCAGAGATGTGGGGATCCCTTTGCCAGGCAGAAACAGCAAAGATTATGTCGTTCTCACGCAAATTATAGGAGCAGCCATATCCCTCCGAGTTGAGTGGCCCATTGGCCATGAAGGAATCGTGCGATGTCGTCAGTTGTGCGCTGACAATGCGAAAATTTGTTGATCTTCGATAGCCATCCGAGTAGAAGAATTCGGGCAGAGGTTTCGCATTCTCACGCGCCATCTGCTTTAGCCCAAATAAATGTCGATCCACGCCATATCCCCGCATCGCCAGCTTCGTCAGTTCCTGGTGATAATCAACAGCGGCGAACAGGGCCAATAAACGAGTGCGACGCGTTGCTCTTTCCGAGACCATTGCACGTACAAAATTCCAGGATTCGTTTGATGTGGTGCGTATGATTTCGTTGCGTCCACATCTAAAGATGCGCAAGTGTGCGGACTCCTGCTGAGCTGGCAGCTCGTTGTGCCGCCTATAAAACGCCAGCTGCAGTGCCATCTGTATATAGCTATCCGGTGGCAGCTTATGCGATTTGATCCTACTTCTGCCATAGCAATCGAACTGAAATGCACTCATCCTCAACTGTCTGGAGATAAGATTGATACTCCGCTTGGCAGCCATCAACCAAAAGTCGATGCAATCATTAACCTCCGCAAACTGGAGGTATGCCAATTCCTCATTTGAAGAAGTTTCACCATAATCGGTAGGGTCGCTAAATTCCTGACCATATTTGGGATTGCGGCTGCTTAGATTAAAAAAGCATTAGAATTAAGCTCAGAAACTGGAATGGTTTTTAAAAAGCAATATTGAAATTTGGACATTGTAATTATTCGATAAATATAAATTTCTACAAATCAGTTAATGTAGCGGCTATAACTATATTTCTAAAATTACTTATTAAATTTAGTGCTCGGAATTTATATGATTTCTATTTTTTTTATATTCTGAAAATGTAGTATTACTTTTTAGTTTGATGTTTTGCTCTAAATTTGTATAGTTTATTTTTAATATTTATAATATTTTCATTGGAATGGTTTACGGTTCCTACTATCTAACAAAATATACTATTTTTATTTTTTGGAAAAACTATTATTCAAAAAAAATTATTTAATGCTATATTGGTATGACTAAGGATTGTAAATATAATGTGATTTTAAATCTGGCATCATTCTCAGTTAGTACACAAGCTAAGCAATTATCAAATAATTCAAATGATTTTCATATATGAAAACATTGTAATTTCGGACTGTTATCATTAACGAGTAATCACTGTGCTACTACTATATCATAGATACATACATATGTCGTTGCACGTAGTCCATGATTGTGGCCGCCGGTTGAGGATCGGCAGCCGCTAGCTCATAACAAATTCCGGCCATGCCATTGGGATTCACAATCAGTTGCAGTGTTTTGTCCATCCATCGGTTGGCACTATTCGAATGGACTCCACCGCCATGTAGAAGCTGGGCAGCCAATGTGGAACGCTCCTGGCCAGCAGACACCTCAACGGGCTCATCAAGCGAGACGGTGAAGAGCGCCTCTTCAATGCACTGCACCGCTTTGGCATTGATCTCCTGGCGACAAAGCATCTCATGAGCCTCGGTCCAATTGTCACGTGTATCGTGCGTGAGCAGACCAATCTTGGGGCCAGCAGGTCGATCAGATTGAATCACTTTAGCCAACTGTTTTCTCAGCTGATAAACATCTAGCAACCTCTTTTGCGCAGTGTAAACGGGCATCTTGTAGAACTAAATTAAAACAATTGAGTACTGAAAAACACTCTGTGTTTTTTAGATTAAACAAATCGGATTGCTCTAGTCGAACTTAACTAAGAGACACCATGAACAATAGTTCCATATTGTATATCAATAGAAAGTTTATGTATCTCTTTTAGACTCGGAGATAAATAATATGTTGCATACTTTTCCATTATTAAAGTATTAAAGTATGTTTGGAACTTACGTTGCTCTTGTGTATGACGATCACATAGTTGGAGTCGAATTGTTCAAGGATATCGCAGGAGCGTCGCGGAATGCGAACCGTGCCAAATACATGATGAAATTGGCTATTGTCCAGCTGAAAGCCGTCCATTGTGTAAACGGGCAACTGACCATTTTCCACCAGTTTCTTAAACTCACACATGCCGTAAATGGCTTTGGCCGTATAGTCCAATAACTGTTGAATATTGGAAAAATGTTGCTTCGGAAAGGTGATGCAGGAACTGGAGAAGACAGTTAATGGTGCCCGATGTCGCAGATAGGTGGCAGTTATCCAGCGCTCAGTTAGCCAATTGTATTCCTCTTTACTAGCCTCGACGATATGCTTTTGCAGCTGCTGTCCCGAACTCTGCAGAAAGTCGTAAGTCAGGTCTTGCTCCTTTTGGAATTGTTTTTCGTTGAAAAACGGCTGAATGCTGACCAGATAGCGATCAAGGGTTTCATCGAGTGGCACCACTGGAAACCTGAGCAAGCTATTTTGAGCATCTAGGTTAGTTAACGAGGATTTTTCGTGCTTTTCAGTAACGGCATTAATTGGAAAAATTTTAATTTTGGGGGATTTGAGTAGATTTATTGGATGAGATGCTTTGCCTTCCGGCTTTGTTAAATGGTCTCCCGTTATTGCTATCGGTGTCTCATTTGCTTGCAACTCCGTATTTATTTCGTTGTGCTTGGCATTTTGGATTTGTGGCAACTGCAACTGAAATGATTTTGCGCATCCTTTCAGATAGTTCGAAAATATATCGACGAGCCGCATTTCCTTTTCCGATTTGGTTTTCAATGACTGATTACCATCATCCTGTTTACTATATTTACGGGCACTGCCATTGCACTGCATTGGATTGGAGCAAGATTGGAATAAGTCCACATCATATTTAAACCAATTGCATACTCACTTTATTCGCATTAAGTATGGCCCGCATTACAACAATTTTGAAATTATTTGAAAATGAACAGTTATTAAAATAGGCTAGGCTAAGTAAAAAAACGCAAACTAGATGTGTACTGGGAGCATTTAATTGGTTGCGATTATGATTAACTTATGGCGATCCACCGTTCGAAATATAATGAACATTTTAAAGGAAACTGTATTGAGGCACTACAACTTAGATTTGACGGTCTCCTTGTCCAGAACATTTTGCATTTCATAGAAGGATTTTGTAAGGACTTCTGCAAACTTATCGGGGTCTGTAGCATTACAATGTCTCCATGCCGAAATGGCTACAAAGATGTCAGAGTCGCGTGGATTGTAGCAACAGCCGTAGCCATCATCCGTATATGGGCCATAGCCCATGAAGGCCTCATATAAGGTCGCCACCTGCGATGTGGATACGCGATAATTCATAGACTTTGTAAATCCGGGCGATGAATAGAATTCGGGTATTGGCAATTTGTTCTCCAGTGCCATCAGTTTCAAGCCCAGCAAATGACGATCGACACCGCGTCCCTGCAGCGCCAGCCTAGTGTATGTCTGATGACCGGCCACTGCTTCGCGCATCAGTTTGGCCCGCTCCTCCACAGACGCCTTGTCGCTGGTCATCGCCTGGCAAAAGGCCAGCGATTCGTTTGAGCAGGAGCGGATGGTCTCCGTGCGTCCGTTTTCGAAAATACGCAAGTGCGCCGATTCGTATTGGGGACCGGGCTCCTTGTGCATTCTGTAAGCAAATAAGCCATTATATATATGGTATATATGGAAAATTAAGACCATTTACTTGTAGAATGCCAGTTGCAGCGCCATTTGCACAAAGCTATCTGGGCCCAAACGCTTCTTTTTAATATAGTCCTTGCCAAAGCCCTCGAATTTGAGCACCTTCATTTGCAGATTATGAACAAGCTTATCGACATTACGTTTCGCAGAGAATATCCATTGGTCAAGGCATTGATCCTGCGGACCGAAATTTATCTTTTCCGCCTTGCAATCAGCCTCCTTGGAGCCACATTCTCCATAATCTTTGTCATCGAGCCTGTAAAAACGGAAATAGGTTTAATTCCATAAAGTAATATGTATTTGGAATAGGCATAAATTTAAGCTACAACTTACATTTTCTTTACCACATAGTCCATCATCATGGCAATTGGTTGTCCCTCTGCCGGTGAATGCTCATAGGTGAAGCCAACGTTTCCATTTGGATTGACCACCAGTTGAATAGTTTTGTCCATCCAACGATTGCCGCTATTAGCGCGACTACCTTCGCCATGAATCAGGCCGAGAACAAGCTGGTTCATCTGATCGCCAGGCTTAGGAGAGATGCATTCATCCAGCGAAACAGTGAACAATGCGGTTTGAATCGTATCAATCGCTACGCAATTTTCCGGTGTTTTCAGCAAGTGCTGATAGGCCTCGGCCCAATTGTCGCGCGAGTCTGTGGTAAGAATGCCATAGGGTATACCAGCCTCCGTTTCCGCTGTCATAATGAATTCCAACTGTTTTGCCAAGACCGAAGCAGATAATAGTTGATCCTTCTTGTCGTAGAGATGCAGCTTGTAGAACTGTTTCGAATGGATAACCAATTAGTAAGGATGCAAGGAGTAATAAATTCAACTTACATGATTTTTGTAGATGACGACAACATGCTTAGAATTGGGATTGTATTTGACCTCATCCTGGACGGGACGTGGTATGCGACAGGTGCCAAACACTTTGCTAAACTGACTATTGTCCAGCTCATTTTTACCCATTTTAACAATCGGTATTTTGCCAGCATCCACAATTCCCTTAAATTCACCCAGACCGAAAATTACCTTCGCCGTATAGTCAATATATTCACGCGGACTATTGAATTTCTGCAGTGGAAATGTCATGCCGGGACTGACGTAGACGGTGACCGGATCTCGATACTTCATATATGCCGTCGTTATCCAGCGATGTGCCAGCCAGTTCGTCTCAGCCTTGCCAACCGATTCGAGAAGCGTTTGCAGTTTATTGCCCTCATTTTGCCTGAACTTTTCGGTTATTTCCAGCTGATTCTTGTACTCGCTGTCTGTCAACAGTGGTTGAACGGTGCAGAGGAAACGATCCAGTGTCTCTTTCAATGGCAATACATGATACTTCAATAGATTCTGCCTAGGCTCAGTAGCACTATCGCTGCTGTAATTGGCAGGCAGCAATTTAACGAGAGCATTCGAAGCACTTTGATTCGATTTCAGCGAGCTTTTCGTCTGCAAAAGAAAATGCATTAATTAAGTGCTGCTTATACGATTGACTTGAGATTTACCAAATTCCATAGGGCACCTCTGTTGCTCAGCAGTCTCATCTCGGCGGCGCCTGTATCAACACTTCTATTAACTGTGGCGCTACAAATATAAATATGTATGTGAAGATATTGCTCAATTGTTATTATAATCCAAAGGTTGGATTGTAGACCTAAGTTTCTTGTTCACCTTTGATAATTGTGCATAATCGTGAGTAATTGTGATAAGCGAAGCGTTTAGATTAACGCTAACGACAAAACGCTGGAATGGACCTCAATTGGCAAATTGGGAGGAACACTCAAAATAAGAGTCCACGTAGACAACGTAGACGGTGAGTGCAGTTACCACAATTGATAGCAGACAAAAAAACACGACCGGTTTCGTTTTAACCGATTTTAAAACTGCGCCTTCTCTGCCACAGAAACCTGTAGCTGCGTTTTTTTTGTTGTGAGCACTGCCAACGTTGACGTCGACAGCGGCATCGAAAGTGAGAGCGGCATATTGTAAATTGTTGCTCTTTGTTTGTGTTATCGGGTGTCCGAGGGATGTGTGTCTCTATTTTTCTTACCGAACGCCAATTTAAGGGGCTATTCTTCTGTTATAGCTTGGCACTTTATTTTGTTTCCTGAACAGATTTGAATTGGGACATTTCTAAAAAATATATAATGTCAAATTCAAGCATATATTAGCCAACCTGCTTATTCGAGTCCGATATTATAATTAGCCTCAATAGAGATGGACCAAAAACGATAGTTTTGAGCTATTTTCTAACTATTTATTTATATAATTTATAAAAATTTGATATTCATTATTTTGTAATACAACTATATAACTGCAATTAAAAATGTTTTTTTTTTCAGACACAAAATATAAATCTATCGATAAGTTAAGCTTATTGTAATTCATCCACAAGCAACAAGTGAATATATTCATAAATAAATTCTGTTAGCCGGTGGAGTAACTATGTTAAGTGGAGGAATAATTCTGTTCAGTTCTGAGTAAATTCTGTTAAATTGGGCGCCAGATGTTAAAGTTAAAAGTGAATATTTTCCAATGTTGTGTATTTTAAACGGAATTCTATGCCACAGAGAAGTAATTATGTCAAATAGTGATATAATTTGTAATCCAGTTTTTTAAGTTGATCGCCAAAAATAGTATATAACATTTTCTTAATGCTCTGTACACTTTAAAAAATTGCTTACTTAAAAGAAACTCCAAGTTAATTTTTTATTTTAGTTTTATTTATTTAAGTTAATGCATTGCAGTTTAAGTGCCAAAATTACATGACTTAAGGCTATATGTTTAATTCGTTGCAGACGCCTTGCTTTCTAATGCGTTTACTCATAAATTCAGCTTCAATACAAAAATCACAGCAATTCTTAGCTATATTACGAACTTGAACTACAATTGTTGTGCAGATTTCTTATTCAGTTTTTGTTTGTTTTGTTTTTTTTTTTTTTATTTTTTTTTTTGTTTTTTTTTTGTTGTTTTTTATGATTATAATTTGCTTCAATTCAAATGTATATAAATTCAAATTATTTGTTGCACCTCATGGAGGCGACTTGTTAACTAGACTAAGCTTAAGCTCGACATAAATAACACCATTTATAATGCATTAATTGTGCCATTTGGGGTGTATACAACTACAATCGTTCTTTTGTTTGTTTAAAGCTATCACAGTAATGAAAGCAGCATATGGCTTTCATAATATTTACTCTAAATAAAATGCTATGTAAAACCAAAAGCGGCGATGCCGATGCCCAACACAACTAGCACACTAAACTGCACCAACTATAGTGCATATACGACTATATGTACATCATTATCATCATTATTATCGATTCGATCAAATGATAACCGACAACTTAAACTAACTGTAACTGCCCGTCGCCAGATTTCTCGGGATGTGCATATGGCGTCGTCCAACTCTTGTCATTATTGTTGAGGCTGCTTGTCGATGCGGGCGACGAGGCAAAGCCGCTGCTGTCTAGACTAACGCCCAGCTGTAAGTAGAAAGAAAGAAATTTGTATTCGTTAACATACATATTAAATCAATAGCATAAGTATTTTTTTTATTATTATTGCTGCGCGTGTATGCAAATCCATGCAAATATCGACAAAATTTACACGCGTGACTATAAAATGTTAAATTTCTGGTGATTGCTAAGAAAACAAGTTTGTCCCATCGCCTGTTGCTGGCTTTTGGATGCTGATTGCCTTCAAACTTCATAAATTTAATTTAACGTTCCACCAAACTTTGCCATTAGCAACTCGACCGACGTAATTCATCCAACATTCATTCACCTCAGACACGTTAGACGGCTTGGCGTCAATTTCCTTACCTGGTTGCAGCGGCACTAAATAAATCGTTTAACTGCTTGCCTCGTCTATTTATAAAATTGTGGGTGCGATTCGAAACTAGACTCTAGTCTGCAGTTTGAAATTTTGTCTATAATAATTAATAATTTATATACTCCAATATATGATCTATTTATTGAGCTTTTCACTTTTAGCAATTTTTGGTCAATTACTTTTTTCCTGGGTTTTGGTTTTTTAATTTAAATTTATATTTTAATATTAATTTAAAATTTGTATTTCATTTTAATTTAATTTCTTTAATTTGTAACTGTTTTAAGTTCATTTTAAATAAATAAATAAGTCTCTTTAATACTTTATAATAACAACTAAGACAAGGAAAAATTATATTATCTCTGCCCCTTGACAAAAGGTTTGTGGTTTACCTGTTGCTTCGCGCTTGTGCAGCTGTGACCAACTGCACCCTCATCTAAAATGTGGTCATCAAAGCAATCTATGCAGATGTCATCATCGGCATGCTCGGATTCGATGCACGAACTGGATGTGGTTGAATTGCGGCTAAGTGTGACATTGTCGCTATCGTTGCTCTCATCACTGCTCTCCGGATCGGAGATCGCTGGCTCCAGCTCCAAGGCGTAGGCAGACTGCCGACGCTCCTTATACGAATCAATGCCACTATCGTCGCGGATAAAGACATGTTTTTTCGCTGCAGGCACATCATCAAACAGCTTCATTTCACATGGATTGTAGACCTGATTGCCGCCACCAACACCGCCAACTATGCCGCCACTGCCCGTTAGATTCTGCAGTAGATTGGTGCGTCCATATTTGCCATCCGAGATGTTGGTTGCCTGCCGTGTGAAGCTGGACATGTGTAGTGTGGCACGGGTGATGGCATACACCAGCATGCCAACGCCAAGCAGCAGTGCACCCCAGAAGCCCACCGGATTGACCAGCGGCAAAATGTTTAAATAAAAACTGAAACGAGTATCCAGCTCATCGGACAACTTGGGCATCATCTGGGAAAAAGCATACACAGTAGATAATAATTAGTGGCTGCTGCATGTGCTGTGAATTTATTATGTGTTTTAACTTACGATCTCGAACCAGAGCATGGGCGCAGTCAGATGACTGAACTGTGAGACCCGCGGATAGTTGGACAGATCCTTGAAATGCATGTTGATTTGCACTTTTACAGACAGCGATAGCGGCAGACCAGATTCCTAAAATGAACAATAATATGCAATTAGTCTACTACCGGGTAGTTGTTTAGTTGTATTTGGATGCACTTGGCCCAATTTTAAAATTTAATTGTGTGGAGAAACCCAGGCCTGTTTACTGTGACCCAGTTGTTGTCCTTAAGTCACTTTTTTTTCCCAACTCGTTCGCGTTGTGTTTCCCACAAGGTAATATTTGAGTTGAAATTGCTACGGTTGATGAAATGATTGATTCAACGATCGCATGATAACTTATATTTATCAGTTGCCTTTGATTTAAAACTGTCGAATTGTCATTAAGCAATTGCAGTTGAATTGCATTTGAATCTTTGTGCAACATTTACAAAACACTAATTATTATCGATACTATGATGATTGCAGTCGAATCGGAAGCACCTCCTCAATACTTAGTAGCTGCGATTCTAGCTGCGATTTATGCATGCAAATTAAATTCCGTTAGGCACTTAAGATCTTAACAATTTCCTGTTATACATAAATTGGTTTATGCCTTAAGGAGAAATCAGCTTAATCGTGACTAACCGTTAACTTAATTAGCCGGAAGTGAGAATATTTAGCTAATATAATTTCAATAATAAACACCAGATATCTCTCAATTGGAAGGTAAACATAATAAAAAACAATAAAATAAAACGAACAACTGACGGCAGTTGCAGCTGACAGTAACAACAATAACAACTGAGGCAACAATGCTAACAACTTGAAAACGAATCGAATATTTTGTACTAGTTGATTGAAACACTTATATATTTAGTGTTTAATTAAGTATTGCCCATATTTTCGTACATTTATCTAATCGTTTCGAACGATGATTGACACTTGAAAGTAGCGACATAAATGCGACACTAACAAGGCGACTGTTTGCTGGCCTGTTTTTATTTTTTTTTTTGTGGCGACTCCAAGGTTACTTACCGGTTGTATGACAAATGCTGTAGAGTGCTTGGCAGGATCTGGCTGCATTCCGGTCACATTCTCCACGAGGCCAGCATCGCCATTCATAAAGTGTGGAAAACTTAGCGAGATCGGGAAACCGTAATAACAATCGGTGACGTCAATCAGGCCAACGGGCTGACAATAACCTGCAAAAAAAAAAAAAAAAATCAAATCAAACAATTGCAACATTGAAGGAACATTTTTTTGTTGTAAATTTTCTAAGGTTTGATTAATTGAAAAATTGCATTTTAGGCGCCGCTTTTAAGGCACTTGATCGTATTGAATTTCCTAAACATATAAAAAAAAAATACAACAACTATCAGGCAACAAATAAAAAAATGTTTTGAGTCATGCGAAACGCGTTCTGACCCATTTGCGTCACAGCTTGAATATTGTGGAACATTTTTGGAGACTGTCATTGAATACGGAATACAACAACATGTCGTCAGCCTGATAAAAATTCCATGATCAATGGAAGATTGTGCGAGGGACGTAGAGATAAATATCAATTAGCCAGCCCAGTAATCGGATACGCTCAAAAAGCAAGAATTTTTTGCACTTGGTGCTGGGCAATTAAAGTGAACTACGGTGAATCAATTAAAGGAAAACTTGGGGTACTTGTAAATCTAGACATAAATAAACAAAAATAACTTCCAGAAAGTTGTTGTAATTGTACAACCAATTAAATTGAAATTCCGGTGAATCAAGTAATTGGTCCACTTGATTCACCAGAATTTGAATGTTAATCACACTCACCATTGCGACAGAAGCATTTGTTGGCCTCATTGATGGCGCCATTGTCAAAAGCATTCTCCTCAAAGACATAGTTGTAACCCTTCAGGCTGCCAAAAGTGCGCTCCTCACCATCTCGATACTGTCGAAAAAAAAAAAAAAACAAAAAGAATTATTAATGATAATTGAACATTCCTCTAATTGACAAGAACTTACCAAATTGATGGGCCTACACATGCTCTTCCTGAAGAACTTAACCGATTCGTTGGCCTGAATGAAGCTCTTAAACTTGGTACCATCGGAGGCATATTCAATGTTGCTGCAATGATCACCCTGCCATTGGGGCAGTGTCTTCTCTCCCCGGTAGGTGTCATAGAGACCCGATATTGCCGGATTCTCGGCGCCCGTGTAGAAAGTCTCAAAGTCCGTTGAGAAATCGTACATGCGATCAATTAGTCCAACCTTTTCGAACGATATCCAATTGGGCAGAAAAGTGTTGCCAAGTTTAGCCAGCGCTGAGGGAAAACCAAACATAAACTCCTTGGCAGTCATCCGAACAATGGGCTCCGTTTTTGTGAGACCCAAAAATGCTTGCAATGTAAGGCGCTCCATGAAATTATGCTCGGAAGTCAAATGAGAGATAGCCTGCAACGGAAAAGTATAAATTTTTTTTAAAATATGTTTTATATATTATTATAAGAACTATTATTAATAAAAATATTTAAAAAAGAAACGCAATGAAAAGATACTTATGATGATAAAAAATTTGTAGTTAAAAGTGACACATTTTTTTTTTTGAAATCGTAATAACAAAATAAACTAATTCAAAGTAGTGTGACTTGAGAATTTGTTACTTAATAATGCGATTTTTTAACTTTTAATTGTGATGAAAAACTACTAACAAATATAAACTAATAAATATTGATATAGATTATTTCTTATCTAATAATTAGTGCATTTTGAAGGGGAACACCCAATTGAAGTACAAGGCACACGTGCTTGTCAGGATATGCCAGCTGAGATGACGTACTCTGTACTCATCATTAGTGTAGTCATTAAAGTCAATAAGAATATTAAACAATTTTTATTACCAATAATTGGGTACTTCCTGTGCAATCAATGACAGACTAGTTCCAATGCATTATTCATTATTTTGGGCATACATTACTACCGGAAATTATTCCATCTCTTCTAAATCTTAAGTAAAAAAATGTACTTTTTTCTTTTTGGCATAAATTAAAGCCACTCTAGCGATAGCAGCTATGCTAATTTTTATCACTTTCAATTGAACTATCATAAAGTCAGCAATTAATTATAGCTGTTTTTGAACTGCATATTTTATATTAGTTGTATAGTTGTTAATTGATTGAATGTGCATTACTGTTTGTTAACGATTTTGAGTTAAAAAAAAGAGTCATTAATCAGTTTATGATGTTGACACTTATGAACACGCCCTCAGGCAGCGTCATTTGCTAATATTTTTCAACAATAATACAATAATTTTAAACAATCTCATGTGTTGAGCTGTGTGTGCGAGTGAGAGAGTCAGTAAGGTGATTTAAATAACGGTAATAATTCGCACTTGCTCACTCACACACTCGCTGTCCTTGTCAAGCTCCCTCAGTCGAGCTGCGCATTGTTGCAAATTAATTGACTATCATTTAGTTAAATATGTTGGCAACGCCACTGTTGTTGCTGCTGCTGTTAATATGTAACGTTTATTGACCTAAACGTGAGCGTTGCCAGGTGTTGTTGTTGTTGTTGCTGTTTACATTTCACAGCTAAAATATTTTTTTTTCGGCTTTATTTTTCATTATAGTTTTTGTTTTGTTTTTACTTTTTGTTTGGTCATGTGCGCGGCACGCGATTTTGATTATTTATTTATTGAGATTGTTGTAGTTTGGCAGATTAACGGAATAATATGTTGTTATTTTCCACGCAAATTAGCATGTAACGTCGCGACGTGCAGCTATCCACAAATTGCTACTGATTATCGACGTCAGTACTCAATAACATGCCATCAGATTACGTCATGTCGAACTGAGGCTTGTAATCAATGAGTCGATAATTACAAATGGAACAGTTTGAAATAGGGAGAGGGGAGGATTCAATTAGATACTTTTACATCGGATTTTTCTCGTAATTGATTTACTACAGAGATATAACCTTTATGACTATATAGTCTTTGATTAATGTAATTCACAATTGGCATTTTGTTTGGTTTTTGCAACACTGGCGATATTTCCGTTAGAACTTTTATAAATCTTAAGGCTTCCAACTTGTGTACACCTAAGTCTTTCTTTGCATATGCAAATTTATTTGTGACTTATTTTTAATCTTTAAGAATTATATTAAATTACTGCAAGTCATATTTGACACATTTCATTTATTCAGTTTTTAATATATTTCCGTTTTGTTTATTTTGTTTTTTTATTTGCAACTTGTTTGCACTTTAATCTATGCATATGTGAATTTTTATTATCATATGCAAATGTTTATATTATGAAAGAGTTCACAGTTAATTTTTTTATAGATATTTTGATTTCGTATGATTAATTTTTTTAAGTCTTCCCCTTAAGCATACTTTTGTATAATACTCACCATCATAGCTATATTGAGCATTATGACTTGGTCGTCTTCGCGATGACCCTCGGATAGATGCTCCTGCCAGACTAATGGATGACTGGGTGTTGCTGACATGGTATTGTTGTCATTAAATGTGATATTCTCATGAGTCATGAGCTCTCTGCAAGTCAAGTTAAAAAATATCATTATTAAAACTCCTATTGCATTTCGTAGTGATTCTAAACTTACTTGTACACATAGGGACCCACTTGTTCCACTTTAAGCTTTTCGCGTCCGGCGAGAAAGGCGTCAGCATTGGTAATATTAAATAGATAGATTTTGATATACAAATCGACTGGGGGCGTGGCCCAAAGATTGAAGATTTCACCTTTGTCAGCCATTATCAATTTCTGCAGGAATTCAAACAGAATTAGTTGTGGATCTTTCGATAACATGGTGCCTTCAATGACAATGGCCAAATTGTCAAATTGCAAGTGCCTTAAACGGGTTGCATTAATGTATGTGTGCGTGTGCGTGTGTGTGCGTGTGCGTGTGTGTGTGTGTGTGTGTTTGTTTGTTTGTGCTGACGTACGTGTCAATATTGAAGGCAAGACGCGTTAAGCGACCATTTGGCAAAGGCTAAGGACGGCAGTTAAAGCTTTAGTTTCGGTTTATTGGACTCACCCATCGGAATATCAAATCGTAGGGTTGAAATACTTTAATCAGCACCGCTGTTGTTATAGCCAAAAATCCAATGGCCAGCAGCAAAAAAGCGCCTGCAAAAATGATAGATAGAAAAAGATACATTTGATATAAGTCGAGGCGGTTTCGTCGAGTACATATAAATAACTTCATTAAGTTAATTAATAGACGATCAATTATGCATAAATAGACAGCGTGTGCGACACGCAATATTGAAAAATGAATGAAATTCGAGAACGGACAACTGAGAACTTCAAACCATCAATTTGCATATCACAAATGATATTGTCATAAATTTCGCTACACGAGCATGTTCGATTTGGTCTTGCGGCCCCTCAAATAAATATATTTTTTTTTTTTTAATTTAAGGAAATTGAGAACTTTGTCACGTTGCTTGTAAGAAGGCACCTCTGAAAAGCTCCATCTACGTAAACTGGGTAACACGTGGAGTAATTTATAGGCAAATTTTACAAGACGATACGGCAACGGCTTGATTAGCAGAACAACTAAGCTTAATTATACAATTTATTTTTAGAAGATTACACTCCTAGTGCTGACCCTGAAATCGTTATAATCCTACGTAGTCTAATGAGCTTTATCCGAGCCGTTCTTATTAATGGTCTGCCTTGAATCATGTTAATCTCCCATCGCCAATCGCCGACAAGCAATATTTTTTAACCCGACAGCATCGCGACAGAACTCGGACAACTGCAGACAGTTCCCATCAGGCGCTAAATAATTGAGATCTGTCGGCCGACTTACTCGTGAGCAATGCGAGTATTCCAAGTGTACTTGTACAACACAATACAAGTATCCATTTATATACAAATCGAGCGAGCACTCGAGTTATTCAGCGTAAAGGTATTTCATGGCATATTATATTAGTCACGATCCCATACTCAGAGAAATGTTGCACTGCAATTCAGATCACCTTATTAATAAATGTATTTCTAGAAACGAGTGTTTTTTAGTTTAATTCATGGGTAGATTGACTAAAATATATAAAAATTGCTAACTCGCTTCTTGTTACTTATTTTTTTTGTACGCATTCGTATTTTAATTGTAATTACAAAAAATTTTCATAAAATGATCATAAATCAAGACAGCGAAATTCAATACTTGTTTTTTATTAAAATGATGACATACCATTTTAATTTACATGCATTTTCCTTTTTTATATTTAGAAATGATTTCTTATACTCTTATAGATTTTACTTAAGGTAGACTTTTTTTCTGAATGCACCGCCCCACTGTATCCATAAATGCGTGCATATAGATACCGAGTATCAAAATCAACTAACACTTGTGTGATTTTGCTCATTGGCCATCGACTTGTTAACTGGTTTTTGCGTCCTAGGCGTCAACCTGTGCAGCAAAAGTAAGCTACGAATATGTCGGCAAAAAAATCGAGAGTGCTCTAGTCAAAAGAGAGACCACAAACTAGTAGATGCCCTTGGCATTTTTTTTTTTTTAATTTAAATTTCTAATTGAGCTCTCTTTTTTGACCATTGCTTTTTCAGATTTTCAAAATTTATATGTATTTCTTTAACTAATTAAATTTTAACATGTGATGGTTTTTCTATCGGGTTTTTTTAATGATGTTTAGCTATTTTATATTTTAACCTCCAAGATATATTTTGTCCTTTATTTAATTATTTCAAATTTTAATTTAATTATTCACTTTTTATTTTAAAACACATTTGTAATAAATTTGTAAAACTTTTTTCCTCTGATTGTTTCTTAGCGAAACGGTTGAAGTTATTCAAAAATATATTTTAAAAAAAATCATTTACATAAACTTATGTGTCGTTGGCTCTAAAAATCAGCTGAGATCAGCTTGTCTTGATAGACGAATGGACTTGTTCGCAGACCCTTCTCCTCATTTGTAACGGGTTATACCCATGTAAAATTATATAATTATGCTATTTAGCTGACAATACGTGGCAGAAACACGTGAATAGGTTGGGAAGATGAGCCCTACAGATAACTGGTTTTCAATAATATTTTTGCGATCAGCATTCAAATATACGCCGCACAGAGCCATGACTTGATTGGCTCTTAATGGGCTGGCCATAAAAAACACAGTCAGAGCAATTTTCATGGGTTATTTCTAAAATGGAAGTGACTTGAATTTGCACAAAAGATTTTTATAGAAACACTATGGCTATATATTTTTTTTAATTATGCAGATTAACTGAGTAATTTAAAACTAGTGATCAGATATTTTCTTATTAGATCAAACTGCTTGTATCGACTAGAAGAGACAAACATTGATGGAGGAGTCACTTTGCATTTAAATATATTGGATTAAATGATAATGAGCTTTAGGATATAACCACATAGTGCATATCGACTTCGTGGCGACCTTGTTTTGATAATCTTGTTGGATCTTGTCTCGTGCTTTTCGAGCTGACTATTGAACGTGTTTTGTGCCCTGTCTTCTGCCTAGTCTAGACTCTGAATCCTGTTGTGGCAATGCGTAACCAGTTTGCCGGGGGATTTTCCTTTTTACTTTTGTTGCAGCTGCATCAGCCAATTTTGCATTCTTCATGTTGTTGCTTGGATTTTTTTTTTTTTTTATTTTGAATCAATTATTGGATTTTATTGTACCCTTTTAATGACCGAACTATAAAAGTTTATATCGATTGCTTACGGCATGGCATATGAGTAACGTTAGTTAATAACATTTATTTGAACATTGCTGATTGGCTTACACATCAATTGCGAGCGATTACGCAAGTGTTGAAAGTGCCGCAACTTCTCCAGGGAGAAGCGGCGATGCGAGTAGAAAGCACCCAAAAAATCCTTGAGCGACTGACGTCGCAACCGACGACGCAACACAGTCATGATGATAATATCGGTTATGTTGCACACTCGGACACACTTCAAATGTTATGTTCAAGGATACGGATACGGGTTCAAAAATATTATTTTGATGTGATCGTTCCAAAGTCAAAGCCAAACTAAAATGTTTCAACTTGTCAAGGGTCCGATGTACCCTCGGCTACTTTCGTTTCAAACTCGGCAATATTTAATTGCTTTTCATACACTTATAAAGGGTATGCCGCATAATTGGCAAGCAGTTGGCTAATGACTAACCACAGTAGACACAGAAAAATAATCAAATTATATTTGATATCTGTGAATTTTAAAATATATATAAAATATAATCAAATTATTGCTTAGTATATAAATATTTATAATTATAAGAATAAATTGAAATCTTTATGTATTTTTGATTTAAAAACTAAAAACTTATGTCAAAAATTATTATAAATAAAATTTATTTTTTTAAATAAAAAGATAATGTACATTATATTTATATTAATATACATATATACATATCTATATAAATAAACGAAATATAACAACTAAAATAATAATTATATAAAAATCTGCCTCTCTTTAACAACAATGTTGATATATAAACTTTGCACACTTTACTCGAATTTAGCCCAGTTAGTGTATTTTCGGCTTCGGCTTGTCGGTTTAATTTGCCAGCTGTCAATCACTCAACCATTTTCATTGACATCTAATCAATCGTTTCGTATGCAGCGCAGGTAAATTCAGTGGAAAGGGGGAAACGACAAATTTATGAACAAAGAACGCTTGCCTATATTTTAATTTGAAATCTTGATTTTCGTTTATTGTTTCAATTTAAAAGTCACCAACAACAAATAAATTGAAGCAATGGCAGAAAAACAAAAATAACACTTCTAATGCAAATTATGTTGTTTGTTTGTTTGTTTGCCAAAATATTTATTTTTGCGAATGATTTGATGATGCAATCCACGTTCTTCGGGTGCGCTTGCCACCCACATTTCTTTGGCTAAGAATTCGTGGGAATTGACAAATAATTTGTAGTTGAAGCACGCTACGCACGCGTACAACAACAACAGCATGATTTCGCCAATTTGCCGCAAAAACAATCATAAATTGTTCGAATGCCAGCAAGTTCGTGTCCTAAGTCTTTTGTTTGATTTCATCAAGAATCTGATTTCGCTGTCAACCCCTTTTATTTCATTAAAAAGAGGGGGGGGGGGGGGCGTGGCTAAGACATCACTGCAAGCGCCACATTTATAAATAAGTGTGTGTATTTTGATATTCAATTAAGATTGCTCATTGTCTGATCGCATAGCCAGAGTGACAAGTAAATTTCTGATAAGATAATGATTATGTTTTCATTGAATTCGCATATAAAAAAAAACAATTACGTTTCGGTTCTGTAAACCTGATTTGATACATCATGACGTCACTTAAAGTCAAAGTTTGAAGATTATTTGATTCAAGAGGTGACTGACCAATACTGCGTCTGAACTCGGAAGCTTTCTCAGCGAATGGAAAAATAACATAGAAATATTCCGCTGTTTTTTTATTTTTATTTTTTATTGGCCTATTTACTTGATTTCATTATTGAATTTGTGAATTATCAAATAGAAAACAACAGTAGTACTTTGCACTTTGGCGTTACTCATCACACATGAATCACAGGTATGTATGAAGCCAATTTTTTGATTATTCTCCATGATTAAGCAGATTTTGGACGTAGGGAATTACCCAAAAGAGCGGCAGACTGAAAGTTATGGGAATATCTTATATTGGAATGCTGTAGGCAAAGTTGATGTAAAATTTGATTTTGTGCCATTATTGCAATTATGCACGTACACAGCTACAGCTACGATTGCAACATTTCGCTTGTTGCTGCAACTTGTTGACACCATCTGCGACTCAGCCGCTGGTAAACTGCAAACATATATTTTTAATGAGTATTATTTGTTATTTGATTTTCTTTTACTTTTTTTTTTCAACTGCAGAAAATCCCTAAAGATAGTGGTTATAGCTGACATCTACTTTGTGTGCTTGCTGTTGCAAGATTATATAAATAAAAAATAATAATCACCATAATGGCAACGGTTATTATGGCTGGCATATATGAAGATTGCAATTGAGTTGATGACATAATAAGCATATCCAGTTAAATCTTATTTATAATAAATACTATTTGCGTGGTAAGATTGTTTCGCAAATTTGCGTGAATTTCATTTCTAGCATCTTTTTTTTCTCTCAATTGTGGGGTTTTTTAATCTAAATTCGTTAATTTAATTTATTTCCATAATTCTTTAATAAAAATTTATTTATTAAAAAGTAATTCATACGTTGATAGCTTTGTTTTTCTCACATATGATTTTTTTCTTATTGTCGCGATTAACTTTATTTTATAAAAATAGATTAATGTATAACAGCATTTTTATTATTTTTTTTTTTTTGAGTGCTGATTTAAATTAATTGCCTTAAACTAGTTTTGGCACTTAAATCAGCTCAGATGGCTTTACAAAAGCTCAATTCACCTGCCTAAAATTCGAGTCATCGCATCAACGACGCCTTTTGTTTAATTTTGATGCGGCTTATTGAAATATGTAGAATGCCAGCGAATTGCCTTCTATTTAATATCAGCAATGAACCGCTTTTTTGCATAAATAATTTTTGCGAATTAAGCATCTCCGCTGCGCGTAAATCCAAAAATTAAAAAAAAAAAAAATAAATACAAATATATAAACATCGGCAATCCTGTTCGACCTGATGTTGAAATTCTGATGAATGTAGAATGTATACATGTATATATTGAATGTATAAATGACCAGACTTGGAAGCAATTAAATCGATCATACTGCGAAATTTGTTAAAATTTCGAGGCTTGTCTCGAGACTAAACCGGAGGCGTATTATCATCTAATGAATTACTCTAAAGCAGACGATATGCAAATTCTGTTTATCACGATGATTATGAAGTTTGAACCAGTTGCAGATGCCAAAGATATCGTATTTAATTTTGAGACAGACTAGCATATCTAAATCGCAGATTGAATTAATTTCGCTGTAAATTCAAAATATTCTCAGGAAAACCTAGTTCTTTATAAATTTGAAATAGTTCGAAGAAAGACATACAAATTACCTTTCGTTTTTCTTTGGAATTAAGTTGAAATTATATTCACAAATTCTGAACACGTCTTGAATACAAAATGAATTTGGCAGTTTGATTTATAAGCGGTTTGCCATTTCTTTTCTGGCTAAAAATAACATGCAGACCGTTAACTCTTTTCAAATTCGAATGCGCGTGGCTCTAATTAGCAATATCCACTTGAATCGAATTTCGAATGACTAATCAATTTAAATAGTTAAAAACGTATTAGATTTGTATCACAGGCTATTAAAACAACACCATGTGTTGAGATAACAACTAAATTATTGTATAATTATTGCCATTGTTGGCACCTTAATTTTTCAAGCACCTCATCACAATTAGCACTTTCCGTTGTTCTTTGCAGTTCAATTCATATGTCGACAACGTTTTATATTTATTGTTATTATTAAATTATTATTATTATTTTTTTATATGTATTGCTCACAATTTTATTCTTTATAAATACATATATAAGGAAGTAAATATTAACAAGAATCACGTAATTGCGTTCAATTTATTTCTTATTTTTTAAGATCTTCGATTGGCTGGCCTATCTGCCCGCTATTTATATTTTGTTAGCCAACATTTTTTATTGGAAGTCTTTTGATAATGCTGCATACACACATGACTTAAAAAGTGCTGCTGAGATTTTTCGACTATTTTTTTTTTTAGTTTGCTCCACTCGTCTCTTTGCCATTCGTTTAATGTGTTGTGTAAATAAACGCAACGAGAAATGTGCGAAATTCGTGTTGTTCTTGACTTTTGAAAGAAACGCAAGCGAGTTTTTCAACGTATTTTGTAGTTATGGCCAGGTCTGGGTGTTAATGAAGGTGAGGCGGCGGCGGCGTGTATAAAGCTATAGTATCTTGAGGTCACAGCACTGAGCACTGAGCTCTAAACATGTGCAATCTAATCCGTTAGTTCGCTACTTATGCCGCCAATGCAATTGCACATGTTGCGCGGAACAAATGTGCTTGGCAACATGCAACATGAACAACAAAAAAAAGTGAAAACAAAACGTACACAACACAAACTTGTATTGCCTGCTTGGTTTCTAGGCCTGTGTGGGGCTAGCAATATGGTCAAGTTCAGGGTTAACGTTTGAACAAATCGCGTGCAACAAACTCAGATATGAGTCGCGTTTTAGGCGCGTTTTTCATGAAGCGATTTTTAGTTTTTTGGTTACCAATATTATTGACAGACCGCTCGCCAAGACTTTAAGCCAAAGTGTGTCAGTGTCAGTCAGTTGGCTAATCAAAAAATAAAATAAAATAACAACAAAACATAAAGTGCTATGCTAAACAGTACCGATATTTGTTCCGCGTAGCATTTTGAGGCGTTTTTAAACGCGCCAGCAAAATTTTCATAATTAATGCAGACCGAGCGAAGAGACGACAAAAAACGTACACAAAAGATGCGTTCAATTTTTTTGTTTGTTTGTTGTTTGTTTGTTGTTTGTGGTCCTCAACCTGATCAATGATTGATGAATAAATCATTTTCGAATCTTCGAGAAACTCTTAAGCCACACACACTTTATCACTTCAGTTCGTAATTATTTAAACACTTTTATTTTTATAAAATATAATTATAAAAGAACCAAACACGCATGACTAGCACGTTTTTCAATAATTATCGAATATTGCACATAACTGTGATTTTTATATTATACACATTATTTTAAACACTTTTGCTTATATTTATAAATATATATATTTTTTTTTAAGTAACTTACGTGTTGGCGAACGAGCATTGTGTTTGCTGTGATGGCGCTCGTTGAAGAAGCTGCCCAAAATGTCCATGGGCTTCATGGAGCGATTTGCCTTAAGGCTCTTGCGACGCTGGGCGCGCTGCAGCGCCGCTGCGGCCGCATCGGAGTCTGGCAAGGATATGGCATTGCCTGGATTGACTGTGGCAACTGTGGAGCTGGGTGGTGCTGCCGTTGATGGTGCAGCCACTTCATGTGGCCGACTGGCATTCACGCCCGCCTCCTCATCGCTAACGCAGACAGCACTGTAGCGATTTGCAAACATTTTGCCAAAGTCCTTCATAGTTGCATATGCATATAGAATTTGTAGCTTTGAGTTTAGTTTCTGTTTTATTTATTTAGTTTTTTTTTTGTGTATTTGTCACTTCAAATACTTGGGCTACCGGCACTAAAAAACGGTGTTGCTTTTGCTGCGATAGCTCCTTGAACTAATTAAATCATTCACTTAATATGCTAGTTTTAAAATTGCTTTTGCTTGTGTTTCATCTATATCTTAAAGTATCTTTCTAAGTGTCTAGCTGGATTGGCCTAAGCGCGTTTTGCGTCCGTTCGCTGGCGTTGCTCGCTTATGAATGGAAACCCGGACGTGCGACAGTCTGACCAAGTAAAGTTACGGCTTTAAGTTTTTGGATTTTTTTTTTTCAATTTTTTTTCTTAAATTTTGTAGTACGAGTTTTTAGTACGAGCGTTTGCCTGTCCGCCAACTATGAATAGTGCGAAGTGCTGCTCTCTGTCTCTCTCTCTCTCTCTCTATCTCTCTCTCTCATTAGTCGTTTAGGGCTGGCTCTCTTGCGCTCGCTCTTGCTCTTACTTTTGGTCTTGCTCTCGCTTTTGCTCTTTCGCTATGTCGCTCTTTCGCTCTTACGATCTTTTGGCGTCAACGTTGCGTTGCGTTGCGTTGTTTTACGTTTTGTTATTTGGGTTTCAGCGCTCAGCTGTTTTGAGTTTTGTTTTGAGCCGGTCTGCCTGCTTCTGTTGTCGTTGCTGCTTTAGCTGCTTCCTTACGTTACGTTATTTGGCTTGACGTAACGATTAGCAGGTGCTCAGCTGTTTTGAGCTTTGCTTCGAGCCGGTCTGTAGCTGGGGCTGCTTCTACTGCTGCTACTGCTGCTTTTTCAGTTATTGTTGTTTTTCAGCTCTAGCTGTTTTTCACAGAATATTGTTAACAAGTTATGGTGTTTGCTTACGCCGTTTCGTATTTTGGGGAAATACCAAACGCCGCTGAATTCGCCTTGTAAACACGTCTGTCAACATTACTCATACGACGTGCGTTATCGCTTTGATTAAAATTAAAATAATTTAAAACAATTTACATACGCACTAGCCAAAAGACGCCTTTACGACTGTCTCATTTGCACTAGGTACTACCCATCTAAATACGCAATTTCAATCAAGTTTATAGCCAGCTTCTGTAGTTGTAGTTCGCCAGACGCCAGGCTTTATCCGTAATTTTTGTGTTTGTTATTTGATATCGTTGTGTTTTCTTTTATTTATTATTATTATATATTTTGTTTTGTTTTTATTGTTGTCTCAGACTCTTAATAAAAACCGAATCACCTTCAATTTTGCATGCAAACGTCAACATTTGATTTGTTTTTTTTGTTTTTTTTTTTTTGTCATTGTGGGCATATTGATTTGTATCTTAACTTTGTTTCTTTCTTGGCCGTTTAGAAATTTCTCGAAGAAATCGTTGCTAACAGCTTTTGTCAGCAATGTGTATTTTGATTCAATCGATGATTTTTTTGCACACGCCCATTTCAACAGTTACTATGAGCAAACATTTAAGTGGCCACTACACGTTCATTTGCAATACCATATTTGATTAAGGGGGCACGACACAATGTGGCATAGCATTGATTGTGGGTTTAACAATCCATAGATTGTAATCTACACAACAGATTATAGAAGACTTGCATCGCACAAAGCCAGCGATGCTTCCTGTTTGGCAAAAGTTCTTGCATAACATCTACGAATGCTATTAACTATTTGCTTAAGTGTTACATTATTAAAGCACAAAGAAAATACATATAATTGTCCGAAATTATTTTTAAATGTATAGCTAAATATACACCTAAGTACATAATTATTAAATTCTTTTAATTGCCTTAAACAATTCGTGCTAATTATAAATGTATAATTATGGAATATTTTTTAATTTTATATATACATAAATATGTCAAAGTATTATTATACCTGGGGACATTTATTGCTTGTATTGACTTTTGGATTACTTAACAGTTACTTAGTCCGACATAAAATCACTTTTTTCTGGCATTCGTTTCGCTTTTAAAGGCCTTTTAAGAAAGCTTCAATCTGAAAACGACTAGAATGAAAGTTGAATCATTTTAGTCGTACAAAATACATATATATTTTCTGATATCCCTTACCGGTAGTTAATGCTTTCAACTGATTTCAAGTCTTTTGTCTAGAATACATTTACATTCTTTTTTTTAATTAATTATTGTCACACATAAATAACTTTACAATCATCTCTACGGACAGATGCATTAAACTCAACTTTTCCGGCAACTTTTCAAGTACTCAAAATTTCATTTCGAAATTCCCTGAACAGATTTCAGAAGAAAAAAAATAAATGTTGATATAGATTTCGATTGCTAAATAATGATTGCGACTGTACATATATAATTTACTTAATATATTTTCATTGTATACAATAAAAAAATGTCATTGAACTTGACGTTGCAATTTTCAATCCGTAATTAAATTGTTGTTATCTTTTCTGAAATTTAAATATATATAAATGCTATTTCGCTTTCCTACTGGGATGCTCTATCAATTTCCGCATTGCCGATTCGTTTGCCGTTAATCTTTGACTCATAGTCAGCAACAGAAAACCGCACAATAACAACAATAATAACATTATGTCAAGTTTCTTAAGCGGTTCCAAAAGAGATGTCAACTCACTCTTATGATGACCTTGCCAAAGGCTACTGAACCTACAATTTGACAAATGTGAACCCACACAAAACGTTCAATAAATTATGAAAAGAGGTTCAAAGAGGTCTATTTGTGTGCGACTTGTCAAATACCCTTTATGTAGAGGAAGCGATTTCTATTTCCGAACCAGCAGCAGACAGTTATAGCCTGATTCCTCTACCAACATTCTTGTATTCTTGAATGCCTAAATTTATAATATTAATATATTTTTTATGAGTCTATTATTTATTGAGTTGTGCTTTTTGTTTGTATTTTAATTAATTTAGTTATTTTGCCAAAAATGTAAATGATAGCAATATTGGGAATAGTGGAACTAGGCTATAAAATCAAATATAATGCTAACATAAAATGCTAATAATATGTTAATGATTTGGACATCGTTAGCAGGAATCGCTTAGAGTTGCCAGACTGTGCCGAATAAACAGCTGTTCAGCAGGAGCAGACGAAGGTCGTGAAACATTAAACATTTAGTGGTATTTTAAATAATAAACGGGTTAGCCGTTCCACCGTTTATAAAGATAAATAAGATGTATTTAATAGTTAAATCAAATACAACAATATACATATTGTTAATAAATCAGAAGCACGTTTAAGCCAGTCTCTATATACGGAGACTCGAATTAATAGTGTTCTACCTACGCAAATTATCAAATGTAGTTTTTTTTTAATAAATTTTCACACATAATATAAACAAAATAGAATATCTTTAGTGCTAGTGATCCAAAACTGAGGATTGAAATTTATTTGAGTAAACTAATTTCCTGTTTTAAGAGTTGATTAACACGGATGTTGAAATAGATTAACATTGGGGTGCACTCATTGGCTTAAATGCAATGTGAAAGGTGATGCAAGTAAAATAATTTCTATAATTGCCTAGAATTGTTTACAGCTCAACAAAGTGGCAATTTAATTTGACGAACAGAGTTGTGATCGTTTATGCAGTAATTACTGTAGGAAAAATGGCTAATTGAAATATTCTGTTGATACGGTGATACGTCGATAATTAGTAGCTACGTCGGTGGGCTAATATAACGGATCTGTATTTGTGTAATTGGCCAAGTTGATTGTCGAATTCTCACTTGTTAATCGTTGATGGCAGTTGCCGTTTGAATTCACTTGGATAAATTATAGATGTAGGAATATGATTGCGACTCTGACTTCATCGGAAGGGTTCGCTCGGGTCACCAGTTATTATCGATTATCGATGCACATGGGTTTAATAAGTAATATCATTAGGCACTGGCAGCTTTGACGTCATTTAGCCCCAGAAACAAGTGATATACTTTAAATACGCCCAAATTGCGTCCATGTTTGCTGCTCATGTTTTATGGATTGACCAGAGAGACTTTGTCACATAATCAATAGTTGCGGGCTTAGTTCGACGGCTCAACCCGAATATCGAAATGACAAATCTAAAGTTTAATTAAAATTGGTCACCAAAACAGCCAAAAGTTCAATTGTTCATTTGAAAGTATTAAGCAGACCCGTACAATTTAAATTGGGACACACCGAAAAAAAGAACCAAAATAATAAACAAAAACACTAAGAAAAAAAAACATTTAAATGAAGAAACCGGCCCTCAAAGTTAAAGAACTCATATTTGGAAACGAGTCCGTCAGACATGACTATATACACATATATATATTCTTCAAGGCAAATTTAGAATACCCTCTGTAAGGGTAAAAAGTTATACTTTACGTTCCAATTAAATAAATTTTTCAATGGAATCATTATTTATTTGCAATTTTCAAATTTTTAAAGTCAATATTTTTGGTATTAATTATATCTAGACTATGACTATTATAATATATTTATAATTGATATGGAGCCAGTTAAATATATATAATATAAAACAATTTGCGATCAATTTTTTAATTTATATATGATGATTAAATGGAAATTGTTGTTACCATCAATAATGTCATCTTGTTAATTTTAAATATTAACTTCACTGCAATTCTGTACACTATTGGGAATTTTAATTATTTATGCATGGTAAACAATTCACTGCAATTCTGTCACATATATATTAATTAAAATATTCTTAATTATATGCTGAGTCAGTTGTTATTTGTCTTAAGAGACTGCTTACATTAGAAAACTTGCTTTTAACTTAACCAATTGCCAACTTGATTTATGATGATGCCCTGTCAAAAGGCAAGCGGCAACCTATCGATGCTAATGAGGATGATGATACTTGTTTAGTGATTTTGATGAAACTAATGCTACCATATAATAATGCGAAACTCTCCAGATACGCATTTGCTCAAATATACATTTGCATAATAACCTTTGGAAGACGCAGTAAAATGTTTTAATGCAATTTTTTGCAATTTTTTAATGCAATTGTCGTTTAGCATTTGCATCTGCATCAATTCTATTTTTACACTCAAATACATTGTCACAATTAGCACATCTGACAATGTAAAATCGGACAATTATAGCATCTGATAACGAGGTTGCTGTCAACCAGCCATTTTTTATTACCCAACTAAGTCGAAGTCTAATAATAAAGCGATCATTAACTCTATGTTTTGTGACAATTGCAAGTTGCTATTTGAGTTAGTAAATATAGCAGTTATCGCAAAATATGGATAATTGGTCATATCGGTTACACATACCTTTGTAACCTTCGCCAAAATGCTTGCAATCGTATAATTTGTTTATTTAACTGATCAGCCAAGTCAGTCAACAAAGATTCTGCTTTGTCATGCCGGTGCGAAAGAACCTGAACTCAGATATAAACAAACAAAAAAAAAAACATTAAAAAAAATTCTAAAAACAAGAGAAATCAGTGGAGTTGGCTTGACTTGGGATATCCTGTATGTGTTTGTTGAATATATAAATAAATAAAATTATACATCTACAAAAAAAAAAGGAAAAGTTTAAACTATACTAAATGATCTTTAAATCTATTAATTTGTAGATTTATTTTTATATTTTACATTAGTTGTATGTTTTTAAATAATTTTTAGCTTCATATAATAAATAATGAGAAATGCAAGGGTATTGCATAGGGGTTATTCGAAGACATCTGATTTCATCATGTTTTTGTTTTCATTCTTTGGCTACAAGGTATAATTAGGCAGCCAAAACAAAAATAAAAACAAAGTTAATCCCAACGACAAATTGCAGTGGAATTTCACAATATATGCCAAAAATTTATTATTATACTCTGATAACTAAATTATAGTGGAATATTTCCTTAATTCGAAGGTGTTTATGAAATCGCAAAATGTAAATGAGCAAATCGATAAAACCAAACACATTTTAAAGCTAGATTCATGACATTTGATTAAGATCTTGTTGCTTAGAATTGGAAATGCCCCAATTCTTAGAATAAAGTCAAGTAATTTTTAGAAGATAAAAGACGGTAACGACCTTTAAAGATCAATATTAAAAGTGTGGGACAAACTCACGAACGACCCACAGCTTTAAAGTAAGATCAAAGATCGTAATTTTAGACATAGATTTTTTAGACTTTTAGACCCTCAAAGATTAATTAATATTACAAATTTTGTCGTAAAGTTTGTAACTCATCAGACTCAAATAATCGATTTTTTTCTTTGCCAAGATACCCAAAAAAAAGAGGTTGAGTTTTTTAAACTATGATTTGTGAGGGTAAAGAATGGTCGACTTGCTCGAGATTCATTCCTGTTATTGTGATTTTGTTTTTTTAGGTTTTTAGGATCGGACTGTGGCCGGGCATCTCATCATCGGCGTCATAAGTTATTTGACAACGTTGAGTCAGCGTTTCTGTCAAGTAGCTTTGGGAATGTTTTCATAAGTGGAGTTTGTTTTTTTTTTATCATATTTGCCATTTATAAGTGGTTTGTGCAAAGAATTTTGACGAAATGGCTTAACAAATTAACAAATGGTCGGAGATATTTCAAACAGAGATATGTAGTTAGAAGTGGGGCCATCTAGGAAGTATTAAATGTCTAGAAATTTTTTATTAAGTGAAAACTTATGCTCATTATACGAGTACGCTATAAATTGATGTCAAAATTATGTTAATTAAGCAATGATTTAATCGATCCTTAAATCATTTTTGTAATGAAAGGAAGATTCTGACAGTTAAATAGCTGGGAGAAAGATTAATTATCTTTTAATTATATGCGCTCTCGAAAAATGAATTTTTAAACGTTCAATTTTAAATTTACAAAACTTCACACCAGAAGGGCAACATCTGCAAGATTAATGATCTTTATACATTTATATTTTTATATTTAGTAAAAATTATCTAGCTTGTTGATTTTACCTATAAAGGGCTATAGTTCAAATTCTGAATAATAAAAAGATTAAATAAAATATGAATAATTACTTATAAGTAACAAATGACTTTGGCAAGGGTATCTTCATGTAATCAATGAACTAATTAACATATTGTAATTTTTCAGTGGACTGCTTAAATATTTATTGATTTAATTTGCACATTTTCCTCATTCAACTGTATGACCCAGCGGCTTAGTAACTAAACAATATTTGAAACCTCAACAAAAAAGAAATAAAAACCAAATAAACAGAAACAGAAAAAATAAAAAACGTCGCGAAATTGGGCGAACCCCGCTTTTGTTTGTTTTATTTTTACAATTTTCGGCGGCTAATCAGGAATTCGCAAAGAATTATCTTGGTCGGCAAACGGGAGCTACTGGTTTTGGTATTTTTTTTAAACTTTTTTTTTATTTTTTATTTATGCTTTTTTTCTTATTTATGTTGTTATTTTGCTGAGTCGCAAAAGCCGAAGAAGGGCTGCTTCTTTGTATTTGTTATAATTACGATTTACACTCAGAAAAATAATCACACTGAATGTGAAATGCTAGCAAAATATATCTGACTTATAAAAATAATTCCTAGGTATACAAAGCATAGTTCTTAAAATTATAAAATCTTTTGTATATTATTCAGAAAGGTATTTCGTTGTGATAAAAAATATATATAAAAGGTTGCAAAGTCGGGAAAAAAATATTTGTCTAATAAATATGAGACATATTTATCTAAATTTAAAATAAAGGTAGAAAACAAAAAGATTTGATTTTTTTAATACATTTTTTTTTGTAATTTAAATATATTTTTAAATAATATAAAATATTTATAATAAGTACAAATACTTTTACCTTTTAGAATTTCCGACATAGCAATGAAATTTGATTGTTCGATTTTGGAATATCTAATTTATATAATTTAAATTTTAAGAAATTAGTTAAGAAAAGAAACATCGTATTGTTAAGCGATAAGCTATCGACTTTTCAAAATACATAAAGACTTTTTTCGAGTGTAGAAACTGGGAGAGTTAACATCTATATAATACATGGTCGAGCCCCGAAACCTTGTAACACTTTTCGTTGTAATCAAATTTTGACATGGACAATGTAAAACGATTAATACACACTAACGATATGGTAAAGCAGCAGGGCAAGTGGCCGGTGGCAGGAGGCAAGTGGCAAGTGGCAGGAAGGTATTATTATATTGCTTATACACTAGTCTGTTTGTATGTGTTTATGCCTGCTCAAGTTCAAGTTCAGTATCGAGTACACAATTTACAATATACACAGTTAATCAATTACTATGACAATCAAAATATTTTATATGCCGAACATGCAATTTACAAGCAATTAAAAACACATAACCAGTCATAAAGCTTAACTTACCTGGCTTTACACTCATAAATTATTAAGAAAAATAATATATAAATGAGTAATTACGCGATCAGAGCAAAAAAAAAAAATAAAAAATTAATCATAATGAAGACATTTATGTGGGCCATAAACATAACCATAAAGCATGTGAAAACCTGCTTTAATTATATAACCAGGGTGCCAAGTCTCATTTTACAAATTACTTAATCAAATTGAGTTCGTTATTTAATTAGCATGATGACGTTAAAGTGTTCGAGTTGCAACTGCATACGATCGACTAAGTTATATATATTTATAACATATTCAATCTCATTTGAATGAAGAAAGTAAGAATTACAAGAGTCATTATAGAAAATATGTTAAAGATCCCGTTTTACAGATTGAAAACATACACAAACCTCTGCAACAGGTTCCACTTTGATATTTTGTTTACGATACGGTTTTTTCGGGACAAATGATATCAGTTTCGGTATTTGGGTTTTAAAAAATTTATTGCAATTCCAATTCTAAATTTCAAACGGTAAAAATCCGGTTTTGGTTTGACACCGTAATTTAGGTGAATTAATAAGCTTGAAGACAATAGACAGACGGAAAAGGAAATTTAGTCTTAAGTCTTCCGAGATAAATTTTGTGTGATAATCGCAAAAAACACATTTTTGATTTGCATAAAAATACAGTGAAATCAAGCTTTTGTTTTTTTAAGCATTTTTTTCTTGTTCCCTTAATATGGCAAAATGTAAGGAACGATTACCTTGAAAATAGGTTGAATCCGCAGGTTTTAAAGAACCGGCAGGTGAATAAATTAAATTGACAAAACCAGTTGGAATTTCTGAAAGGAGATGACCAAAGGGTGTGGTTCATTTCTGAGAACGTCACTGATTATATTCGAGGTGCCCATATAAATCATTGATAAGAATTATCCAAAAGTAAATTCAAATCGATTTGAAACAGTTTCCCTATCAAAAAAAGACTTGAATTTTCTCTTTGAGATGAGCACGTCACTAAGTCAAACCAAATATTGCTGCTGATCAATCATAAATATATATAATATATATATGTAAGAGCATACCCAGTTTTTTGCGGTAGCCGCACAATCTGAGGTCAGTGGTCCTTTAATCTGTTAAGCACGTTTGCTGTCCACGTGACTAACTCATAAAATATATAATTAAACAATTGAAAATTGTCTAATCGGGTGTAATGAAGTTGTGCAAAAGTATGTAACAGAATTACACATGTATTTTTCCATAAATTACACATGTATTTTGAATAGCATCGACAGCTATATTCTTCAATATATATCTGTCTATATCTGAATTAAACGTAGTTGGATGTTCTTTCTTAATTTTTAAATATAAATTACCGACAACAACATTTATAATTTTAAGGAAATAGATTTATTATTTTTTCGGTAGAATATTCCTTAATATTATATTGATCATTTATAAAAATCCATAGAATTGGTATCTGAAAATCTAAACCGAGGGTATCGCCTAGACTAGACCAGACCAGAGCATCAGTATTTATTTTTATTACAGGTTGCTAGACTGATCTTTTTGATTGTAATGACAGGTTTGATTGATACTTTCATTTAATTTTATTTGGATTATAAAAAAATTAATTTGAACCTTTGGGGTCAACTGGGTATCAGCAATAATAGGCATTATACACATATTAATAGATTGTAAGAGATTAATGCCTGTCTGACAGTAAGTAAATGAATATATGAATAGCATTTAACATAATCATAAAATACATAAACATTTTAATGGGATAGGTTTAGTTTTTCAGATTATTATCATAGTATTCTAATAATGCGCAAATTTTAAAATATTTAATAAAATATTTTATGAAAGTGTGATTTCCCTACATGAGTAACTATATGAAATATGTATTAATAAGATTTTATGGTCAAAAAACATGATAAATATAAATCATCCAGATAACATTTAGTAATGCCCATCAACATTAATCATCACTTAAAACAACAAAAACAACGCAGAAACTCCTAAAATAAAAATTCCCCTAAAAACTAAAAAGTTGTTTGTTTTCTTGTTTTTAGAAATAATTTCTACAGATACGAGAAAGGATTTTTTATTATTACGAATTATAAACTAAATTCCCATATAAACAAAATTTCTTACAAAAACATGCTTAGCATTACTGTAAGCCTCCCTGCCAAAGGTAAAACAACGAAGGCTATAATAACTTTTATCGATACAATGGAAGTGTCCAAAGTTATTGATAAAGTTAAATTAGTTTTATCTCCACATTGTTCCGGTTCTCAAGCAGACGGCCAGGACATAATCACACCAAGTTTTGATGCTCCTCAAGAATATTTATATTTTATGAGGTGCAATATACTTTCCTCTGGCACTTTTGTACAACTTTATTATAATTTGTCATGTGTTCAAGGTAAAAAAAATTGGTCGGTTTATAATACCTACAATTTTGTTTTAACTACGTGTTAACAATATCAGAGATTAAATATGCTTACTTACATAACCAAAGCAGCAATTTTTAAGATTAAAATTCCACAAAGATGAAATTGTATAGGAATAGAAATTCGAGTATAATTAAATTAAATATTAAATTTATTATAATATTATGATAATAAAAATAATTTATTAACACCAAAAATCATATTAATGTAATACTCACTTTTTGGTCTTCTAAACATAATTTGTCTTGTTGGAAATCACTTATAACCTGTAGTTCAGATTAATTTGTAAAAAAAAAAATTGTGCACTGTTTAAATTGTGTTTTATATTCCGAGATATAATCCAGAAATTACGGAAATGTTAAAAAAGCGACTGTTAAAGCTGGCAACTGCCAGCAATCGAATGATTTTAAATTTGAATAATCAACAGAATGATTGAAATGCTTTTTATTATAATATTTTATGTACATATATGCTTGATTGTCTATATAATCTGTAATACGTAATGAGGGCTTTTCGAGCATCAAATTGGAACGTCATCTGTGTCTTATCAGAATCATTACTGCCGATCACTCCAAATAGACTGACAAACGGACAAGCGGACTGACAAACATATAGACATATGAGCAGAATTAAATAATCCAGTCAAAGGTAAAAGCCTTTTGGATCGACCAAACAATGGGATATCGAGTTGACATCAGTCAACTGAAATGAATACCACACACTTTGGGCCCTAATTGGGTCAGTTTGGTTATTAATCAGCTTATTGCACTTTTGTGTTCGTTTTCTTTGTCTTGCGACGAAGAGCGAAGAGTCGTTGGTCTATTTAGCCGAAGCCCTGAACCATATTTTCCATTGATTTAACCCCATTTATGGCATCTACTATTTATAACAATCTTCTTTGATTTAAACACGCACGAAACACTTTTATTGCCTTCGCTGCTCTGAGCTAAATGTAACCGACTAACTTGGGGCTGCTCGAGAAAAAACCAACGAAATCTCTAATCAAAATACAATGTACAATGTAACCAGCTGAAGAAGTCGTTGAACGTCGCGACGAACGTTGGACGACAGCGACGGCGACGACGACGACGAAGGCAACGTCGACAACAAGGAAGGAGAATCAAGGCACAGAGCACAAAAAGAGAAGAAACTGAAACGAGTGAAAACTGCGATAGCAGAGATTACAGCAGAGTGGTCCTCATAGCTGCAGAGCATATCTAGGAAATAACTGTAGTTATACAGTAGTTATATACAAACATACATATATATTGTTTGTATGTGTGCCGTATTTGGTATACCATTCCAATGGGAGAACAACTATTTTCAACATTGTAAAGCAAAATGCATAACGACTGCTTAAATACTCTCTAAGACATAGTTGTAAACATAAAATAATAATAATAATAATATTTTAACATGTATAATATTTTACTTAATAAGCTAATTATACAGTCTCGTCTAGTTCTATCATTAAGAATTCAATTTTAAACTTCTTGTAATTTTTATTTTTGGTTTAATTGCGTTTTTTCTGGATTTTGTCCAATTCAGAATACAAAAGTTATAGCAATTTGCATTTAAATACACCCACAAATTATATAAGCATTTTTTACTTTAATTTCAGAAGCATAAATTTATTTAATTTACTTTTAATTTTTGAATTTTTCTGTGTCAACTGAACATAATTACATAATTATATGTGACATTAAGCAAGTAATAAAAATATATTTTTTTTTAAATTTATTTAAGATTATTAACTTAATTTAATTTTTTAAGATTATCTTATATAATTTGCAACTTTAATCTAAAGTTGTTAATTATTAAAATATATTGTTTTTCTTAACTGTGTACTCACTTTAGCTCACATTAAATATTTAAATATTAAAACAAATTACCAGTTAATTATACTCTAATTGAACCTAATTTTCATTAAAAATGATTAAAAATTTAAACATTTTTAATTTGAGTATCGTTTTTAGTATGTGTATTACAAGCAAGAATATATAAAAAGATTTGATATGCTAAGTATTTTTTAACAACCATGCAAAGTCATTAACTTAAAGAACTAATATACATACTCTCAAATCATATACATACATATGTATGAATGTATGTATATACATATTCATTAAATTACTTTACGAGTGGCTTAACCACAAATTCCACGCAATTGGTATTAAATTAAAAAAACACCATTTAAAAAACAATCAACAAACTTGTTTACAGCAAATCCTGAAATTTAAATAAATATACGTTTGCAAATTGCATTCGCTTAAGCACGCCTATGATTTGATAAATATTAATTCGATATTATAGCTTGACATTCAGTCAGCTAGATATGCTTTTTTATTCAATCAAATTACTCAGAGACCCCCAATCTAATTATACATTCTAGAAAAGGCTGGCGACCCTTTCATTGCGCCAATGCTCCCAACTAAGATCTTCAAAGGCGCTCTCTCATATCACACACAGAACGGATGCCAGCAGCAACGACCCTAAACAACTGATAAAACAAATGCTTTATATTCATACGATATATGCCTATATGCACATATAAAATAAATAACAGAATTTGCCTATGCCAGAAATTGTATAGTTTATTCTTGTCTACAATGCTGTGATTGTCGATTAACCGACAAATGGCGGTATTTATGATTGTAATATGTATCCAGTCCGAAGTGCTCAATTAGTGGTTAAGGTTCTCAACACAACCCACAATTAAGGCAAAGCAGGTGTGTTAAAAATTATACAGTGCGTCTCTGGTGACGCAAGTGGCCAGGAAAGTGAAGGGATTGATTGCAGTGATCAACTGCGAACTGTGAACTGCGCTCTCAGATATGAGATCAGCTCTATCAGAAAAACAAGCCAAAAATGCAGTAGCTGCATGTCCAAAAGATACATACTTCCGCATCTGTTCATTGTGTGACGTCACGAGAAACCTGCGTCCATGCGAAAAGTAAAAGGCGATATACCATGCTGGAAGGTCACGGTCTTATTGCGCCACGCTGGCAACCCTAATTTAACACTTCCAATCTACACGCGTCATGATCTTGGCGCCAAAGCTCCTTGCAAGCGTTTCAGTTGCCAGCGAGATACACACACTGAAACGAGACCAAGAAGCCAGAAATTTTGTTTGTCCTTAGTGTTTTTTTTATCTATATATTTTTGAAATTTATTTTTGGAATCTATTCCCCATCGGTTATAAGAACACGCGGTTTTCGATTTTTTTTTCTGTTTTAAATATTTTTTATTTAAAGTTTACGCCCATTTGAAGTTTTTTTTTTACTTGTATTTGTTTCATTTTTTTCGATCATTGCATAATTTGTTAAGAAAAGAAGTTTAAACAAAAATCGAATTTGTTAACAGTAATAATTTTAAATTATTTGATTGCTCACAAATATAAGTTGGTGGCTTTTATTAACGCGAAGAAGTCTTAGTTCTGATTCCACTTGCACACGTGAGTACATGAAAAAAGTTACAGTGGTTCGAAATTTATTCAAATCCAATTGCTACACGAAACTAAACATGTGCTCGGTAGTAAAATAAAAGGTTGTGCAATAAGCTAATCTAAAGCTTACAGTGTCACACAATTTGACATGTGAATTGAAAATCAGTAATTAAATAATTATTGTGTCAAGTTTATAATTTTCCTAAATGCATTTCCATATGTATGTAGTTTATTTTAAAAAATAACTCATTTAATTATAATAATAATACAGCTTTTATTCCAATTTTTATACCATAGAACTAAGTGTAGTCATTGAAAATAAATCAAGTGTTACATGATTAATAAATTTTTCCATTACGTATGTATATATCTACGTATTCGTCAATGAACTTAATTTAATTCCATCAATGGCATGTTGTCTTCAAAAATTTCCATTACAAATCAGCCGCGTCACACTGTAAAAAAAAATAACTGTATTTAATATACAGTTACCAATGGAAAAGTGTCGCTCAATAAATTAGATTCGTATAATTGAGATAGTGTGCGGTAAGTTTTTAGACGCTCTCTCCGTCTACCGCCCGACAGTATTGACAGTATTGTGTGTTGACATTGGAAACAGTGCTGCCCGTGAAGCCGGTTATTAATTGTGTTTTTTAGTTCAAAGCGTTTTCTTGTATTTATGAGTTGATGCAAATCTTGTAATCGAACTGATTTAATAGATGTACTTGGCATTTGTAGGGCTTTTCTTGATTTGTATACCCTATAATCATAATAGATGCCATAAATTTGCATAATCGAAGTGATCAATGTATTCAATGTCCTCAACAACAACCCAAGGGGTGTGTGTAAGCATGAGGGTATTTTTTTTTTTTGAGAAAATTACCATAAAAATGTCTTCGTATAAAAAGTTCATACATTTTAAAATCACAATTGTTTGGCAAAGCTAAGCCGATTTTGAAGTTCTTAACAAAATTTTTTTTTAAAGACATTTCTTTTCATGTTTTCGGTGACTATGTTAGACATAGGATATAAATATATATAGCATAATATATAATAAATGTTTATCAGCGCTAATTTGGCCTTACTACAGGGTATCTCCGAATCGGAAACATCAAAGTGGATCTCTCAGACACTTATTTTATTGATGTTCGCATGCAAATCGTTCGATGTCAACAATCTGTGGCAATTAATTGAACAAAAGTATTACATTTGCATTGATTTAAATTGATCTGGCAGGAAACTGGATCGCATATTTCCACATGCATATGAAAAGATAGTTTTATTCAAGGGTTTTTCTGGTTGTCTTTTAAATTCCAGAGAAACCGCAAACGTCTGTCCAGAGGTACCAAGCACCGGCGACTATAATCTGCCCACAATACAATTCCAATTCCAGTTTCCAATAAAACGTAGTCAACATGACTGAGCGTTTATATAGGTGAGTAGGAATTTTTTATGGATCCAATGTTCACATATCTTTATAAATGTGACTGTATTTATTAACATTAAATAGTGCAATTATCGCCTGTCATCTCTTATGCCAAATATTTATAGTGTTCAAATTTATAATCTGATTTTATGTAAAAACAGTCGGATAAAAAAATGAATTTTAATCGGATTGCTGACGTTTTTCAATAACGACCTGTTATTGCAAAACAATTGCAATACAATTTGTTACCCTATTAAAATGAATATCGACATTAATGCCTTATGAATTTATGTATATTTACATTAAATACGACTAAAAGAGCTACAAAATGATGTCTACGACTATTCGATATCCTATAAATAGCTTTGAATGAAAAATATTATATTATATTATATATTTTTTTTTTTATTTATGTTAATATGTATTATTTACGGACTTATAGATTTTGATAGATATACAAAGATTCAAATATAACAAAAAATTAAAAATAAATATCTGAAGTTTAGCATGGCGTTTATCGACTCAATAAGATTTTTTTCGCGTATTTCCCCATTTTTATGATAGTGCTGATAAGCAATTATATGTTATTACTAATTAAATATTTAACAACAGCTTATATCGCCGGTCATTGGGAAAACAAAAGCCTCGTTTTTCGGATCGATAAATCAAACCTAGAATTGGTTAACAGATACTTAAACGATCTTCCAATAAACGCATTTTGTTTTCTCAATATACAGTTCAATAAACCGCTGTTTAATGTGTGAATTGCAAAAAAAAATCATTAAGCTATTTATCAACACTGACTTAATATAAAATAATATAAAAAAATATAATAAAAAAATAAGTACACCGGAACAGTAAGCGGCAGATAGATTCTAATCGGATTAAGATAACGAGCTTTAAGTTAATTATTAATGACGCCAAGGGTGAACTTGACTTCATTGAGCATTGGTCGAAAGAATTTAATGACCCTTTCAATATCATACATCTCGATGCCTCCTAAGTCCCTCCTATTCCCGAGTACTTCTCATGTATTTGCTGCAGGGTTTTTATTTAGATTCCGATTCTTCAAGTAAGGAATCCGATATTTTACTAAACTCATTTACGTATTGGTACGTAATTAGTTTGAAATTTCCAATAATCTTAAATTGTTGACTTAAATTTAGCTGGACTGGCTGCGATGGTGGTGTGGGTGAGAATCCATCCGCTGCCTACTATGCCGTCCCATCGCAGTTTTATGCACCGGCTCTGCCGCCCACCGCTCTCTGTGCGGACTACAATAATAATGCTGGAGGCGCCACCGGATTGCGTTACTTTAATGGACTGCCCGGGTATACGGCGCCGCCTGGCCTGCTGCCGCACAAGTATGTAGGCGGGGGGCCGCCAGCGATGCCCACCCAACTGGAGGTGTGCCAATATGCACATGCGAACGGCAGCACCTCCTGCTACCATCGCAACCGCTACATGCCCTACAATCACAACCGGGCATGCGCAGCGGCAGCTGCTGTGGCCGCTGTCACCGGCCACCCCCTGATGGGTCATCAGGCACATCAAACGGCGTCCATGTCGTTGGGTGGCTATGCCAGCAATTATCAGGCCACGTTTGCACCCATCTATCAGCAGACATCACCACCGCTGGCCATTTCCACATCGTCGCTGCCCCAATCGGTTAGCAGCAGCGTCAGCTCGGTGGTGTCCAGTGTCAGTGTTGCAGGCAGCGTGACATCCTCGGCAGCAGCAACTGGTGGTGCTGATTATGGTTACAGCAGTGGTCTGATCAATACCATGGCACCTAGTTCGAGCGCCTCAGCGATGTCCAGCAGCTCGACTGTGGAGACAACGGGCGGATCGGCATATGCTAGTGTCACGGATCCCAACGATGCGGTCACACTGCAGATTACCAATCTGGATTACTCGCTGGATGAGGCCAGTTTGCGTAGTTTTCTCATGAATCAACTGAAGCCCATCACGCCCGTCGTCTCCCTCAACTTTGAGGCCAGCTCCTATGCCAAGGTCACTGTGCCCGATCTCTATGTAAGTCCAATCCGCTCAACACCAAAACAAAGTCTCCTCTTTCACTCCCTCTTCATTAACAGTTTGCCAAGCAGGTGGTCTCCAATCTGCATCGCAAGAAGATTGGCCACAAGCGCATGCTAGTCAGCTACACGCGAGACTCTTCGCTCACCGAGATCAATACGCTTCGCTGCCAGGTGGCCGGACTATTGAAGGTAAGTATACGTATAAGTTTTGATATACTAATACTTAACACAAATCATTTACAATCAGAAAATAATACTAATATTTAGAAAGTCGTTGGAACTCCAAAAAGTTGCAAATTCTTTACCATGTGGAGATTTGAAGCACCTAAAAGTGTTTTAGGTGTTTATAGAATATATGAGGATTTACTGGCATATAAAAGGGTTTTCCTAGTCATCTTGTATAATGCCACGTTTGTCATCCACAGGATGTTCCGTATTATACACTGCCCATGTATAAATTCCGTGAACTCTTCCAGTCACGCTTCAAAACGTCGATCAGTGTCCTGGATTTGTACAAGATGCAGGACATCTGCACAATTAACTCGGACAACAACGAGGATAAATTCATCAGTCTGCAGCCGGAGCTGGTCAATACGCTGGAGAGCTCACCGTTGATGGAGGGACTGCAGCACAGTGTGCCCTATTGCACGGTCCACTTCAAGCGGGAGCAGCACAAGGGCTGGGCCGAGCAGGAGATCGAACCGTTGCCGAATGTTTGCATGACCATTGCAGAGATCCAGCAGCTGATATATCCATTGCTGAAACATCATCCGGGCGATATACCCGTTGCCACGCTGCTGCACTGCATCGAGGGTCAGCTGAAGGTGCAGATTGCCGCCAATGAAAGTGGCGTCAATTTGGAGCATCTCGTCTGCTGTGTCCAGGGCATACAGATCCAGGTGAACAACTTTGGCATCAAGATTCTCGGTTGGCTCGAGCTAAACAAGGATCTGCCCTCGGCCGGCACCAATATCACCAATGGCAGTGTTAATCTGAATGGGGCTGAACGTGGAGCTGGCTCCAGTAGTGGCTATTTTAAGAACAACTCGGTGACCGATCCACTGTTTCAGATCTCACGCGAGGTCATTGAACTGGTGAAAATGTCACCCAAGTCGACAATGAAATTCAATCGTTTTATTCCGGCGTATCACAATCATTTTGGCAAACAGTGTCGCGTTGCCGATTACGGCTACACCAAACTGATTGAGCTCTTCGAGGCGCTCTCCTCGGTCGTCCAGATCATGGGCGATGGCGAGAATCGTCAGATAACTTTAACGCATCGCACCCAAATCCGACGCTTCACATCGGATCTGTTGCGAGTGCTTCGTGCTCATGGCAACAATTCCGTGTTGCTCTCCCAATTGCCGGGCATCTTTGCCCAGACCCAGAATCGCAATTTCGATGTCACCGATTATGGTGTATGCGATATTGTGGACATATTGGATGGTCTGGCCAACAGTCATATTGTGGTTCTCAGCAATGTGCAGCAGGGCAAGGATATCCTCATCTCGATGCCAAAGCGCAAACAGACCAACAGTGAGCTGGAGAAGACCTGTGTCTTTGCTGGTGAAATGGTTGAGCTCTTCCAGAATGCCCTCCAGTACACGATACTGTTTCAGAAGTTTGTGCGCTCCTATCACTATCATTTTGCCTATCAGTGCCGTCTCAGTGATTATGGGTTCCTTAAGCTGGCGGACCTAATGGATGCCATCAATGGCGTTGTCGAACTGGAGCTTACCAGCGATGAGGACAAGAAGATAATGCTCTCACCGAAGGTGGCCCGGCGTGTGTTCTCCGAGCAGTGCGGCGAACTCATACGGAATGCCACTGGCAACTCGACCAACTGCATGAAGCTGGACCAGATCCTTAAGCTGCACAAGAAGAAGTATGGCTACCAAATGCAGCCGCAAACCTTGGGCGTAACGGATATTGAGATCGCCATTGAGCTGCTGCCCTATGTGGAGGTGCTGCACAAGGAGCAGACCACATGGCTCATATGTCACAACGATGATGCCGAATTCCGTCAGCTTTGCTATCGTGCCTGCAAACAGCTCTTGCAACATGAGCCACTGACAGACTCTACCACATCGCTCAAAACACTAGAGCCGCTGAGTCAGGCGCAATTCATTTCCGATTTCAATGCGAAGTACACTCTGCAATTAACGGACTCCTCACTGCATGCAATGCGACATGCCATTGAGGTGAGTTTTTCAGCCTTACTTTTCTTTTTTTCTCTATAGTCTCTTGTTGCATCTCTCTCAGATCTTTGTGGAGTCGGATGTGAACTGTGTGCGCCTCACCAGCTTCATGCGCTTCCTGGTCTCCATTGTGCGTCTCTTGGAGCAGCGTCCCAGCATGTATCTGCACGAGCTGAAGAGCGCCTTGGACTGCGGCCTGACCACCACCTTTGAGTTTGGTTTCCCCAATTTGTATTCAGTGATTGTGGCCCACGAGGATCTATTCAGCATCAACATGGGCACCACCCAGGAGCGCAGTGATGTGGCTTTGAATGTCAATTGTGAACGTAAGTAAAAAGCGTTGGGCAAATAAATATAGGTATAAAAAAAACCCTCCAAAAAGCTAGAAACTGTTTTGGTTTTTAGATTAGCGAAACAAGTTATTTATTATTTATTTAATTTTATTTACATTCTAACTTTGAATAAAATTAAGATACAATTTAAGATAATACATCAATTTACATACGACTGTTATATTTATATATTTTCCCCTTTATATGTCAATTTAATCATCACAGTGCGTCTCAGCTCGATTGCCAGTCATCGGCACTTGTTTGGTTCGTTGAAGATGCCCTATGCGAAGCAAAAGGCTCAGCGCAGCTCCCGCACACCGCTCGGGGAGCACAATCGTCCGCCGCTGGCGCAGGCACCGCCTCCACACAAGACTCGGGCCATTGCCAATGAGTATGCGGGCAGTGTGAGTGTGAGCAACGTGGCCTACAAGCCCCAGGTGAAGGTCAACAGTTTTCAGTCGTACCAGGAGCAGTTTGCTGTGGCAGCTGCTGCCACCAAATGCTCACCGCCCAGTGCCAATTGCTCGGTCATGTCAAGCACATTGCTGAACAGCTCCGGCACCGGCACCGGCAATGGGAGCTTGTGCAGCAGCTGCAGCAACAAGGAGAACTCGCTGAACAGCTCGCAGCCGTTCTTCAACAACAGCTGCAGCAGCAGCTCCTTTAACACATCCAGTGATTTGAACAGTAGCCTCTGTGCTGCCGATGTTGGTGCCTCCAGCACAGCCATAACGTCGACTATGCCCTATGCACAGTCTGGCAAGTTGTGGTATCGCCGCCAGGCTAGTTTCTATCAGCAGCAGGCTCAGCAGCTGCAACAACAACAGCAGCAGCAGCAGCAGCAACATCAGCAGCAACAGCAACGACAGCAGCAACAACAATATCAGCAACAGTCGACAATGTTGCAGCACTCTTTGGATGCTAGTCGAGATTTGTATGATTTGGTCAGCTGCAATGTGGCACCCATTAGTTCCATCTTTGAGCCGCCCAAGCCGGATACGCCGCCCTCGGAGGTGAGTGCTATATAAATTTTAATAATACCGTCTGCGGTTGGTTTACGGTTTGATTATACACTCACAAAAATGAAAATCGTCTTAGCAAATTTATTTATTATTGATTTCACACTAGAAACTGCCCTTCTGGATCGACCCCATATGGAGCAATCAGCCGCAGCAAACCAAGCAAAATTTGCTCAACATCCGGCTGCCAGAGATAAAGGCCCTCAATGTGCTGCCGATGTTGCTATCGCCCTACACTATATCGAAGCATGAGAATATGAAGCGACAGTTGTTTAACTTTGATAATCATGATCGCAAAATAGCCTAAGAATCCATATGAAGCAATTAATAGATAGCCAAATCGCATTATAGCATATAAAAAATAAGTATTTAGCAGGCTACAGGTGAGCCTTAAGAGTGTAACAAATTGATTTACTATCGATAAGCTTAAGAATTGCATTTGTTTAATTCCGCCTTTTGTAAATGCCAATCTAAACTAATCATTATATAAGTTTCTCCTTTTTATAAATTGTCACAACCAACACACACACACACACACACGCACACACTTTGTATTCTAGTTGTAAGCACAAATTTGTAAATTGCTTAAAATGTTGAGCCCAAATCAAAAAAAAAAAAACAAGAATTTATTCTTTACTGCGCTATATTTGTAGTTTATTTTTGCTAGAATTGTTTTTGGATAATCGGAATTTGGTAAGTTCTAAAAGTCGGGCGCCAATTGACGAAAAATAGCATTGGCCAGCTCAATGCCAAAGAAGGTTGCTGCATTGGCTGGAAAGGCGCGCAGGATGACAGGTGTGAATCCGCTAAATTCGATAACAAATCGATATTAATCGATAGCACGTAAAAATATGACAACAAATAAATACAAACCGATATAAGGCAGTAATGCCATCATTTCTCAACAGATCCTTGAAAACGGCTCTTATATTATTAAATTTACCCTCAGGCGCTAAAAAATCGAACTTGTATTAAACTACAATTATGTTTTCTGTTGGCCTCCACATACCAGATTGCAGTCGACTCTTGAGCACATCGGCGGGCATTCCTCCGATCCAGTAGAATATGCCCGCTAATCCGCCAGCAATAATAGCCGGAATTAGATCCACATTGGGGCGATTAAAGCGACGTTTGTATTCGTCCGTTAGGATCTCATAGCTAAGAAAGTACAAACCGTTTGCAGGTACATCTATAAAAATGTAATGAATGCAGTTAAAATTACTTATATAATAGGTTATTCAGCTGAATGCGGTAATAATTTATGATAATTGAGAGTCGATATAGATTACATCAAAATAACATAACAGAAATTACGTTTAATGCATAATATTAAAGTGTTAGTCCAACCTGGTCCACTTAAAAATACCAATTAAAATCAACAGTCAAACACAGCGCCCTTGACAAGCCAGTGCATGCCAAAACTATACTCACTTTACTCGTGACTCTCAAACTGTGAACAAATTATATTTGCTCAAACCGCGAAGTGAAGTGAGTGTTTTGTTTTTAATCAAATTGAGGCAAATAGCTAAATTATTTTTAAATTTAAATTCTTATTATTTATTGTTTGTTGACCAATTTTTATAAATTAAATATGTTTTTCACTTTTTAACTTTTATATAGAAGCAAATTACTTACGATGAATTAACTACATTCAGTGCATGTTAAACACAAAAACGTATTAAGCTTATGGTAAATATGCATTTATTTTAATACATTTTTTAACAAAACTATTTGACTCTTATGCCTTAAAGTGAACATATTAAAATCCGTTTTAACCATCTAGAACAAAAATGTACAGATTGAAAAATTGCCACTAGAAATTCGGTGCGACCAAATTAAAGAATTTATTCGCCAGCTCAATGCCAAAGAAGCAAGCAGCATTCGCTGGGAAGGCACGTATCATAATGGGCGTAACGCCCCTATACAAAGCTAGAGGACCATCCTTGACAATCAGATCCTTGAACACGCTGCGCACGCCGTGCTTATAGGTACCCTCGGGTGCTGAACAAAGAATTTGTATTAAAGTCGAATGCAGAAGAGAACGTTTCTTTTATATAAGACTCACCCGATTGTAGACGACTCTTGAGGACATCGGCAGGCATGCCTAGAATCCAATAGGCCATGCCTGCAACACCGCCTGCAAATATTGTAGAGGCTGTGTTAATTTCACCCGTTTTCGATTGCGCCTTGGCAACATCCTGTATGTACTCATAGACCAAGAAGTAGAGTCCATTGGCAGGCACATCTGTAAATAGTATAAATATCATTTTAATAAACATTAAAATTATATATTTATATATATATATATATTCGTATTTACTGACTACAGCCGACTTTAAGGAAGCAAACTACTTGTGAATTTTGTAGCTTACTCACATTTAAAAAACTCTTCTTAAAACATTTTCGATTCTTGCATGGCAATTTTGTTGTTGATATTCTTGAATTAAGATACGAGCACTTTGAGAACTTGTTTATATATCTGCATTCAGAGCAAGCGGCGACTTCAACGGCGCCATAAATATCTCGTGTATAGCGATATAGTAAATTCAACTGAACTATATAATACAATAATAATAACACACAAACGCACAGTTATTTGCACAATGGGCGTTAAATGCTTAGGCCATTTACAGTGCAATTATAAACAAAATCCAAACAAATTAAACAACAAAGTAAAGAAAAAAAATTTTATTTTTAAATTTGCTTGTAATATTTAAATGAGCTAAACTAGTTTTTAACACAAATAACAACTGAAGATACAAATACAATGTTTTGCACACAATCAACGATGGTTGTTGTTCACGTCTTAATCGATAAAAATAAAATTTGAATAATGACCCAACAGGTTTTACAATTTTTGTACATACTACATAGAGTGCGTAGTTGATTTAATATTCAGTAATTAGTGAATTATTTTATTTAAAAATAAACAAGTAGTACAAGTCTTACAGTTGATCAATCAATGATGATATCGATCAAATGAAATAAAATTGATCAGATATGATGATGTCAATTGATGTCTCTAGCTCTAATTGTCTCTGAATTCCCTAACTAAATAAATAAAACTGATAAATTGAATTGAATTTGTAGTTGAATAATTTGTATGTTATCTAAACTTAAATTTTAAATCTGTTTAAAATTTAATTTAAATAGATTGTGTTTTATTTTATTCTGTAAATTCAGTCTTGGTTTGTAATTAGAGAAAGAGTAGAAAGTATTTTTAAATTAATTAATTATTGTTGTGCTAATAAAAAAATATATATACAATAATTTTTTAATGAGAACAATCGATTGATTTTTAAAACCTACAAAGTTATGCGTGCCTAAAATATTTCTCTGACAATCGCTTTTTTAATTCCATATAATATTCCATTACATATTTTCCAAGAAATTTAAAAAATAATTCTGTGACAAGTTGCTAAGCCGAAATTATGCAGTATATATATATATATAGAGAGAGAGAGAGAGAGAGAGAGAGAGAGAGAGGGAGAGGGAAAGACGAGTTGCTATAAGACTTTTGTAGAAGGAGGATGCGACCTTGTGCTCAATAGAATCAGTGGAGAAACTTCTCAAACTGTCACTTCCTGCAGTATATAAGAAATGTAATGTCCACAGATATAAAAATATGTACAGGGGCGTAACCAGCTTTTTGCAAGGGGGCTAACCGGTATTCTGTTCATATTTGAAATAATGATTGAACGATTTTTTTTCAAGGTTTTTTCAACAAACTCATCTAAAGTTACGTATTTAATGGCGACCAATCGTTTGATTCCCCGTTAGAGACGCCCTTGTATATATACTATATATACAAGAATGAACGCTTATCGGAGGATGTGACAATCTGAACTACATTTCCGTTAAATACAATAATAACAATAGGAGTTCAAATTTGTATGCTGATTTCGCTGGCAGTGATGGGAACCATGGGACTGCTTTTTAGTTTATGAACGGAATTCAAAGAAAGCGTACCTGCTTCGAAAAAAAATGAAAAAAAAGTGCCCGCGTCATTAATATTAATAATAATAATAATAATAATAATAATGATATCGTTGCTGCCAATACGACTGATAAATGTGCTGATCGTGCTATTGCTAGTGAGTGGAAATCTCTTCATTTTATTTAGCATACTTGATATTTAGTTGCACACTACACTCTATACACACACACACACACACACACAACAGCACTGCAAGTTGCAGTTAGCATTGCCACAGCTGGAACTGCAACCGGAGCCACCTGCGGAACAGGACGTGATGAGCTGCCCCGTGAGCTGTGTCTGCCAATATGCCCCCTTCAATGAGCTGCCCATAGCACGCTGGGTGAATCACATGACCAGCGAGGAGGGTTCAGAATCATATACAGATTATCTAATGCCCAGCCACATCAAGCTGGCCACCTGCCTGCTGCAGGAGCAGGCCGAAACGCAGGCGACACTCAGTGCCCTGCCCATCGATCTGCAGGCACTGATCCTTCTACATACGGGCAGCTCAACCAGTCAACTGACGGGTGAGTCCACAGGAAGTAACTTTTTGCAAAAAAAAAAAGATAGAAAGTTGCAGTCGGACGTAACCGACAGCGAAATACTATTATACCTTAATTTGTGTACAGTTAAGAAATACTTGAATTGCGGGGGAAAAAATTTTAAGAATATTCCTTCTAAGTTTTGTAACTGTAGCTCTTAAATTGCGGGAGATACAGGCAGTTATCGTTTTTTGTGGGCGGGAGTGGGCGTGGTCCAAAATTTGTTTTCCACATTTATGAAGGGTGTTACTAGCAATATACCTTTACAATTTGGTGACTTAAGTTTTCAAATTGCGTGAGATATATGGGTTTATCGATTTACACCAACAGGTGTATCGGTTTAGGAAATGCAAATTACGACAGATATGCGCATTTTAAATTTCTAGGGACGAAGTGCCCGGGGGCGGCGGATGTGGGCAAGGTCCAAAAATTGGTATGTCAATCTTTGGAGGAGGTTACCAGCAAATTACTTTCCAAATTTGGTTACTCTATCTTTAAAATGTTCGGAGATATACGGAGTTATCGATTTACAATCGGAACTGTTGATTATAGGCGCAGGTGTGGGCGTGGCACCACAAATTTGTTATCGGTTCTTAAAGGCGACTACCAGTAATATACCTACCAAATTTGACGTTCCCTACTCAAAAACTGCGGACGATATAGCCATTTGAAAATTTTAGGGGCGGGGGTGATGGGGGCGTCGGCGGTGGGCGTGGCATATGCCAATCTTTCAAGGACCTCGCCAACAACCTACCAACCAAAATTGGTGACTGTATTCATTAAATTGTAAGAGATATGGGGACTTATCGATTTGCTAAAATCGAATTTATCGATTTTCCAGCTCCCTAGTGGACGTAGGTCCATATTAATTTATATGTCAAATTGCAGAAAGCTTTCGAAGAGTTCAATATTTCAAATTTAAATAACACTTTAAATTAATTTCGAAGATTTCAATCGAATAATGCAATTATGCATATCGAATTTGTTGCTTGTCTTTAAATTTAAGTTTAAAACTTGTGAAGGGATTATATTTTAAATTTGGATGAAAAAAAAATAATAACTGTTATCTTAGGCAAGTCGAGGATTACATGACCTTTGTTGACCGGAGATAATCTGCTGACTTATAGGTTGTTAGATACAGCTGTCTTCAAACTTGAAAACAAAACTTAAAAGCACCCTGCAAGTGTCTAACAATATTATCATTAAAACAGACTTTTAGACGATATTGAAAAATTTAGACCTATTTAAAATAGAGGCTTCAAAAGTTTATTACCAAAAGACAATCAAGTCATTTGTAACTACAACTTAACTTTAAATAAGATCTATAAACACTCAATGCCACAGCAAACAAATATGAAGCACGCTTTAACATTCGATTACAGTGAATACGAGCAGTCTGCATCCACTCACTCAGCTGAGCACGTTGGAGGTGCGGGGCACCGGCTCCACAATGCTGATCATCGATGAGCCGCTGGAGTTGCTGCAGAATGCGAACTTTGAGCAGGTGATTCTGCAGGCGAGCGATCGGCTGCAGCGTCCCACGCACTCCAAGTTGCCCAGCGATGATTACGAGTACAAGCCGTCCAGTGAGCTGGATGGGAGTAATGAGACGACACCCAGATACAAACTGCAATTCGAAACGGATGCGGCCATTGAGATTGTGAGCTATGAGCAGCATGTGGAGCAGCTGAAGAAGTCACGCATGCCCAGCTTCTGTGGCTGGGCCCAGCTGGAGGTGTTGCGCATCCACAGCTGTCAGCTGAGCGATCTGCATTGGCAAATGTTTGACGGCCTAACCCAATTGCACCATCTCAGCCTGGAGCGCAATGGTATCGAGGAACTTCAACCGTTCGCCTTCTCTGGAGCAATACATCTGAGGAGTCTCTCGCTGGCGCATAATGCGATCGGTCGCTTGTATTATTTGGGCCTGGCCGGTCTTCTCGAGCTGGAGACACTCAATCTGGCCGACAATCGCTTGGAGCTCTTGAGTGAGTTAAGTTTTCCGCCACTGCCGCTCCTGGAGAAGGCTGACTTAAGACAGAATCCCATTAAGTATCTATACCCGGGCACGTTTTGGGTAATGAACAATACACGTGAAATGCACCTGGGCACTGAATCGGTGGCACTCGAGCTGCGCACCTACTCCAACTACGGACAGTTCGATTCACTGCACAAGCTGCGCTCTCTGAGCATCAGAAATGTCACAACGCCCAGTTTGGAGCAGGGCGTCTTTAAGGTAAAAATGCTTTGAATACAAAATGTTTTTTAAACCTGGTGCAGATAGTTTTAATCACAGGGGTAATAAATTCCAGATGTTTGAAGTTATTTTGTTAAAGTCGATTTCTACTAAATGTGAGCATATTTTCCACAGGGTCTACATTCGTTGGAGGAACTGAAGCTGAGCGGCAGCATTGGGTCAGTGGAGTTGGATGCGTTTGCCGGCATGGAGCAGCTGCGTGACCTGGATTTGAGCAACTGCGGCATTGCGGAGCTGTCGATGGATGCGATGCTGGGCGTCAAGCGCCTGGAGCAGCTCAATTTGGCGCACAACAATCTGAGGCATTTGCCGAACGGTCTGCTCGATGATCAGCAGCAGCTGGAAATGGTTCAGCTGCAAGGCAATCAGCTGAGCACGCTGCCCACCAGTTTCTTTCGACAGCCGCGTTTGCGAGTTGTCCGCCTCAATCAGAATCCGTGGCAATGCAGCTGCGACATGTCCAACTGGATACCCCGGCTAACCAATGCGGTGCGCGGTCCCAGCGTCGAGCGTTGCGTCAGCGACATCAACGGGGAGCCGGCGCTCTGCCGGCATGTTGTTAGCTATGAGCTGGACAAGAATCTGGTGCCGCGATGCGCCAACTACAATGGACGCAGCGTTTTCTATGTGCTGCGCAGGCAGCTCTACTGCGACGCCCCCCTCATCTTGGCGGGCAGCACACGCGGCCTGCCGCATTGGCGCAAGCAGCAACTAAAGATGCAGCAAATGCAGCAGCAACGGGAGCAGCAACGGCAGCAGCAACATGGCAACAATAAAGACACCAACTCAAAGAAACGGCAACGAAAGCACAAAGGTCGCCAATCGCAACGCAATCGTTTGGGCTTCGTGCTGAAGCAGCAGCAACTGCAACAGCAGCAGCAGCATGCGTCCTTGCCACAATCTAACGAAATCGACGAAATGTTCAATGAGATTGAACAACAACAAGCAACACTCGCACGTAGTCTAGCCATAAGTTTTTACATAATTAATAATTAATTATGAATGTTTAATGCGAATTAACCTAATTAGAGATATTGAAATAAATCATTAAGCACACTTGGACTGAAACTCAACTAAAGATTTCGATCAAGGATCAGCTTCAGCACTATTCACACTAAAGAAAACAATGAATTCTACTTAATTGGAAAACTTTTGGGTATCGCTAATTACAGACGAAGCATATCAGATAAATATGCAAATAAAAACAAGTAAGATGCTGTAGTCGAGTTGGCTCGCTACGATATACCCTTAACCCAGTTGTTAAATATATTTTAGTTTTATTGGCAAATTTCCCTTTAAAATGATTTGCACTCAAATGTTCAGTTCTGCAAGTGCATTTCTTACAGAGTATTATTGCTCACAAGCAGATACATATGTACATACATACATAAATACACACATACACACGTACACAAAACAGTACTTATCGGGGCTCTGCAGAATACACACAAATATATTGACGCTAGCGTCGATTATCATGCCATCTCTTTCTCACACATGCGCTCACCTATTTATATGCATACAGAAAATGTTGGGGCTGCTGATAGAAATAAGATCAATATGAGAATATATTTTCGACTATAACTTTGGTGTTTCTTGTCCGATCATTATAAAATTTCGGCAATTGATCAATAATATGTATATGTATGTTATGTATAAATTAGAAGCCTGTTATATACATTTGCACAAAACCTTTATACCCTTTTTTACCCATTTTTAATGGGTTAAGGGTATAAAAACCAGAGAGAACGTTGCAGTCGGACGTAACCGACAGCGAAATAATATGATACCATAATTTGTGTGCAGCCAAGAAATACTGCCTTTCAGATTGAGGTAGATATAATATAGTAACCCTTCTTCGAAGTTTGGCAACTGCAGCTCTTAAACTACTGAAGATATGAGGTTTTCGAGATTATAAAAAAAATTAAAGAAAAGGTTCCTAATAATCTTTCTTCCTAGTTTTGTAACTGTAGCTATTAAATTGCGGGAGATATGGGCTTTCAGCGGTTTTTGGGGGCGGGAGTGGGCGTGGCAAATAAAATATGTGGGGGTTCAATCTTAGTATTATACCTTTCAAGTTTGGTAACAATAGCTCCTAAATTGCGAGAGATATGGGCATTTATCGGTTTTTGGGGACGTGAGTGGGCGTGGTCCAAAATTTTTTTACAGATTTTTGAAGGGTGTTACTAGCAATACACCTGTCAAATTTAATGACTTAAGCTTTAAAATTGCATGAGATATATGGTCTTATCGATTTACATCGACAGATGTATCGGTTTAGGCTGGCGGATTTTTTATCGATCTCTTAGGGGAGTACCAGCAAGATACTTTCAAAATTTGGTGCCTCCAGCTTACAAATTATGGAATATATGCGCATTTAAGTTTTCTAAAGCCGAAGTCGGCAAAAGGGCATAGGTCGAAATTATAGCCCGAAAATCGGCATATGGGATAGGTCGAACCTTCAAAATACCATAACTTAATCAAAACTCACAGCATTTTCAAAAGCTAGGGCGTTTTAATCATAGTTTGGCCTCTAGATCTATCGTACATTTAAAGTACGAAACGTGATTCTGGGTCGGAACATAGGTCAAAATTATAGTCCGAAATTCGGCATATGGGCAGATTCCAGATTTAGGAAGGGTCTTACTAGCAAGCTTTCAAACTGCTTGAGATATATGGTCTTTATCGCTGGCTGGGGGTGTCGGAGGTGGTCGTGTCATATGCCGATATGCCAAAAATCTTGGATACAATTTTCAATAATTACATTTCATAAATGGACTTACCTCTGAGCATGGTGGCACAGCTGCCTTTAAATACGCTGCGCAGACCGCCTTCCTTGTACAGCTTGGCGGCGCAATCAAGCATACCGTTGTATTTCTTAACGCCACCGGGACCGGTGCCCTGGGTTTGGAGGAGCACTTTGATGCGCTCACCGGGCGCCATGATGAATGTGGAGAATATGCCAGAAAACGAGCCGGCAACAAAGATTTGGGAATATGTGAGCTTGGCATCCTCGCCGCGCTGCTGCAAACGCTTGCCGAGCGCATAACCGGCAAAGCACATGGCAAAGATGGGCGCCACGCCCGTCAACGGCGCCGACATGCCCTTGTAGAGACCGCGGACGCCCTCGTTGCGTATCGTCTTGGCGGCACAATCGAAAGTGCCGCGATACAAAGGCTGCTCCCCAGGCGCTGGTCGGGGCATCGTTTGCAGGCGCACCTTAATCGTGTCGAGCGGATGTCCGGATAGCACATTGCAAATGCCACCAAAGCCTCCAGTAATGAACGATTTAACAGGATTGGCCTTGCGCTCTGTGGTCACACTCTCCACATTTTCGACCTTAACTGCCATGTTAGCCGAATTTGAAAGCCTGCAAAAATATTAAATCATTAAGTTAGAAAAAGGTATTTAAATTGTCGCGATTGCTCCAGTTTCTCAAATTATTCGGATATCGTTTGTGACAATGTGCTATAAAATGACACGTTCGTAATAGAATTACATCAATATATTTAATGGATCTTAATTACAAAAGTCTGAGCTGATAATGATTATTGGCGCCCTTCTATTAAACATTGCAACTTAATGTTCGTACTATAAAATTACAATTTACGGCTGGACAAACACCCAAACATATATTATTTTTAAATTAGAAACATATTTAATTACTGATACTGAAACACTTGTATTTTATTTCCGCCGCCCACTCGTTTGTTTACTTATCAAATGTTTCGAAATCGCCTTGTTGGAATTTGCACTCTGCCCATAATCATTGCCTAATCTCTGGCTGGTCATTGTACTAAACTAGATAAGGATTAGCGCGCGTTCAGTACAAGCCCTACAATTGTTATGCCACCATTTGAAGGACTTCACTCAGACAGCGAGACTTCTGCTCAAATGCTTCTCACCTGAACGATCAGCAGGAATAGTCAACAAGCTCCAAAATAACGCTGTCGTGGCGCTGGCAGCACCAAACGGCAGTTTGAGTGTGAGTGCGAGTGAATAAGTGGCTCAGCGGAACCTGTTGCTGGCAGCAGTGCGAAGCGTTTACTGATTGGCCTGCAAATGCCAATAATGTTGTCTGCGAAAGTGAACAGGTTGCGTTATCAACACATTATGCCAGAGATTTTGGGGCGACTGGGGAAGGCGTGTTACGTACCAATAAAATCTTGATTTCCACTCACAGCCACTGCATTGCCGGCACAATTGGGGTTCAAAGTCCGTTATCTGTCACCGTGTATTTTTGAATCGACGAAGATACAGAATCACGCCGTATTCAGTATTTATTTTTGTTTGGCTGCAATAGATTTGTTTACTTTCTTATCAACGATAATGGTGCGGCCTGCCAAAAACATACCCAAATCCGAATCTGTGTAAATTGTTTTGTGTAATGGAATCTTCAAGCTAGAGATGAGCACAATCAACTCAGCACGAACAAATAATTAACAGGTACGATTGGGATTTAAAGTCACAACTGCAAGTTGCACGCAATAAGCTATTTTTTAATATTATTTAATATATTAATAAATTTATTTTATAGATGGTGTGATTTATTTGGTAATTGTACAGCTTGTTACTTGATATAATAGACAGAACACGAAATCTAAGCACGACCCGGTTCCATCACTATTACATGTTGACAAGTAGCCCTGCCAACTTGCTTAAAACCCAACAACATTTGCACAGCTGTTCGCAACTGCCAAAAACCACTCGTATCTAAACATTCACATTTAATTACATAAGATTTTACCTAAAATCCATTTTTAAAAATAGCATCTAATTGGCGCACAGCCTTCAAAAATACTCTATGAATACAACAAATCATTGGCCAATTCCACACCAACGAAAACCGCTGCTGTCGAGGGAAAAGCACGTATTAATACTGGAGAAGCTCCACGAAACAACGCCTTGGGACCCTCCGTTGCCATTAAATCACGAAAAACACTTCGAATCCCATGCTTATAGGTGCCCTCAGGCGCTGTTAGCAATAGAGAAGGCTGATTAATTGAGTTCAGAATGGATACTAGTTTAGTTTACTAACCGGATTGTAGTCGACTCTTAAGCAGATCAAAAGGCACAGCTAGGGACCAGAATGTAATGCCAGCCATGCCGCCAGCAAATATCGTAGAAATTGCTGTTATATTCCCCGCTGGCGACCGCCGTCTCGCCAAATCCTGTAAGGCCTCATATACAACAAAATATACACCAGTGGGTGAATCTAAAAATATAGTGCAGTTTTAGGAGAAAAAGATTACATCATTTTATATATAAGCATTTGTATATAGTTATTACTCACTCACCTCTCAGAATGCCTGCACAGGTGCCTTTGTAGAGACTACGCATGCCACCTTGTCTGTAGAGTTTTATAGCTGTATCCATCATGCCATTGTACATGGGTGGCCGTGTCAATGGCTGCGTTTGCAGCAGCACCTTAATGCGATCTGTTGGTACGGCCATCAGGGCTGAACAAATACCAGTGCCAACGCCGGCCATAAAGATCTGTGTGTAATTCAGCTTTATATGTTCACCCGTTTGGAACAGCCGCTTGCCTGCCGCATAAACAGCAAAAATCACTGCATAAATGGGCACTACACCAACCAAGGGAGCAGAAATTCCTCGATAGAAACCACGAAATCCTTCAGCTCGAAAAGTCTTCACAGTGCAGTCTACGATCCCTTTGTATCTCGGTGGATCGCCTGCTGCTGACGAAGGCATCGTCTGCAGCCGCACCTAAGAGTAAACAATAAGTTGTAAATGAATTACCTCACTGTACTTTAATACCAACCTTGATTGTGTCCAATGGGTATACTGTGAGTACATTACAAATCCCACCAAAGCCTCCAGCAACAAACGATTTAAGTGGATTGGCTTTGTGGTCTGCTGTTGTTGCCGCTGCCATCTTCCAGCTGCAACTATTTACGTAAACGGAGCGGGAAAATCGCCATTGATGCGTAAGTGTATCAATGCCTGATTGCTTGTATTATGTTATCTCTGCTCCGCGATGCTGCTGCTGCTGCTGCCTATTTGTGCTGATCGAATTATGAAATTGTTCTATAGTAATCTCAATTTCCATTTCGAAGGCACAAATAGTACGAATATTCTTATCAAATTATGTAAATCACATAATTTATGAGGAGCAGAAATTTAACATTTTGCTGCAATGCTATAAACAGAAATTTAACTGTTATTCTACGCTGAACACATTAAAAGCTGGTAAAAGGGTATAATAGGTTATACAATTGTATGTAACTGGCAGAAGGAATCATCTCCGACCAGAAAAGTTATAAATATTCTCGATCAGGATAAACAGCCAAGTCTATCAACCTGTAAGCATAAATATGCGAGTGCAATAAGGTGAAAATCAGCATTATAAATAGTATTTGTTTAACAGCGAAGTTAGTGAGATGACTCTACTACATCATACTTACTTGTTGCATATTTTTAATGTATTACAAAACCGAATAATTTTTTTGCAGCAATTTTGTACCGAATTCGAGAAGTAAAGAACAATTTTTTAAGCTGTTGACTTGCTTTATCGAAAATTACATATTAATCTTGAATTTAAATGTAACGCTGCTAACAAGTTCTGACTCATATCAACAATTAGCAGAGCTATAGCAGAATCATTACAGATTAAATATCTGCATCGGCGAACAGCTGTTCTTTGTTGACAATCAAAAATACATGCTAGTGAATATTTCAAATTTATATTAATCTAATTGCTGCATTGGTAGAAGATAATGAGGTGATTGAGCTGCTTTTCGTGTGTACATAAGCACCAACCTTAACCTTATCCGCTCCAGCCCAGTCCATAGTCCTCTGGAAGCGACAGCTGATCGGCAATAAACTTCAGTGATGAGCACTGCGCCGCATCAGTGATGAGCATTGGTCACATCAGTGATGCCCATCGGTAATTGTTTATTTGGATTTGTGAGGTGAAGGTTAAAACTCAACAACATTTGCATAGATGTTCGGCATTCATTTAAAAGTACTTGTATCAAAATATTCACATAGAATTACATTAAATTTTGACTAAAATAAAGTATAAATAGCTTCTAATTGGCACACAACCTTTAAAACGAGTCTAAGAATCCAGGATATCATTGGCCACCTCTACGCCAATGAAAATCGCAGCTGTCTGGGGAAAAGCACGTATTAATATAGGCGAAGCTCCACGAAATAACCCCTTGGGACCCTCAGTCGCCATTAAATCCCGAAAAACACTGCGAATCCCATGCTTATAGGTACCCTCGGGCGCTGTTGAAATTAAAGAGAGAGAATTAATCCAGTTCGGTATTAAAGAATGGATAGTTTAGCTTACTAACCGGATTGTAGTCGACTCTTAAGCAGATCAAAAGGCGCAGCTAGTGACCAGAATGCAATGCCAGCCATGCCGCCAGCAAATATCGTAGAAGTTGTTGTTATATTCCCCGTTGGCGAGCGCTGTCTCGCTAAATCCTGTAAAGCCTCATAGACAACAAAATATACACCACTAGGTGATTCTGTAACAGATATGTAGAATGAAATATATTTAATACGATACTAAATTATATAGATATAAATATATATAATTATTATCCTTCACTCACCTCTCAGCATGCATGCGCAGGTGCCTTTGAAAAGACTGCGTACCCCACCCTGTCTGTAGAGCTTAATGGCTGTATCCATCATGCCATCGTACATGGGTGGTCCAGTTAAGGGCTGTGTTTGCAACAGCAGCTTAATGCGATCTGTTGGCACCGCAACCATAGCTGAGCAAATGCCAGAGCAAAGTCCGGCTATAAATATTTGTGTATAATTCAACTTCAGCTGCTCATCCGTTTGGAACAGCCGCTTGCCTGCCGCATAAACTGCAAAATCTACAGCATACAGGGGCGTTACACCAACCAAGGGAGCAGAAATGCCTCGATAGAAACCACGCAATCCCTCAGTTCGAAAAGTCTTTATAGTGCAGTCTACGATCCCTTTGTATTTGGGTGGCTGGCCAGCTGCTGTCAAAGGCATCGTCTGCAGCCGCACCTAAGAGTAAGCCAAAAATAAAAAGTTGTAAGTGAATTTCACTAGTTCAGAGTTTCTTTTTAACCAACCTTAATTGTGTCCAATGGATGCATTGTGAGTACACTGAACATTCCGCCAAAGCCTCCAGCAATAAACGATTTAAGCGGATTGGCTTTGTGGTCCGCTGTTGTTGAAGCTGCCATCTTACAACTGCAACTATTTACGTAAACAGTGAGGAAATATCGTCATCCTCCAAATAACTAATTGATACGTGCACGTGCTATGACTTTTGCTTGTGTTATGTTATCTCAGCACCGCGATGCTTCTGATTAATTATGCTGATCGAATTTGGAATTTCAGCTAAAGCCAACTCAATTTCCATTTCGAAGAAACAACAAGTACGAATTCTCTTATCGAACTATGTAAGCCACATGCTTTATGAGCAGCCACATATTTAACATTTTGTTGCAATGCTATTAACAGCAACTTTAACTGTTCTTACATATTTTTATTGTAACGCAACTATACAAAACTGAAGATAATAACTTGGTTTAGTAGGAAAGTGAGATAAGTTATTCAAGCTGTTGACTTGCTTAAGCGAAAAATTACATATTAAACTTTGATTTAAATTTAACTGCTGCTAACTGGTTCTATTTCACTGACTCTTAAGAACAATTAACAGAGCTATAGCAGAACATCTACAGACAGATGCATGCTAAGAGAAAATATAAGACGATTATTTTTACTCGCTGCTCGATTTTTACCTATTTCTTCTCAACTATGATTCAAGTACATAACACCATAAATATCTACATCTACGAACAGCTGTTCTTTGTTGACATTCAAAATGAATTAAACTTATAGTTAATATAAGGTTATATTAATCAATTACACCATTCGTGGAGGACAATGAGGTGATAGAGATGCTTTTCGTGTGGACACGGGTAAGTTTTCCCATTATACATGCGCAGCTATGCACTTATATACATAAACTTGTAAAACCAAACATATGTAATTATGCTTAAGGGAAAAATTCCTTGTCGACACTAAAAAGTTTCAAATACATACGTCCTTATTTAAATATGGTTCAGAGACTGTTAGAAGAAAGACAGATAAGAAATATAATTCAAATGACTAATCGAAATTGTGCCTTTCATGCGATAACCATCAATTGCTGTTAGACTGACGATACATAATTGACATTCTCTCTGCAAGTCTCATTTAACTAGTTCAAACTTTTATTTCAAATATAAGATACAATTTCCAAATGCATTAAATACCCAAAAATAATTATTTTCTTACAGACATAAAAGAAAATGTTGCGGTTTTGCTGTGAACACGCTGAAAACAAGACCGTGTTTTATTTGTCATCGATGTATCGAGTGTGGTAGCGCAGGGCTGCCAAAACGAGCTAAAATTGTTGCGTATGCGTGTGCAAAGCATATGCATTGCGTATTTTATTGTTTAAAACAATCAATTTGTGCAAACGGTTGTGCAAAAGCATATGTAGAACTTATGTCTGATACAAGTGCGCTGGAATTATGTATATGTCGTAGTGCGAGCTGCAGTAGCAGGCGCAAAAGAAGAAAGTGAAGCTGCTACACCCAACAACAACAACAAAAACAGCAGCAATAAATTTCGTAAAACAATCGGAAAGGAAAATAGCCTATATTTTTGTACACAAGGAACGCAAACACGCAACGTGCTTTGTAAAAAAACCAAAAAAAAAATAGTATATATATATATATTATATATACAACACGATTGCAATGTCCAATGGTGACGATGTGCTAGACAGCTGGGAGGAAATTGACGAGGCAGGCGTGAGTATTTCAAATGACATTACAGCAATCAGCAGCAGCAACAACAATAACATGTAAAAAATGCTCTGTCAAATCTCGAATAGCTTTGCATGACACTGCAAACGAAACTTCAGACCGCCAACGACGACAACAGCATCAGTACCAGCAACTTGAAACCCACCACAGCAGCTGAGTCAGCGGGAGCGAACAAAATGAAATTTCTGCAACGTCCACAAAGCCTGCAGGAGGTGAACAACAGCAGCAGCAGTGGTACGGCAACACTGGTTGCTGTGTTGCCTAAGCAAATTATGATTGCCAAAAAGCCGCAGCAATTGGCGGCAACGTTGGATGCCGATTTGAACACTGCCCCCGTTATGATGGTGCTGCACAAGTCGAACAGTGACTACGATGGCGTCAACTATGCCACGCCCGTCAGCAATCAAACGGTGAAGATATTGCGTCGACCCGCCCAGGCCGAGGAGCGTCGCGATTCAAACGGCATGCGACCCAAACAGCCAATAAAAACGCTGCAGCAGCGTGAACAGGAATACGCCCAGGCACGCCTACGCATCCTGGGCAGTGCTAAAAATCCTGAGGATGATAAGCCGTTAGTATTATATGTACTATAACAATTAGCAGCTAATGCTGTTTTTAACTTTTATCATTCTTGTCCAATTCTATCATTGAAAGTTACAGTCTGCGTGTTCCATTTTTTAGTTTTTTCGAAATTTCAATTATTCAACAATTCAACACTTCAAATTCAATCGCTTTTGATTTTTCTTATTGCTATTAACAACTCTATTTACAATTTTCTTCATAGTGTTACGCCCCCAAGTGCTTCGCCCGTGGTTGTGCCCAACTCAGTTCAAGCGGAACCCAATCCGCATCCACCGCCGCCCGCTGTCAACTTTAACAATAACAACAGCGGCAGTGTCGCCACGGCACCAGGCATGCATCGCTCTAATTCGGCGCCAAAGATGTCGCAAACAGCGCCGATGTACAACAACTTTAACAACTACTATCAGGCGCTGCCAAATCCAGCTTCCATGGGCTACTTTTTTTCGCAACAGACGCCTTCCATGCATCAGCAGCAAGTGCAACAGCAGCATCAGCAACAAGTGCAACAGCAGCAAGTGCAACTGCAGCAGCAGCAGCAAACGCCGCCACCGCCGCCGCATTACAATCAGCGCATGTCTCCATATATAACAGGTGCGCCACCGGGGCCGCCACAATCGACCAATCCTCAGCAGAGCTGGTCGCCCGTTGTGGGCGGCAGCGTATCGGCGGCGCTGTTGCGTCAGCAATCGTTGCATGCGCCGTCGTTGCAACAACAGCATCAACGAGTGCCGCCGCTGCCACCATATGTGTCGCATCCATATAATGATAATGTGCTAAGGCTTCCACGGGGTCCCTGTCCCAATGGCACCGTTGGATTTCAGATGCGTCGGTAACAGTCGCCGCAACGCATACAAAATTCTATAATTTCAATGTATACCATGCCACAATTAAACGCATGCATTCAAAAAATTGTCATTCTGAGATTGCACTGAGCAACAATTCAGTTGGTTCTCATTGCTTTATATATATTTATTCATTTTTTATATATGTGGCACATATGAACGGTGCAACAAACAACATTATATAAAACAAATTTATGACGGAGTTTGGTAGTTATCTTGTAAATTTACAAAAACGAAATACAACACAATTTTTTAATGCCTACTAATAATTAAAACAACAACAAACAAACAAAAATCAAACATAAAACCGAAAAAAAATACATATTTTACAAAACAAAACAATATTTTACTTGATGGACAAATTTTTTAACAATTTACAAGACCTTATAAATAATAGTTATAAGCTATAAATTGTGATAGCTTATACCCAGGTAAGTATATTTGTATCTGGACTTAAGTACTTCATCAGACGTAGAAATGCTACAGAAAACCAGCAAAATACCTAAATTTAGGAACTATTGCTTTAATATTACATATGATATGTGTTTCACAAAAGTAGACTGGGAAAATTTCTTATCAAAATATATGCCGATCTTGGAAGAATGCTTCTAGAAATCTAATCACTTTTTATCCATCGATCCTCATTTGACTTTAGCATCAAAATTCTGGCCGATATTTTACACACTTTTAATGTTATCGATTGCACAGCCCAATATCTCTGGTATTAAAATAGTAAAACTTGCTACAATTCTATTTTGAAGTTTTAAACGGCAGATAATTAAAATATATGGGTAATTTTTAATAATTACAGACTTTATAACTTACTGAACGCAGTTCTCCTTTTTTTAGAAATATTACAAAAATCATAAAGTTTATTAAAATTGACGATAAGGAATTTTAATTAATATTGATGTTAATACATCGGATAAACCGGTAATTAAAATTCCATTACCTTATCAGGAATGCTGATACAATACAAAAATAAAGCTATATAAATTTATTGCCTCTTTACTTTGTATCCAGCAAAATATTATAAAAATAGCAATTAATTTAATTTACATTTCCAGTTTCTCAAAAAAGTTTCACACATATTTCAATTAAATTCTTTATTTTAATTAAGATTGCTCCAAGCTTTAATGCTGATTTCTGATATTGCCAATATAAATATAATATAAAACCGAAAAAAATCAGAAATCAAATAAATTAAAAAAAAATAAACTGCACTGATTGCAGTTGTTGCAGTTACCCCAACGGTTGTTCGGTTAAGGCTCCCGAAAGGTTATCGAGGTGTTTTTGTTATTATTTTCTACAATCGCATAGCAAAACAACAAACAACAATAAGCCGAGTGCATTTGGAGCGAGTAGACAACGACGGCAACGACTTTTCGCTGGCCACTTTCTTATCAGCAAAGGCAAAAACAATCAAACAAAAAAGAAATCGTAATCAACTGGCGTCGTCGCAGGGCCGGGCCAGGTTTGCAGTTTTTTGACTACACATAAAATGTATAATTCGATCAAGTTTCAGTTGAAAACGCGTCGTCGAGCGGTGTGGTTTATTAATTGAAGACCACAACAAAAGCAGCATAAAAAGCATACAATACAAACGCCGCTTAAGAGACATTTTTCAATTGACTACGCTCTCTCAGCAAACACACACAAGTTCTCTCTCACTCGCTTTATCTCTCTCTCTCTGGGTCGCTGGTTGTGTGTGCGTGTGGCTCTCACGTCAAACGATCGTTAAACACGTGAACACGTGGGCACGAAAAACAGCAAAAACAGTTTAATAATATTTTTGCGTTAAAATGTTGCATCGCGTTTTGGTAATCGGTAGCGGTGGTCGCGAGCACGCCATCTGTTGGAAGCTCACAGAATCGGCATCAGTATCGCAAATATATGCGCTGCCCGGTAGCTTTGGCATCGCACAGCTGGGCTCAAAGTGCCAGAATCTGGACGCTGATGCATTGAATGCAAAGGATTTCGAGGTGAGTTTGCATTTTATGTTGTTTTTTTTGCGCGCGCGTCCTTCACTTAACCTTCGTGTCGAGCTTAAAGTTACACCGCAAACAGTTGCAGCTGTGATCTTTTCAACATTTTATTGCCATATTTGAGGCTGCTTTTAATACTACATTTTTTTATGGTACTCACTTAATACGGTTTTTAATGCTAACCGAGGCCTGTAAGTGAATCCAATCAAAAGCATATTTTGCAAACTCCGGCTGTAGGCTTGTGCGTGTGTGGGCGTGCTGCTTTTGTGTGCGTGCGTCTCTCTCTCTTTCTCTCTCTCTTGAAATAACTTAACCCTTGAACGGCAAGCGGTATCAAAACTTACACCAATCGCTTGGCCCTGAAGTGAACGGCAAATTAAGCTTGTGGAACAATTTAATCGTTTAATTTATTCTGAATAAACAGCAGAAGTTCAATTATTATAACTCTATGCGTAGTTCTTGAGTTCCAGTAAATGTAATTTCTTGAAGACTTTTAATTTTACTTCAAAATAATAATTGAAAGTATTTCAGTACTAACAAAATAGTTAAGATGTTTTCTATTCATGTTGTCTGAAACTTGCTTTAATGTTTTGTGTGTTTAAAGCGGCTAACAGCTCATTATTGATGGTTTTTAGAAAAATACATTTCAGAGTAACTTTTCAGTCATTAATGATTTTTAATAATTTTTTTTTAATTATAGTGCTATTTTTTTAATCTTAATTTCATAATGAATCTTCTTTTTTTTAATTGGCTAATTGATTTATTTAAAAAGAAAAAATCGTCCAACAAAGGAAGATTGTTATCTGGGTGCTATTTTTTGTTCCGCATGTAGGTAAAAACTATTCGTCTTATGAGCGAATAAATAATAATAAATAAATCTGTTTATTTAGTCATTGAAAATTGCTAAAAAAAAAAATGCGAAATATACTAAATAAGTTATGCAAAATTGCTTAGGAGCCATAATTATAATTAATACTTGTACATTTACGATCCTATTCAGGATCAACAGTCGAGTTGATTTTGTCATGTCCGTCTGTATGTTTGTAGGAAATCGCAAATAACAGATTCTGTAATAGCTATAATCAAAATATAGGTTTTTCATAAAACACATTAAATGTATTTATTTATATCAATAATATTTATTAAACTTGATCGATAACAAAGTTTATGACTTTGAATCAGTTTGTTCAGTTGTCAAGTCAAAATTTTTATATAGATTTTGATTGAATCTTTGTAAATTGTAATCGCTCGATCAATGCTAGAAAGTATGTGGAACGGATCGATAGTATTATATAAGTATATATATTATAGGTTCACCGATCGAACAATCTTGACTCGACTCTGGATGATTCAACTGATATGCGCTTAGGCATTTGTGTCAATAAATATATTTATATTAGATGTCTCAGATTTGAATTCCGCTATAAATGCCTTTACCCATTAGCAGATTCTCCGTAACGTGTTAGCGTCTGCCCGACTGGCGCCTGAGAAATACAGACGAGTATAAACAATGCCAGTTGTATATATTTAACACTTTTATTTATTGTGGCTTAATTAATTTTTCAGATCAAATTCACAGTTTGTGTTGCCTTAACTTTAAGTTGCACGAGCCCCCCGCGCCCTCCCCCTGCCCAGTTAAACCATTCCATGAAATGAACTCAGCTGAGTCGGCTGGGTCGAGAGTAGACCTCAAAGGCCTTTGCATTGTGATCGACGGTTCTGTATTCGCCCGTATAGTAATCCTTTACCTTATAGGGATGATTCCGGATGTACTCCAATGATTTCAGTATGTAATCGGGCACCTTGGGTATGTGATCGCCAACGGGATAGTAGCCAAACTCATCGGCCACATAGCTAATGCTGATGGGAATGCCTTCGGGTGAGGTGTAACTGGAACCGCCATGCACCGCAGAGCCACCCGATCCCGACCGTTGCTCAGCAATGCCATTGGACGTCTCATATTCAAAGTTATAGTCTCCATTTGGGGCCACATCCAACTGCTTTTTCAGTATTTGCGTATTTCGATCTGAGTCGGGTACATAAAGACCAGCCTGAATAACGGTGACAGCGCCTAAGAATTGTATCTACAAAAAAAAAAAATATGTTCACATTTTTAAATCGCCTTTAAAAGTTGAGTGCGACTTACGAGCAGATTGAGCAGCATTTTTTATTAATTTTTTATTCGTTTTATTTTTTAATATTTAAATATAGTTATTTTTGCTTATCTCGTCGCGGTTGTTTGTTCTAGCGCTTTAAATCAACGACTGTTTGCCTGCTTTTGGCATGCTTTCGTTTTTATATCCAATCCGCTCACCATATTTTATTTTTTTTTTTGACATTTTTGTTGTCTGTGCGGATTTTTTGGAAACCCAGTTTCGAGAGCGAAGGCGCCTCCAGACGCTCGTCATCATGGTCGTAAATTAAATGATTTTATTCGTCTTATTAATTACATTTTTAATTTTTTATTATTTTAATAATGATTTTTTAATATCACATCGACAAATTGTTTGCCGCTGCAGCAATTCTTAAAGATATTTGCCGCTTCCGATTCATTTATTGGCAACGCTTGCCCTACTCGAAGGTTGCGTGACACTTAAATTTGATATGTTATTACTTATGCTTATTACTTGTATAGTTGCTGATCTTGAGCACACTTATCGTCTTGCATTCAGTAATCCACATTTTTGTGCAAGGAAACTGATCATATTCAAGAGATCGTTGAACCAATAAAAAATGTACTTTGCCAAAGGTTTTTTTTTTGTTTTTGTTTTGTTTTTTTCATTTTCGGACTGTATTCGAGTCCAAATCTGAACCAGTTCTATTAACAATTCCCGAAACGCTTAATCTTTTTATTTTCGTATAATGTTATTAACTGTTCTAAATAAGTTATTTTGAAATACTTTCGAAGTATATTTTTTTTTTTTATATCTTAATGGGGTGGCTTCTGTTTTGTAATTTGTAATCGATTAACAGCTTGGAGACACCCTGTATGTTATGTAATATTAAAACGATATAGAAACATTATTTATTTTTTTTTATTCTTATGTTCTTCTATGATTTTAAAATAATTTAAATAAAAAGGGACTAGTAATTTTCTCAATTTTTTTTTAAAGTCATTAAGGAAGACTTGTTCTTTAGAGAAGCGAAAGTTTCCAAGGCACAATTGAAACCGTTTATGCTTAATAATAAAATTGTTTAATATAGTTAGAACTTTGCTATATATTATATATTAATACAATGTATTTATATATATAATTATATGTATTTATATATATAATTATATGTATATATATAAATCTTTCTAAAAAAACAATGGGAATTACTTGATTTATCTCTTGAGAAACAGTAGCTGAAATAGGTGTCAAGCTATATTGTCCTATAAAAAACACTTTTTATAATAGCCCAAGGCAAAAAGCTGCTTCCATTCTTGTTATTCAACGAAGCGCAACTAAACTTGATATATATTGACATATATACATATATGTCAGTTGTTATATTCCAAAAGATATTTAAGCAAAGCTTTTGGTGCTTCCCTGAGCAAATTTGCATATATAATGCAATATACTAAATCACTTGTGTTGTGCGATTGGGTCTTAAACAGTTCTTAACCAAATTTGGAAAGTGGTTACAAATTCCGAGACGCCCAAAAGTAATTCTTCACCCACAGTTTGGGAAATGGCAACCTTGGCCGTGTTGCCAAAAATGGTTCGACTAAATAGCAATCTGAACACGTCACATTATTCGAGCTGTGAACGTTCTTGAACCTTTATGGTGATGATGATGATGATGATGATGGTGGATGTGGATGTGGAGGGGGCAAATGCTGCTTTTATTTCTCTTAGCATGTTAAATAGTCTGGAACGCAGTTGCACTCGGTTTGGGGACTGTGGGTAAATCCGCTTTAAGATTGGCGCCAAATCGATTAGAACTCCGACTAAGACGCCTCGCATCAGTCACGCTCTAAAACCGGATGAGCAGGGCACGAATTCTTCAGTTTGTTGTTTATCAGGCATATCTCTTAACTGAGTCAGTTAATCTTCGTCAACGTTTTCGTTTATTGTGTTTATTTGTTTTATGATAATTATTAATTTTTTTTCTTTTTTGAGTAATAACAATATGCATGCAACTTAATGCCAACACAATTAGAAAGGAATGCTTAGTCGTTGGAACCGGCGTTTATTCTGGGCTTGCCCCGTATTAAGATGTTAACATTTGACATTTTATACCCTGCAAAAAATAGCAAGAAAAAAGAGTACTAGCAATTGGCAAAGCTCATAAGGAATATTTCTTCTAGGAGTGTGGAAAGAAATTTAATAAAGTTAATCACTAAAAAATTAAACTGAATTTCACATTTTTATATCCGTAAATTCGTATATCATTTATTATCTTAAGTGTGTAAATTTAACTTGATCATGAGTCAGCATTATTACACAATTTTGATAGCTATTCGAACATCCTCACGTCCCATATTCTTGTTGATTCCTCTCCACAAGACGTCGCTGATATTCAGAAGCCGTTGGAAAACCCGGCGAGAAAACTATTTATAGGGTATCTTTGAGTTGAGCCCTTCTGCGTTTAAAATGGATGCATTTGATTTTTGTCTTTCCAGGCCATTGCCGAATGGTGCAAGCTGAACAAGATCTCGCTGGTGGTGGTCGGACCTGAAGATCCGCTAGCGTTGGGTCTGGGCGATGTGCTGCAGAAGGCGGGCATTGCTTGCTTTGGGCCCGGCAAGCAGGGCGCCCAAATTGAGGCGGACAAGAAGTGGGCCAAGGATTTTATGCTGCGTCATGGTATACCGACAGCACGCTACGAGAGCTTCACGGATGTCAACAAGGCCAAGAAGTTTATACGCAGGTAAACCAAATAGAAGGGTTTATACCAGATCGGACCACCATATCCCATAACTCAATCAGTCGACAACTTTGCGATTGTGTTTAAACTTTTTTATCAGTCGCCTTAAATCTTCTGTTGATGTCCTCTAGCTCTGAAAACAATTTAAATTTTGTATTTACAATTAGAAGTATGAAAAATTGTATTTAAATTGAATTATCTGCAAGCGATGGACTTGGTCCTCAAAGGACCAAGGGTCTATAATTCACCCCAAGATATTTATATTTATACTGTTAGTGAAATAAGTAAAATAATTGTACAAATTATAAAATCGAACTAGAAAATATATTACGGTTTCGATCAGGCTCAATTCTTCTAGTGACAGACATCCTTCAATCTTGCATAGCAATTTAGAATTCTAATTTGTTCTTAATTCCTAATATCCATTTTGCAGTGCACCTTATCCCGCTTTGGTGGTGAAAGCAGCAGGCCTGGCAGCTGGCAAGGGCGTCGTGGTGGCCGCCAATGTCGAGGAGGCGTGTCAGGCCGTCGATGAGATTCTGGGCCAGCTGAAGTACGGCCAGGCCGGTACCACTCTGGTCGTGGAGGAGCTGCTCGAGGGCGAGGAAGTATCCCTGCTGGCCTTCACCGATGGCACCACAATCGAACCGATGCTGCCCGCCCAGGACCACAAGCGTCTGGCCAATGGCGATAGCGGACCCAACACGGGCGGCATGGGCGCCTACTGTCCCTGCCCGCTGATCAGCAAACAGGCACTCGAGCTGGTGCAGCGTGCCGTGCTGGAGCGTGCTATCAAGGGCTTGATCCAGGAGCGCATCGCCTACCAAGGTGTACTCTATGCGGGTCTCATGCTCACCCGCGATGGTCCACGTGTGCTCGAGTTCAACTGTCGCTTTGGCGATCCCGAAACACAGGTGATACTTCCGCTCCTCGAGTCCGATCTGTTTGAGGTGATGCTCGCCTGCTGTTCGGGCCAGCTGGACAAGATCTCCCTGCAGTGGCGCACTAATCTGAGTGCGGTGGGTGTCGTTTTGGCCAGCGCTGGCTATCCCGAAACGTCTACCAAGGGATGTCTCATAACAGGTGAATAAAATGCAATAAATAAATTTAAATTTTGAATCTGTTTTCGTAACGGTTTTTGTGAATTGCACTTTTAGGCAGAGTATCAATTTTATTGTATGACTAATAGTACTTAAAACTTCATTTAAACACAAACCCAAAGCCGAAATTTAGAAAACCCCCATGGGAAAATATATTTATTAAAATAGTGTTTTTTCCAAAAAATAAATACCCATTTCCAAAATATCTTTTATATGAATTCATATAATTCTTACATTGGATTTTTGTTGATAATATCATTATTTAAAAGTGATATTTTAATGTTTAATATATTAGATAGTTTTGAAAATCATATTATTAATTTTAAACTCGCCATCCGTTCGCGACTATTACTTATTAGAAATATATTTCTTGTTAGTAGAAAACATTTATATTTAATAAAAAAACAATTGTTTCTGATTTTAAACATTTTTTCGTATATTTCGAAATTATTTTTTAAAGGAAGAAAATTGTTTTAGATTTCAGGGCTATTTATTTTCCGACTGATATCACAAATGATCTACTGCGCATTTCAGGTCTGCCCGCTGCCAATACGGAGACTCAACTGATCTTTCACAGTGGCTTGGCAGTAAATGCCCAGAAGGAGCCACAGACCAATGGAGGACGAGTGCTCATCGCCGTTGCACTGGATGCCGGCCTGAGGGAGGCCGCAGCACAAGCAACCAAGTTGGCGGCAAGCATCACTTTTTCTGGGGCAGGCGCACAATATCGCACGGATATTGCACAGAAGGCGTTTAAAATGTAATTTGAATTATATATATATGAATTTGTATTAAACTACGGACTTAGAGATTGTGTATCCTTCTATTTATTTTACTTTCCAATCCTTGTAACATCCTTCAATCTTCTATCCTCTCTTTTTTACGTTTCTTTTGCTGGTTTTGCAGGGCGCCGGTTCCATCGCTCAGCTACAAGGACAGCGGCGTGGATATCGATGCTGGCGATGCTTTGGTGCAGCGCATCAAGCCACTCTGTCGTGGCACTCAGCGTCCTGGTGCCCTGGGCGGTCTTGGCGGATTCGGTGCCCTGTTTCGAATCAGCGAGCTCAGCTACAAGCAGCCAATAATCGCGGAGGCCACTCAGGGTGTGGGCGCCAAAATTCAGTTGGCGTTGCAACATGAACTCTACGATCACATTGGTTACGATCTGGTTGCCATGTGCAGCAATGATCTGCTGGAACTGGGCGCCGAGCCGGTGGCATTTCTAGATTACATTGCGTGCGGCAAGCTGCAGGTGCCACTTGCCGCACAACTTATCAAGGGCATGGCCGATGGTTGTCGGGATGCGCATTGCGCTCTTCTAGGTGAGATTCAATATTTAATCTCAACAACAACAATCAACAACTGAGCACAACTGGTGACCAACTCTTACTTATTGCACCTCTCTCCTTGTAGGTGGTGAAACCGCAGAGATGCCATCGCTATACACGGCCGGACAGTACGACATGGCCGGCTACGGTGTGGGTATCGTGGAGGAGTCGAAAGTGCTGCCCCGCTTCGATAGCTATCAGCCTGGTGACCTGGTCGTTGGAATGGCCTCGACGGGTTTGCACTGTGCCGGCTTCAATGAGCTGCTCACTCAGCTGGCTGCGGCTGGTGTGAATCTCAAGGCTGATGCGCCAGTGGGCGGCAATCCTGGCCAGAGTTTGGCTCAGGTGCTGAGCACCAGAACGCGTCTCTATAAGCCATACTTGCTGCCCCATCTGCAGGAAGGTGAGGTGAAGGGTGTGGCACATGTAACCCATGGATTGTTGCACGATATGAATCGATTGCTGCCCGATGGTTTCGATGTGGTGCTCGACTTTGGTGCGGTGCCCGTGCCCCCCATCTTTGGTTGGCTGGCGGCTCAATTGAAACTGAGCGCACAGGCGTTGCTCGAGCGGCACAATTGTGGCATTGGCATGTTGCTCGTGCTGCCCAAAGACAGTCAGCTGTGGCGCACTTCGCTGCCCGACGCCAAGGTACTCGGTGTGCTGCAGCAGCGAGATGCGCAGGCGCCAAGCAATGTGCCACGCATCCAAGTGCGCAACTTTGGGGAACAGCTCCAAAAGTTGGCTGCGCCCTTTGGCGGCCTAGGCAGCCACCAGCTGCCACAGGAGCTGGTGAAGCCGCCACAACAGCAGCTTGATTCAGCTACTCGCGAGGAGTGCTTTGAGAATGCCGCTGGACGCCGGCTGACACGCCTGCCCGCCCACTACAGAGATCCGGTACTCATCATGGGCACCGATGGCGTCGGCACCAAGCTCAAGATTGCCCAGCAAACTGGACGCAATGGCAGCGTTGGCATCGATCTGGTCGCCATGTGCGTCAACGATATACTCTGCAATGGCGCCCAACCAATCAGTTTCTCCAGCTACTATGCCTGCGGCAAGTGGCAACAGCAGCTGGGCGACCAAGTTGCAGCCGGGGTGCTCGAGGGCGCCAGACAGGCAAACAGCAGCTTTATTGGTATGTTTTTTTTTTACTTAAACTTGAAGATTTATTTATTTATTATTATTATTATTTATTTCAAGTCGTGAAAGTTTTGCAACTTTTTTTTATCTTTTTATTAAAACTTCATAATATTAGAATTACAGTTAAGTTAGTTTACTAAGTTAGTTACTAGCTCCTCTGAGGAGGAGGTCCCCAGATTGGTTAAAAAAATAATGCCAATTATTTCGGAGTGATTCTAGCGAAGTTAATCTAATTGAATAATCCCTTCCAGATGCCCACATAGCCGCCCTGCCGCTGTTGTACGAGCCGCAGGTATACGATTTGGCTGGCTTTGCGCTGGGCCTAGCCGAGCGGGATGATATCTTGCCGTGCCTGGGCGAGATACAGCCGGGCGATGTGCTCATCGGATTGCCATCGTCGGGTGTGCACAGCAACGGGTTCAGTTTGGTGCATGCGGTGCTCAAGCGTGCCGGTCTCGGTTTTAACGATCGGGCTCCATTTAGCGATCGTACGCTGGGCGAGGAGCTGCTGGTGCCGACAAAGATCTATGTGGAGGCACTGGCACCGCTGTTGGGCAACCAGTCGAAGTATGGCATCAAGGGACTCGCACACATCACCGGCGGCGGCCTCACCGAGAATATACCTCGTGTGCTGCGCAAGGAGCTGGCCGTGCGTCTGGATGCAAATAAATTCCAATTGCCACCGGTGTTTGCCTGGCTGGCAGCTGCGGGCAACATTGCGCCGGCTGAGTTGCAACGCACCTACAACTGCGGCTTGGGTCTCATCCTGGTGGTGAATCCCGGTTGTGTGGAGAATGTGATGCTAAAGCTGCACTATTCGCAGCGAGCGGCTGTTGTCGGTGAGGTGATTGCACGCAAGGATGTTAAGAAGCCGCAGGTGGTTGTCCACAATTTCGAGGCATCTCTCAAGCGCAGTCAAGAGTTACTGGGTCGACCACGTCGCCGCGTCGCTGTCCTCATCTCAGGCAACGGCAGCAATTTACAAGCGCTCATCGATGCGACGCGTGACTCGGCGCAGGCTTTGTGCGCCGACATCACGCTGGTCATTAGCAACAAGGCGGCGGTGTTGGGTCTGGAGCGTGCCGCCAAAGCTGGCATTCCATCGCTGGTCATCTCACATCGCGACTTTGCCAGCCGCGAGGATTATGATGCAGTACTGACGCGTCATTTGGTCGCCGCTCGCGTAGATTTCGTCTGCTTGGCGGGATTTATGCGTGTGCTGAGCGCACCATTTGTGCGCCAGTGGCGTGGACGTCTCATCAATATACATCCCTCGCTGCTGCCCAAATATCCGGGCTTGAATGTGCAGCAGCAGGCGCTGGACGCTGGCGAAAAGGAATCTGGCTGCACAGTTCACTTTGTCGATGAGGGCGTCGACAGCGGCGCCATTCTTGTCCAGGCGGCAGTGCCCATCCTCAAGGGCGACGATGTGGACACCCTCACACAGCGCATCCATGTCGCTGAGCATTGGGCCTTTCCACAAGCTCTGAAACTCTTGGCCAACGGCACCATCTCCCTCAGCGCCGAGGGCAAATGCTTAACCAAGCAAAACTAAGATCCTGAAAAAAATTACAAATTATTTCTCCATTTTCTTTTAATTAATATATGTAAATATTCAATATTGACAATTATTCAATATTCATTAATCATTAAACACTTTTCAAGTAGTTTCGCAACGGAAACACTATTTAATATTAATCGACAAAATCTCCCTAAAAACAAGAAAGTTTTTTCCTGAAATCATATTTAGATTTATGAACAAAATTCTTAAAATTAGAAGTCAATTATACCTAAAATATTGTTTTTTTATTTTTATTTTTTTAGAATCTTTATTAAAAAAAAAAAAAAAAAAAAAAAAACATTTTTGTGCTGAAAAAAAAACAGAAAATTAATAACTGTAGGTTTGTTTATCTAAGAGGTGTATTCTTTATATTATGTCATCATCTCTCAGTCGATATTTCGGACTGATACTGATTGTGTTTTGATTGTTTTTAAAACGATCTTTAAAAATTCTTCATTAAATAATTTATATTATTGCTATATGCAGCAGTAAAGTAAGTTTTATAATTCTGTAAGCGTTTCTTTTATCAAATACTAGATTTATTGAAACAATTATTAATTTAAACAATATATATTTCGTCTTCAGTCGCTCTATTTTGAACACATACCATATCTGATATATTTGTTTAAGCCGAATTATTCACTTTTAGGTTATTTGATTTACATTTTGAGTTTTCTTTTTATTTTCAAATTGTATTAAACATAAATATTTTTTATCTTTTTCTCGACAGTTTTTAGTCAACTATAAATAAATAACGAATTATAAAATTATAATTATATTATAACAGTCCCCCAATAACAATCTTTATTTCGGCATATATACCCGAAAATTGGCTAATATCACAAATTGTACAAATTTTCACATTCCGCTGCCCTATAGAAAGATGGAGAAGAGATTGACGATGAAGCCCCTTTCAGTCGGCTGGGCTCTATTGCCGCTGTGGACAGATTGCTGGGGACGCTTCTGGTTGCGTGGCAGATGCGGCTCCATGAAGATGCGCTCGGCTAGTTTGTCGAGACGCAGACGAAAGTATTGATTCTCCAGTATGGGCACAATTAGATTATATTTGTCGATCAGTTTATTTAGCTGCTGCACCTGCTCCGTGTGCGACTGGACAAAGGATTGCCAGGAGGCCAACTGATCGGGATGCGTCAAAGGCCACTCGCCGTAATAGACGCGCTCTGTGCGCACCTGCTGCTTGAGCTCAGCGACCGCCTCCCGAATGTCGCGACCCAGCGTTATCCATTCGGGCGTAAAACCATTGTCCAGCATTATTTTGTTCAGCTTGTGCGTGGTAAAGTCCAAATAGGGATTCTGCGATTGGGCCGTGGACAGCGGTTTGCCAGCGCCATGCAAATTATTGAAATCTCCCTTGGACATGGCCTCCTGAATAAGATCCTCGACAACGCGATCGATGCCATATTTGGTTTTGATGGCATGCTTTCCATAATAGCTGCCTCCCTTGCCCTTGCACATCAGTGCATCCTCGCCAGCCGCTGCTTTATCGATGCGATGCTCGAGGACACGTTGCTGGGCCTTCATGGCACGCACCTGTTGATATTGCTTCTGGCGCTGACTGGGCGTGCCCACGCCAATACCCTCATTCGATAAATATTGACGATGCTGTGGCGCCGTATGCCTAATATCAAACTCCATTTGCTCCTCCTCCTCCAACGGCGAATCGTCCTCGTCGCTGATGTTGCGGCGACTCTTGGCGAACTTCTCGTGCAGCGTGCGAAAAGCTTCGTCCACCTGTTGGAAGCGTTCGATGCTCGCCTCCTCGGAATCCGCATCCGGATGGACACGCTTCACCAAATCCAAATAGGCACGACGCACCGTCTCCTGATCCGCTGACTCGTGCACACCCAGCACTCGAAAGCATTGCTATGAATAAAATTATTATTATTTGTTCTTTTGCCGAATTTTAACTACTCACCTGATAAGTTTCGCGTTTTTTGACATGCAATGCGCGCCAAGAACTGCGCTGGCCCAGCGTATTTAATAAGTTGCTCAGTTTGTTGGCTGTTTGCAACATTTTGGTTATCTCGATTGAAAATGTTTGACGCAAGCCTCAAATCAACATTTGTTATTGTTATTATTCAATCGATGGCAAACGTTCAAAACAAAACAAAACAAACATTGCAATAACAGTGCGTGCAACTGCTAATGTTAAGCCGGCTGAGCCAAAAAAAAACGCAATTAGTTGTAATTAAATATGGCTGGCTTTTGTTTTCTAACTTGTTTTACTTGCCAGCTCAAACAGATCATATTTGCTAGTACTACACAAATAATTAAATGCATTGTTAATTTAAACAACCAGCAACCGAACACAACAAAACAAGCAGCCTTAACAGCACCATTAGGTGTAATAACAGCTGCATTAACAGCAGCATTTTGCTGCAAACGCTGTTAAGCTGGTGCAAATAAAAATAAGCAGAAAAATACAATTTAATTAGGTATTTTAAAGAACGCTCACTTTTATTTAAATGCTATGCAATAATATTTATAAGTAACTTAAGTAACGACAATGTGTAACTTGATCAATTTGAAAGACACCATCAAAATAATCGTTTTCTTTTAAAAAGTATCCTTTTTTATCTGAAGTATTCAATTCAATTAAATTTTGGTCTCACATTGATTTACCTGCAACTGCACCGCGACCCGCGACCAACATACTAGCCTACATTGAAAACAACTGTTGCTGCTCGGCAATTGAATAACTCGCTCTAATTATGTTAATGCTACAGTGTTTGCTGTTATTGGCCACAGCGAACAAGTAATAACATTAACATGAACTGTAATACTTAAAGTGGTATTGTTGTATTCAAACTAAAGCATTTATCGAGTTGTTATCGCTAAAAGGTGTGACAATTTTATGAATAATTTTAACAGATTTCGTGTGACCAGATTATGGTGCAGAAAACAGCTGTTGAATTATTCGCATCCTTCGGTCACACAGTACCAAAAAAAACTCGTTGCACACAACAGCAAAACACGCAACAAAAATTTATATTAATTCGATTTAAAACAAAAAAACGCATTACAATTAACTACCAAACGACAATTGCCAGCCAAAGGCGTCAGCTGGCCAAATATGCCAAAGTATGTGCAGTGTTATTAGCAATACAAATTTTTAATTTAGGCAACACACACACTCAAAAAACAAAAAAAAAGAAATAATTTTTTCGTAAGTGTCGCAGAATTTACTAGTTGCTGTGTGTGCGTGCCCCACTCATGTGTGTGTTTGTATGAGTGTGTGTGTGTGAATCTTAGTACGCGTACGAGCGTATTTGTGTGTGTGTGAATGTGAAACTGTGTGTGTGACTTTGACTGCAGTTTGCGTACGTTTTTTTTGTGTGTGTTGTTGATTAAAATGTAATAAAAAAAGAACGTACACACTTTAAAGTGTAAAAGGCAACAGCCGCGCCGAGCACAACAACAACACATCCATAATTCGCTGCTATACAACACTGTGTAAGAAAAGAGAACCAAAAAAAAGAAAAAAATAGCAGCATGTCGCGTCGGTGTGTGTGTGTGCCTGTGTTTGTGTGTCTCGTCTCGTCACGGTCTATGCGTGTATATGTGTGCTAGTGCAATAGTATTTGTGTTAAATAATGTTTAAACATTTTGTATAATTCGCACAAACTCTTTTTATGCGTTTTGCAGTTCAACTAAAGGTGAGTAATGTCGTGTTAACATTGATTATAAACAAATGTTTGACCAGTCAAAAGTTCGTCAACAGTCGTTCTCCCCCTTCTCTCCTACTTTATGCTGTGTCAATTTGCTCTCGCTCTCTTAATTTCATTGCGTCTCATTTTGAAGTGTAATTTTTTGTAGATGCCTTTTTAATTTTAATTTGCTATGCGCGATTCGCGCGCTTATTGTGAATGCGCAAAGCGCACAAACAAACGTCAAATGTCAGACAAGCCGCTCTTACTGCTAACAGTGCTCTCTCTCACATACTCTCATCAATTACAGTGTGTGTGTGTTAGTTTTATTTGTTTTTGTCTAACTTGGTATTTTAGTTGGAAAAACTAAAACTATTGTTTTTTACAAGATTGTCTTGACTTAACAACAGTTGCCATTCGTTATTCTTATTGCCTTTTACCTGTTTTGCATTTCGGTTTTTATTTGATTAGGCGTGAAACACACACTTATACAACGATAACACGAATTCTGATAAGAATTAATTGTTTGAAACGGACATGCCAATAACTACAGACAAAATGGCATAGAGTGAAATAACATTCAGACTTGTTAACATTTGCCGAAATGTTAAATCTGGAAATATCAAAGCGATTAAAAAGATCAGTTTCATGCACAATAAAAAATAAAATGAATTGATATTTGATATATATTACTAGACTAATGCTAACAAAACTATAATAATTAATTATTATAATTTGTTTAACTTGATGATGATCCCACACAAATTGATTTATGCCATAAAATTACAAAATAAAAGCAAACCTTATTACAAGAGAAGTGCCAACAGCATCAACAACAAACAAACAAATAATAAAAAAAAACTCATAACAGGAGAAGCATTTGTTGTTGATTTTCGCACGGTTTCAGATTCCAATGCATTGGCAACACTAGCGCTAACTAGCAGCAACAACAAACACACACACACAACGACACACTCACTCACAAGGAGAGCCAGAAAAAGTAACAACAAACAATAGGCGAAAACGTCAGGCGCGCGCTCTCTCTTCCTCTCTCAATTGTTATTTTTTACGTGACTGCTGCTCTCAAACATTCATTCACAATTTTACAGTAGCTGCGAGCGAGAGCGTAAAAGGTGTAATGCGCGGCAATACAAAACAAAGTAGGCAACATATGTTGTTAAAAAAATATTATCATGCTAAATAAAATGCAAGCTGAAATAAATATAATAAAATAATATTATTGAAATTATGCCTAATGATCGTCATTAAGAGTGTATAACTGCAGTTAACATATTTGAGGCTCTCCCGCCGTTTTAATCAGTCGGTCTCTCTTTTCAAGGCAAAATTTAAAAAACGCGAGCACCACCTGTTAAATAACATTCTGCCTAACATGAACAATTTGAGTCAACATTTCGTCTCTCTGTCGACACACTTAACAGACCCGGTTAGCAGTTGGCGCCAGTGCTTACAGTTTTTATTCCTCAGTAACAGAACGTCGTCGCGCCGCATAAGATGTGAGAAGAAAGAGCGATAGCGAATATCGTGAAACATTTTTCCATCTTCACGCGCCCGTCAAACGGATAAACGCCATGCCAAATAAATAAATATATATTTTACAAATTATAAAAGTGTATGTGCAATAAGTGTAAAGGTTAATGCAAAGCAAAATTTATAAGTAAAAATCAAATAATGCAAAGGCAAAAGTAAAAGCAAATATAATAAGTAAGTTGTGTTTATTAATTATTTGTGACAAAAGCCCCACAACAAAAACAACAACGCCGCGTTAAAATTACCGTTGCCGTCGAAGTCGCGGCAAGTAGAGCAACGCCGCCGCGCCTCTTCCGCCCCCTTTTGACCAACCAATACACGCATACATAAACACACATATATACATACATATACATAAATGCGAAATATTTTTATTATTACCTCTCTCGCTCACTCGTACGCTCGCCGACTGTTTCGATCTCTGCGGCGCCTGCAAATGTTATGCAAATTAATTAAAGCGTTAGCAACAACAACAATCAACAGCAGCATAAAATACAAATTTCGCTTTCGCAAAGATGGCAAAAAAACAACAAAAACAAGAGAAAAAAATCCGTAGAGAAAAAGTGAAATGCGCATTGACTTCATCAAAGTAGAGTTGTATTTTTTGTTGTTGGACATTTTTCAAAACGGCACTTGGCGCTTATTGGATCTCTCTCGCTCACACGTAACGGAACTGCCGCCATGGCGCTCTCAATGCTGTTGTTGTTGTAAGCACAAAGCGAACGCCAAAAAAAAAAGAAAAAAAAACGGTTATGCGTGCGTTGCCCTTTGAGCTGCCTATGCCTACAGCAGCAACAACATAATAATGAATGAAATACTACAAAAACAACTGAGCGGGGCAATTTTTCTGTGCTCTCTCTCGTACACACACATAAATACATAAGAATTTAATGTACTTACAAACTCATTACATGTTGTTGTTGCTTTTAGGTTTTTGATTTTTTTGTATTTATCACCTGCTGTTTTTCCATCAGCGCGAGTTGCGCGCACTCGAAAAAATCGCAGCTGCTGCATCGAAACCGTTGGCAACTCAGCGCCTCCTCTTTTGCTTATATTGTGGTTGGCAACTCTGTAAATGCAGTTGCGATCAACAGCTGTTAAGAAATGACGGCAGCAAAACTAACATTCTCTTGTGTGTTGTGTGTTGACATTCGTCTTAATGTGATTAACAGCTGTTGAGAGAGAAAGAGAAACAGAGAGAGAGAGAGCAAAAATAGAGTTTGAGAGTGTGAAAGAGATCATTGTCCTTGGTTTTTGTTATAGTTGTTGTTGTTCTGTGATTTTGTTGTACAACTTTGATGTGACGAATTTTTGATAAGCTGGGCACACTTTTAATTATTGCTGTATTTAATCTAACTATAAATTTTAATTTACAGCCCCAAAAAAAAAAATAATAAAAACTTAAATCGCCTCAACAAAAAGCAATAAATAAATAAATTACAAAAAATAGAAGTAATACCGAGCAAAATTAAAATTAAAAGATAAAGAAAAAAGCACATTAAAATTCGTAGCCATTAGCTTTAACAAAGAAAATAACAAACGCATAACATTTATGAATCGAAAACTTCATAAAGCCTATACAAATACGCCTTCCAATAGTTATATATATATATACATTATACCGTTATATATACATTCATAACAAATAATAAGAAAGAGCCAACGAATTTTGGCCAATTAGTTTATAAAGTGCGTTAATTCTAACGATGCAATCAAATCATTAAAATATTATTAGAATATACATGAAATATATATATACAAATATACATACATACATTTCTTATAACAACGAAGAAAAAAAATATAAAAATAAATTATCAGCTTGCTTACAAAAAATAAAATCAACGCAATTACTTTAGAAAATTTACTTTAAAAATGAAAAAGAAAAATAAATAAAAATTGTATATATAACAAGTGCAAATTAAAAAAAAAAGAAGAAAATCAATTTTTTTATATGCGCCCAAGTGCTTAAGCAACAACAACAACACCAATAACAAAAACAAAAATTCCAAAAAATGTAAAAAACATATTTATATATATATATCCATATATATATGTATATGTATATATTTATACAACAAAAACCTCAATCAACATAGAAAATCGAGCAATATTACTCATAAATAAAAATTATTAATAATTACAAATAAAAATTTATATAAAAATCGAAATTGTTAAATGTTAACGAAACAACAACTACTAAAAAAACAACAACTAAGCCAGCAACCTGCCAACATTAAAAAACAACAACAAGAAGAACAACTCATGCGGTGCCCAAAAGCTAACGTAAGCCTTAGCTCCTCCCCCGCAACAGCAGCAGCAGCAGCACAATACCAACAACAACTACAACAACAAGAAAAACAACAACAACGGTCAAAAGTTAACGGGAGCAACTCGGCGTCATTTGTCGTCGCAGTTCTTCTCAAATTCTCAGGAGTTGTTGTTGCTTCCACGCATTAACATTTGGATTAGTCCCCCTCTACACTATACCCCCACCCTCCCCTCACCACCCAAAAAAACCCCACTGAGGCACTCATGTAGGGGCATTCGGAGCAACACCAATCTCAACAAAAACAACAACAACACCAGCGGGACATGGATATGAAAAAACTAACGAAACCACGGTGAGTAATTTGAATAATAATAATAGTTATTTCTCAATTTGAATTTTGAATATTAATAATAAATCATTTACTGCAATCATTGATTTTTAAGTAAAAACTGATAAAAAGAAGGAACATATTTTTTTAACGAAATTAATTTGATGCAATTAATAATGCATCTGATTTATCTGATTTATTAAATTAATAAGTTCAATTGAATTCATGTGATTTGCTCATGTGATTAAAACGATCAGAGCAGGAAAACATGAAAAGATTTTAAAGGAATATTTTGATGTTTTAGTTTCTATTTGGCAAGATCTGATGGATCAAATAGATATGCAGAGTAAATGTGCAGAGATCAACGAACAATTGTCAAAGCCAGATGTTAGCAATTCAGATACTTTCAAATACGATATGTATTTTTAAAATAATAAAATAAAAAAATATAAAATTAATATTATATACTTACATACTGGATTTTCGTCTATTTTTAAATAGTAAATTCACTTATTTGCACTGGTTTGGTTTACATTTCGAAGAAAATACATACCCGCCTAATGCGCCTAATATTGATGTGTGAATAAAGCTAACGAGAGAGAAAAAGAGAGAGGGCATGATAAAATGTCGCCGTCTCTTTTCGTCGCGTGCCTTAGCCTTCAAAGCGTGGGAAATGCTAACAAATAGTTCTCTCTGACTGTAAATAAGTTTTTATAAATTTGTTTAATATAACTTAATCAGTTAAAGCATGCGACGTGCTCAAGCATAAATAGGGGCATGCATCAGGTGCATATCATGATCGTTTTGATCGATCTCTCTCTCTCTCTCTCTCACACACACTCTCTCGTTGCTTATCTGCTGTGATTTATTATTGTAAAGGGTTGCGGTTTATTTAAACCACTTCCTGTTCTACCAAAGTCAACAGCAACTTGAATGCAAATTTTTTGAAATACTACAACTTCAATTAGAACTCATGTATTAATTTAGATCATAAACTCAAACGAACCTTCAACTCAATAAAAAAAAAAAACAATAAAATTGTATTATGATTTGGTTCCGCTACAAAAAATGCAAATATTGTCGAATAAATCGGATTTAGTTCGTTAAATTAGGTATGCAGTTTCTGTTCTTTTTTTTACCGTTGCTAACTGCTATGATGAGCTGACGGAGGTTTGGAGAAGGTTTGATGGGGGTGTGGGTGTGGGTATTGCTTGGGAAGTTGCGTTCTCAAGAAATAGACGGCAAAAGAAATCTGTTATGGTTAAACTTTACGCGCACCCGTAAAAACTTTTCGACAAATTGCAGCGAAAAGTGCACACAATGCTTGCAACAAGAAGAAGCAGGGGAAAAAAGTCAGCTGAACAAGAAGAAGATTCAGCAGCAGGCGAAACAGTGCGTGGCGACGCCGACAAAAAAACAACTTAAAATAAAAACTATATACATAAGTATGAAAAAAGGAAATGGAAATGAAAATGAGAGAAAAAAAAACTTACATTCTTCTACTTTGGTCAAGGTGGGCACTAAATAGAGCTCTGTGTAGGACAGGGACAGGCGGTGCAGGGTAAAAAGTAAAACGGCATTCAAGAAAACCGCAAACTTGGCAGCACTCTCTCTCGCTCTCTCTTTCGCTTGCTTGCTTGCTCTCTCTCTCTCTCTCTCTCTGCAGCTGTTATCGTCTGCTTGTGTGGCTGTTGCTTTCGCTCTGTTTATTGCCTGGCGCTAGAAGCAACTGGGGACCATTTTTTGGTGGTTGTCTTCGCCCCCAACAACCCTCTCCCCCTCCTCGTTTCGTTTACTTCTTAAGTCGTAATGTGGGCGTAGAATTTTCAATTATACATTTTAGTGGTCGCCGCAACTCATTGACAGTAGAAGAAATAAAAAAGAAGGGCAAAAGGAATAGATATGAAAAGGAAAAGGGGAGCGTGGGAGAGGCAGGCAATACGCAGAAATGAGAAAAGTTTTCCCTTGCAACTTGGATGTGAATATGTCTGCGAATTTCCGGATTTTTATATATATATGTATATATATATGTGTGTGTGTGTGTGTGTGTGTGTGCGGGTGTAATGTCGCAGTAGGAAGACAGCAGCGGCAGCAGCATCAGATAATACAGATACATATATGTGCACATATGTTTCACGGATTACTTAAATAGAGAGTAAGAAAAAGAAAGCTCATCTAAATGGCAAACTTAAAAAGTTCATTAAGTATTAATATCCATATGGGTCTTATTGGTAGAACCTATACACAATCACTATTCAGATGATTCAAATATAAATCTCATTCCCTGACATACAAGAGGAGTAATTGCTAAATAAATAAAAATAATTAAATAAATAAAGACTGTGCTACAACATTCGAGTAATTTATTATAGCCTGAAAGCATAAAGAATGGGAAAACGTTTTTTATAATCTTTATTTACAATCAGTTAATTTTATAGCTACAATGAACCCGACAAAATTGATCCAGCTCCAACAACAATTTCAAATATTTATTTTAAATCTTTTTGAAAGGTCAAAAGTCACTTTACATGCCTAAATTATCGTATAAATTAATTGCCTGTAGTTTTTCACATTTCATATTTTAATTTTCTAGTCTTTTTGGATTTAAGTGTTGAATACCTACCTAGGGTGTAACTGAAATGTTACTTAGATTAATATTTTGATATCTTTAACGTTTTTGCTTCTGTTTGTTAGCCTCAATCCTCAAATTTTTTAATCATTATAAATTTTGTTTTTGTTTTTAATATTTTTATATATGTGAAATATTCTAGTTACAAACCTTTTAGAAATATTAACACTATGTTGGTGTCGCCATCTAGCGATCGCTACACACAAACTAAAACTATGCTTATCAAATTTTAATTTCTCGAAATTTGCAATTTGCGAGCGCGAAATCCCTGTTTGCGCCATGCCGCATGCCACACGGTGTCGCCTTTAGCTCTTGTCATGTGCTGCAATATTAGGCAAACGCACACACACACACACACACATACACTTACACATGCAGCTGCACTAGAACGTAAGCTTCTGGGTTTTTGTGGTTTTTCCGCATCGCACTTCAAATTGCCCTAACTTATTCACTACTTTTCTTTTAGTTTTTTTGCGAATTTCTTTCCTTGAATTATTTAAATTCGTCAGTGTTGTTGGGTGGTGTGTTCCATCTGTGTGTGCGAATGTGTGCATGTGTGTGTGTCTCTTAGTTATGAATAGTCAAGTGAGTGCAAGTGCCATATTTCTGATTTATTGTGCACACTTCTTTAAGGATTGACTGTAAAAAGATGAGAATTGCCAGCAATTTGAAATATTTATTGTTTTTCAAATAACTTAACTATTTGTCAAAGTTGGATTGGGAAACCTTGATTATTGATTTATTTAATGCTCCTTTTAAACTTTAAAAGCTTCAAATCAAATAATTATTTTGGAAAATTACAAATAAATACAATTTAATTGGTTTTAAATATACTAAATTATATAAAACAATTTCTTAAGATAAATTTGAACTCTTTGCTGCTAAATACTTTTGCACAATTCTGAAGCAATTTCATTCGATTCGGAGCATAAAAAGATTTTGTTCACAGTAGAAATCAAGAACAAAACACAAATCGATTGTTTCGATTGTGATATTGATTATTTGTTGTTAAGAAATAAGTTTAATTACCTTTCTCTTACTCAAATATAATTACACAACTTACTTCAATGCAAGTGCTTAACAACTGTCGCCGTGCTCCAATCATTAAGCAACGGACAGATATTTGGCAATATGTGTTTATATACAGTGGTTCACAAAATGGTTGGACCAGTGCCTAGCACCAATTTTAATTGCTTGCCATAAACTCATTATTCAATATTTTTCAAAAATTCCAAAGACCCATGGCAGGTACATATATTAACCACAAAAATGAATATATGACCCTAACAAAATTGGGGTTTCCCCACCCACTAGGTCGGGTTATGCAAAAAATGACCTAAATTATAGGTCACAAAATGTTGGACCAGGTACTTTATGGACACCTGCGTGCCATAAAACCCGGATTTTTTTTACCTAAAATTGAATTTTTTCGGTATAAATAGACCAATCCTTCTAAGTCAGTTTAGTTATAATCTGCATTTCGGATGCAACCTGCACACAAGGACTATGGGTAAATGGACTACCATTGAGCAAAGTAAACTCATCCTGGAACACTTAAAAATCGGATATTCATATCGCCAAATAGCTAAAATGGTCAATCTAAACTCCTCAACTGTATTCCACATCATTTGGAGTTTCGTGGACGAAAATTGGACAGAGGACAAGGGCGGAATTGCACCAAACCCGATTTTCACCGAGCAGGACGAGCCAAGGATCATCAAGATTTCAAGGGGAAATCTTAAGCTATCGGCTCAAAAACTGACTCAATAGGTGCAGGATGAAATAAGGAAAAAGTTTAGTATGGAAACTGTGCTCCAAGTTCTGCACAACCATGACTTTAATGCCCGAGAACAATGGAAAAAGAAATTTGTAAAAGCAAAAATATTGGGTCTAGGATGACGTTCGTCAAAATCCACTTGGACAAGGATTTGGAGTTCTGGAACACAGTCATATTTGAATATGAGTACAAATTCAACATTTTTGACCCGGACGGATGGAGTTATGTGTGGCGACAACTCAATACTGAGGTAAAGCCCAAACACTTAAAGGCAACAGTCAAGCACGGCGGAAGAAATGTTTTGGTATGGGCATCTATCTCGGCAGCCGGTGGCGGAAATTTTGTGAAAATTGAAACAACAATGAACAGGAATGTATACTTCAATATACTAAAGGAAAATTTACTCCAAAGTGCCGAGAAGCTAGGAATCCGACGCACTTTCCGGTTCTACCAGGACAACGACCCCAAGCATAAGGCCGGAATAGTACAGTCCTGGCTTATCTGGAACCGCCCCCATGTGATAATTCCACCGGCCCAGTCTCCAGATTTAAATGTTATTGAAAATTTGTGGGCTCTGCTGGAAAATAACATCCGGAAACACAACATATTCTGCAAACAGGATCTCAAAAATGCCTTGCTGGAGGAGTGGAGCAGGATCAGTCCAGAAACTACCCGGAAGCTGGTATCTTCCATGAAAAATAGGTTAAGCGAAGTTGTTAAGGCTAAAGGATATCATACTAAGTATTAACATCCTTATTTAAGCTTTTATACGCCAAATATGTAACTTTTTTTTAAGACTGGTCCAGATTTTTGTGACATGAATTTTGGTTATGTTTTCAGATTTTGACTAATTTTAATTAATTAATTAATATTTTAATAAAAACTAAAGTTTGTTTTTCAAATGTGATATAACATTAAGCAAATTGGCATTTAAACATTTTGAATTTGTTTCCTTGTTTAAACTTTATAGCACTTTAAATTTTTTGCTAGGCACTGGTCCAACCATTTTGTGAGCCACTGTATGTATATAGATTGTATGTATACATACTTATTAAGCATACAAAAGTCGAACAAGTCAAACACAAAGGCGAACCCTTGTAAAAATACGCAGCAAATTATTTGCAAAAGGAAAATCCCAGAGCAACAACAACAACAACAACAACAGCATCAAGAAAACAGAAAACGAAATAAATGTTAAGGGAAGTGATTTACTTTATCGATGGACACATAAAACAATTTGGCAGCCCAAAAATACGTATGCGTATTCTTTCTCTCTCTCTCTCTCTCTCTTTCTCTGTCTCTTTGTAACTGCCTTTCTCGTTGTCATGCTTCGCTTTCGCTCTTTCGCTTGCATCCCTCAAGTGGCTGCTGGTGAAAAAAACATCTGTCATGGCGGTTTGTGTCCCTTCGCCATGTGCCAAATCCTTTTTCGCACAAAAATCAAAATAATAAAAAAAACCAGGAGTGCTCAGGCTGAACATGATTAACTAAAAGATACCCTGCATGTGTTCACGCAATATTCATATTTTCAAAATATTGTTAATTTTGTATTTTCTTATCTGAAAAATAATTCATAAACGGTCTTTAAATCCCTGCTGAATATATCATTAAAGAATCCCACTTGTATATAAAACATATTAATTAAAATGAATAATAAATAATAAAATCATAATATTTAAAATATATACAGTAATAAAAAATGACAAAAATCTCAATAAAATTACACAATTAATTATTTACGCATTTGAAATATAAACATTATTATTTCTTCAAACAAACTTTACATGTGTTCACAACACACTTTTTGAAACACTTTTACAGGGTGTTAAAGAGAAAATCTTTTTGCAATTTGAAAAGGAATGAAAATTACTGTATGTATGCCCTACACACACACAGTCACTCACACACATACCCACAGAGTCAAAGAAAATCAGGCTAGTGTCCTAGTGCTCTGATCTCCTTAATATCCTGTAGTCGAAAGTCATAAAACTTACGACCAGCAGAGCTTTACACTGTCTCCCCTTTGACAACCACTCCACAATGGGTAGAAATTCACGTTTTGTTTGCATAAAGTATATTTTTGTATGGGTTTTAAACCACAATCAGTTATCAGAAAATATTAACATATTGAAAACTCATCAAGAAAACTTTTTAATAAAGATGAATTTCAAACTAGCGATATTAATTTGATTGAAATGCATTTGCCGAAATGCAATCGAAACAGACAGAATAAACAGTTAAATAAATGTTTATTGAAATTTATGTTGAATAAAAAAAAATTATTGAAAAATTTCCGTTTTCAGTAGTAAATATAATTTTTCATTTACAATTATTTATAATCAGCTTTGCATTGCTTTAAGAATTATTATTATTATATTATGTTAAACATTCAAACATTTTTAGAGCACTCGAAAACAAAAACGGAAAAGTTTTGCGCAAATTGGAAAGCGTCTGATAGCTATCTGGATTTTTTTGGGCAACAAAAAGGGGGACATTTCGCCCACAGTGCCGCTTCACTGTGCCTCAATTTGTTGCACAGTCAGTCCGTCTGAATAGCTTGAGCTGCTTTACCTTTACATCCTTTTTTCTAAGTGTGGCTGATTTATAGCCTACGGGTCGGTAAGGGGTTTAGGGGGGATTGGTTGGTTGCCTGTTAAGTTAACATTCTTTTTCTTTGGCAAATGACATAATAAAAAGTATAATTTCGGCATAAAAACATCAAAATCCCCAGGGTGGTGTCTGTTTCCTTATGACCTGTGGCCAAGGTCTCTTAAAGGAAGATAGGGGCAGGGTTCGGGGGATAACCCTATATATAATATATACTCTAAGTTACCCCTCTTCCCCCATTGCTATTTCGTTAGCGTGCCTTTCGATTGTTGACTTTACGTGCGGCATATCAATTAGGTATGTGTAGGTCGATAGTAGTTTAAGTGTGTGCCAAATGGTTATTATGAAGGGGTGTACAGGGGGTGGGGGTGTTTGGGTTTAGTTTCTATTTGATTGGTAAGCTATTGGTCTTGGCTCAAATGGGGATTTTCGTTTTGGGCCATTTGAATTATTTGAACTAGAAATTGCAAATGAATCATGAATTCAGTTTGATGTGCTACACAAATTGGAACATGGATTTCCCCTCTTATAAGAATCGAAATATATATGTGTGTGCTAGATGAAATAGTTGAACTGGAATTAGTTAATTATTCATTTTCTATATTTAAGTGGCAGTGAGCAATTCAGTGTACAAATTAGATTTCTTTTTGTAAATATCCCCAAATATGATTCACATTAAAATATACATATGCAAAATAAAAAAAACAATGCCCATATTATTTATATAAAGATTTTATTTTATTTTAGTAATTTACTAAGTATATTTACAGATATGGGTTGAGTTTTTGCTTGCTTTTTCCTGATGAGTTTACTGAAAGTGAATAATAATTTTGATAATTTTGGGAAAAGGGTTCCATGCAAACTGATCTCTTCAATCTCTTGCTGCAATTGATCGAAGTTAATTTACACCGAAATAATTAAAGATTAGCTGTAAAAAGTAAGATTTTAAATAGCCAATAAGAGGCTGCCTTTTAAAATTCCTAACAAGTAATCATTTAAAAAGGGAACCACCTGAGCTGTGTTATATCTTTATTCATTGCACTCAATGCTGACCACTTTCCGAGAAACGGAGAACCTCGACCTGCTTTTCCTAATACCCTTTCTCGATGAAGCTCCTTTCGTCAAGGTGTTGTTTGTCTGATGCGCTGCTGTTCATTGCTCGGCTCTCTTATATCATTTCCAAGTACTCGACGACCTTTTTCACACCTTGCCACAAACGTATACATAAATGATTAACTGTTGCATGCTTTTGCCCGCTTCTGCCACGCCCATCAGTCAGCTGCAGTTTTAACTGAAGGACACGCGGACGGGACACACGACACATTTGTTTTTGTTGCCTTGGCGACGTGTTTTACCCATTCTCCTTTCCCCGCTGTCCACTAACTGTGTGCACTGTGTGTGTGGCAAGTGGCAATGCTGTCGCCTCTCGCATTTCACACACACAAACACACACACACACACACACAAGTGTTTGCGCCACTTTAAGTCAACAACAACAACAACGAAAACAATAACTGGGAACTGCAACTGTAACTGAAATTGCTGCCAAGTCCTTTTCTGTTGCTGTTTGGCATTTGGTTTCAATACCCTGTAAACAAAAGCGGACTAGGAGTATACACGTTGGGCTGACAAAACAGACAAATAATTTAATTTACCAAAACTAAAAACCAAATCTTATATTTAAATTAAAAAAAAAAACATTTTAAATTTCAAGGGAGTGTTTAATTTAAAAAACTTGCATATGAATGAATATTGCATAGATTGGGGAAATCACAGGAAGAAAAGCTCAATCAGAATGAAAGCTAAAGAATATTTAGAAACAGTTATTAAGATACAAGTAATTGTATTTAAAAGGAATTATAAATAAGATCCTAATCCAAATCCATTAGAAGAGACAACAAGTTAATTAGAGATTTTTTGCACTGATTTATCAAATTTTGTTTCAATATCATCAATATCAATTTCATAAAATGCCGATATTTGAATAAAATACAAATATCATTTATATCCTATAATTTAATGGCGAAGGGCAAAAGTTGAATTGAAATTATTTTTCATTTTTAAATAAGTCAATTATTTATTTCATTGCTCTTGCAGAAAAGTGATTATAACTCGATTTTGTTACTTAAATCGAGCGATAATTGTGCAAGTCACCCGTTAATGACAATGGAGACACTCATAATGGCATCGATTAAATGTAAAGAATCCGGCAATTAAACAGTGAGGTTATGTAATTAATCGAGAAAAGTTTACGGTCACACTGCAACCTGGGGGGAACTAACAGGGATATCAAGGCTATATATATATATATATATGAATAGCAACTTAACTGTGGGTGACCTTTCCGATGTTCTAGTATTGTCGACTCTCCTTGCAGCTGCCAGTCGCTCCTTGGGTGTCTATCATCCATTGCCCAAGCAGACCTCGACAAAGACGAAGAAGAAGCAGAAGTAGACGACGTCGACGCGGAAACAGTAAATAAGTTGCACTTTTACGCTGACAGGGCAAGCATTGTGAGGGGCGGAATGATAAAGGAGGGGGTGTTGTTGGGTGGGGTGTACGTTAGCGTCCTTCGTGTCTGCTGACTGCAAATAAAAACAAAAAACTTATTTTCCATTTATTTCCAGTTGACGTTTTGCTGCTTCCTTCTTTCTTTCTTACTTTCTGCTTCTGCTTCTGCATCGTTTTCTGTTATTATTATATTGGCATTGGTAAGGGAGGGGGTGTTGCTGTGTTGCTGCTGGGTGGAGGGGGTGCGGTGTTTGGAGTCTGAAGATGGGAAGACAAGCCTTTGGGCTCTCTGTTGCTTTTGCTTTTGTTTTTGTTGTTACTTGTTTGTTTGGTTTTCTGCTTAATGCGCTCAACTGGACGTGGGCTCTCTCGCTCGCTCTCTTCCGCTCTGCCCTGCTCTATCTCGCTCTCTGTCTCTCTCCCTGCGAAACATTTCCGGTGTAGGGATAAAATTTGTCGTGGTTGAAATATTGTAAGCTGAAGCCTTTATTGAAGGACTTTTTAATGAGTGTTTGTGTTTGATTGTGCAGCAGCAGCGCACGTTAAAGGAAGTCCTGTGTGGTCCTCCTTGGCTCCCCTCCCCTTTTTCCTCCGCTAGCCATCCCTACCCCCGAATCTATCACAATTTCGATCTGCTCACGTGTGAAACGTTTCACATGTAAGAGGCCATATTTGTGACTATCGGGGCTTAGGGAAATAAATGTTAACTTCCTCTCGAGAAGCCATTTTATTGGGTTGTCCATTTAAGCATTAAAATTAAAGAAGTATGTATACAAAAGTCCACACAGTGAACTATCGCATCTATAATTCGAAATTGTCCTAAAAGCAAGTCGAATTACTATAGTCGAAGAAATTTTAACAGTTGATTTTGAAATCAAGGTATAATAAATATTTCAAAATGAAGGAGGGTTTCGTTTATATTTTGCTTTTAGCAGTAAATCATAATAAAAAAAATTAATTTTTTTTGTAAATTAATAATTGTATTTTAATTGTTTTTTTTTTTTATATATATATGGATATTGCCATAGAGAATGTAAGACAATGGAATCAGGCTATAAAATGTTGTTAATGTAAAAAATAAACATTTAACGGTATGCTGGAAAATACAAAAAAAAAACTCAAGTCAACAAATGCACATTTGAGATGCCTTGTTTAGCAGCGGTATATAAACTTAAATAATTTAGTCTTTTGAATTTTTCTCCCTTGTCTGTGGTTCTCAACTAACAGCTTGACATGTCATCCCTTTCTCCACTTCTCGCTTTCTCCATTTCTATTTCTTTCTATGTCACGCACTGATTTTACTTTTGCCCGCATTCAATTTTCATAAAATGTAACAAATTATTATTAATTCTTTTATACAATTGAAATGTGTGAGAACTTTTAAAAGTTAACGCCTTGTGTGTCATAAAGTGCTACAAGTTGATAATTATTGGTTTTCATCCATTTTATTATAATTTGCTGTTTGTTGTTAAATTACACAAACAAAAAATAAAAATAATAAACAAGTTAGTCAATCAAAAATGAAGAAAATTTCAGCTTGTCAAAATTTTTGATTTCGTTTTCCATTTAACTTCAACAACACATGTGTTTTGTATTTGTGTTGTCGTTTGCCATTTGTAATTACACTTGAATAGGAGTGGGGGAGGGGTGTTTGCTGCATTACAACCTAAAAGCTGCTTGTAGTTTTTGAAGCTTTTAAACGTCATTCACACACGCTGCCCCCGACAGCAACAACAATAATTAAAAGAACAACACATTTGTATGGCTCTCCATTTATTTTAAATGGCGCTGCGCTGTTTTCGCTCTCTCATTCGTCGTTTGCCGCAATTAGGTGTTAATACGTCACTTTACTCAGCAAGAGCAACAACAAGAACAAAAACTAACTGAAATCTTGTATGCAATGCTTGCACATAAAATACGTAAAGATGTGTGTGCGCGTGTGTGTGTGAGTTAAGTTGAGCACGTTGCCGCTCTTCCGCCCGTTTTTTCTCTTTTTCCCTCTTCTCTTGATGATTGCCTCAGCCTAACGATCGATAATATGTCGTCCAACGCTGCCGTCGACGTCGCCGCTGCTCATTGCGAGCTTCCTGCTGTGTTTTTATGTGTATGTGTGTGAGAGAGTGTTTATAAATTTGTATGCATGTGTTTGTTTGTGGATTACATTGTTAGGTCCGCGCCCGCTCTCTTTCACTCTCTCTCTCTGTCTCTTCGCTGCGTATTTTGTAAACACAACGCAAACAAAATGTGCAAGTTTAACGCAAACTGTTTCTCCTCCCTTTCCACACTCACACGCATACAGACACATTCACAGTTTGTCATGCATTTGTACCTTGTTTTTGTTTATTTTATTAGTTGAGTGGCTTTTAGTCGAACATTTTTGTTGCGCTCTGTGCTATTGTTGGTTGTTGTAATGCTTATTGATTGCTGTTTGCCCAACGGGGTATTCCCCACTTCCCACAAGTACATAACCATCTAATGTTGCATACACACACACATTTATAAATATGTGTGTTTTTGTATACATTTAGAATTGTATAATTGATATTAAAATGCGGCAATGTTTACATTTACTACTTGAAGCACTTGGTGCTGACATGGAATCTGAATCGGAAAGTGGAAAGTGTTTTATGCTAATTTGTTGTGGTTGCATTTAATTGAATTCAATTTTTGTATTATTAATCAGTGCATAATGAAAATTCAGTTTTTACTTATAGAAAAAAAGTTAACAATAAAATTATAATAAATAAATAAATATGTTGTGATTTATTAATTTGCCAGCAATTGAATGAGCTTTCTTTACGCTTTGAGGAACACGCTTTCATTTCAATAAGAAATTTCAGATTAATTCAAATTATTAGTAGATTTACAAAAGGAAAAAATTGCTCTTTTACATAAATGGATTATATATTTGATATTATTGTTTACAATTAAATTAAAGTTTTAAAAAACGATCAAGATTTATTGACTTTAACAATTTTGAAAATGAGAAACTTTAATTATCCATTCATTGGACTGTTAAGAAACATAAAATATTTATTGCTTGGAAAATGAATATATGAAAAATAACAGCACTTCAAAACGATTTAAAAAATGTAATTAGTACGTAGTAGCAAAGTGATTCAAATAACATCAAATGTACATCAAAAGACTGTCATAGCAACATTTGCACAAATTCCACTACCATTTTCTATGCCGTGTTATATTTGTCAAGTAGTAGCCTAAAATAGAAGAAAGAGCTGGCGAAATGTATGCCCAATTAGCAAAGTGGCAAGTGAAAAAGAGACACATCAAAATCGCTTAACACTTGATTGGCAAGCAAAACAAATCAGGCGGCAAGGCGAAACGGCTCAAAGCACAAGGCAAGAAATAATATATACACATAGGCACACACACACAAATATATACGTATATGTATATATGTATATGCATGCAATGCACGACAACAACAAAGCTAAACAACTGTTTTACTAAAAGATATAAGAAGCAGAAACAAATAAACCGATAAAAAGCACGCGCAATTTTAGTAAGTTAAAAATAGCTAAGAAAAAAAAAATAAATAAAAAAAATGCACACATGCGACGTCGAGGCAATTATAACAAGACCTTAAAATTTGTGGCCACAAAGTGTGCAACAACAGAAACTCCCCCCAGTCGAACACCTGCTGCTAAGCGCCATATACATAAATATGTATATAATTGACATACAAAATTTGTAGATAGGTCAATTATACATAAATTCAAGTGAATAATCTAATTAAATGCGAATTGCTTAAAATTAATGATGCTCGCTCTGAGATAAAGAGAGAGAGAGAGAGATCATAAAATCAGCAGCAGCTGGCAGCATCGTTCTCTCGCTCTCTCTTTCCCCATGGAATATCATGCTGCTGCTTCTTCTTGTGTGCTGTTAAACGTGCTCTCTCTTTTGCTCTTCTTAGCTACGCTCTCTTGTAGTAGTTGCCTTCGTTGTCTATTTTTGTTGGCGCTTGAGCTGCGAGCAGCTTGTTGCCGTTTATTTATAAAACAACCGCCGGCAGCAACAACAGCAATAATAATGACAATAATAATTATAACAACAACAGCATGTGTGCGCTGCTAAACTTACTTTTCTCCGTTTTGCCTCCTTTGCTTTTGCTGGATTTTGTGGTATTTCATTTGCCATTGAATTAGAAAGAATTTGCATTCAAATCAATTGTAAATAGTAAAAGCGATTTAACAAGGACAGCTCTCTTTTTTTACTTCTGCTTTAGCTCTAAATAGAAATACAATGCAAAACAAAACCAATCCAATCAAATGATCGAATAATGTTATTCGGTATGCAATCTATGATTAGTGATTAACAGAGAGCTAACCACCATCAATAAACAATTAATTATCGACAGTTTATAAACTATATGTAAATGGCACATAATGAATCGAATACTATGAATCGATAATTCATATTGTAGACGCAGCGATATGTAATGTGACAAAATGTAATTTTCTTGTCTTTTTCTAAAGTCTTCAGTTATCGTTGCTTCACGACAAAAAAAAATATATCCAACAAGTGTTACGCATTAGCCATAATTACTTAAAAAAAAAAGCAAGTAAAAAACTTTACTGCTAGAGCAACAAGCAACTGCAGCAGCAGCAATAGTGGGGTAAAAATAAATGACGTTTATAGTATTTTTATGTTGGCCATTGTCATTAAAACTAATGCGCATATTGTAAAAAACATGTGAAAACGTTTAAAACTAAATAAAAACCAATACACATCATATGCATGCATGTATGTACATAAAATACACATACACACACACACACGCACACACATGCACATGAACATGAACAAGGGCTGATCATGGGAGTAAAGCGTATAGTTAACAAGTAGGAGTGCTATAGTCGAGTGAGCTCGACTACGATATACCCTAAACTGAATACAACTGTTAAATTTATTCCAGTTTTATTGGCGTATGTCCGTTTAACAAATGTTGCACACTCAAATGTAAGCAGAATTCGACTTATAATGCTGATCAAGATTATTATCAAATGCTACCTTTTGTCTGTTGTACATATATTTGCACGGAACTATTATACCCTTTTTATCCAATAGGTACAGCCAAGGTATTAAAATAGTGAGAACGCACGCAAAGCAGCACTCCGAATGGTCTGGCTGGCGTCAATGGACGGACTGACGGACGGACGGATGGACGACGTCAATGTTTTGTGTGTGCTCCTCGTCGGACCTGTGGGTGGCTTGGGTTGGATTTAAGTTTTGCATCTCGGTTGTTGCGTGCGTCTTTCTCTGCCTTCGTCTCTCCTCTCTCTCTCTCTCTCTCTCTCTGCGTTGACATTCATGGCGCACATGCATCTACACGATTTTCATATTGCTGTTGTTTTTGTTGTTGTTGCTGCTGTTGTTGTCAGTGATTGAAGTTTTGCATGCAAAATGAAGTGTTAATCAGCATGTTTGCTACTGCTGCTGCGACTGTGTGCGTGCGTGTGTGTGCGTGTGTGTGTGTAAGAATGGGAGAGTCACAGAGCAAGAATTGTGTGGAGAGTTGGGTGGAAGTGCGTCTACCGCATTGCGAAATGAAATTGCAGTAATGGGACAATGAGGTAGAGGGGCAGCCAAATGGGCGCCATAAAATGCGAATGAAAGAAAGAGAAAAACAGAAGCCCAACGAACAAAAGAGTTGCGTGAAGAATGTTTGACTGTTTGCGACTCGATAAAAGACCAGCTCAAAAGTCGCCGTTGCTGTTGAGAATTGTAATCGAATAGTAAACAACGTTGAAGATTGTTGTGATTACATACATACATAAATATAAATATGCAAATGCGTCAGTGAATAAAATATTGATTTTATTAATGCAAAATATAACATGATGTTGCACACTTTTAAACTGCACGAAAAGTCAAAATAAATCGACATTTTTCGCTTTGTTGCCCCAACAATGACGGGCAAGTTGATAACAAACGTAATCCTTGCTGCAACAAATCAAAATAAAAAACAAAAATTTGTAAAAAACAAGCAAATTGCACGTGACCCAAAAATGGAATCGCTTTTCGTGGTGGAATTCTGCTAATCCTACCAAATATGTTGCAGTGCAACTATTTTTTTTCTTTTTGCTAAATGTTACCAAACGACATCACTTTGTGTGCGATTGCATTTGGTTGAAAAATCGGAATATTTGTGATAACACGATTTGATACGTGACACATTTATCCGCTTGCGAAATTGTTAATATATATTTTTTACTCTTTTTTTATAATAGATATTAATAGATATTAGCATTGTTTTACGTAGCGAATATTACTGTAAACTTAATTTCATAAGTTTGCTATTTGAAAATCACTATTGAGATTAGTTGACGACATGATTATTCATATAAATATTTATATATTTTATCCAATAAAGAAAATTAAATTATGCAAATCTGAAACATAAAACGGAAGTTGATAAAGTTTATTGTAGGGGCACGATGACTGTAAGTTCAGCTGCATATGCATTCTCTGTAAGAACTATTCATCATCATCATCCAAACAATTTTGTCAAAGTTGCCGGAGCTGTTCCCGTTTCCGTTTTCGAATACAAAACACAACCCGACACACATAATTCGCCACAGTTTGTAAATTTTGGCAACTCTCTGCTACAAGTCGGTTGGTGGCTTCGCACGGACGGACATTCATTTTATTTCATTTCATACATGTGCACATTTTCTACATTTCTATTCCAATTCCATTTCTAACACACACACACACACATAGAGATAGCTGAGAACGTGTTTGTGGGCAGCGCAGACGCGTTTTGGGGGCGTCAAGTGAGCCGTGAGTTTGTTGTTGACGGCACTTGCCTGAACCTCCCCCTCCTCTTACGTGTTATTTTTTTTTGCTCTCTTCTGTCTCGTCGTCGCCGTCGCCGTCGCTCTCTGACTGTCTGTCTATTTGTCTGTCTGTCTGGCATGCAAGGTGCAGTTGAGGACTTTGGCATTTTATTAAATTACGTGCCGCACTCGTCCTACTCCACTCTCTTCTCATCAGCAGTTGTGTGTGAGTGGCTCTAACTTTGTTATACTCTGCCCCGCCTAGACTCGACTCGACTCGACTCGATGCGACTCCCCTTCCCTTCCCTTCACTACAGTATTATTTGTAAGCGGGCGTTGAAAAGAAATGAAAATGTGTTCAACTTTTTGGTTGTGGCTTATGCCATAGGTTGTGCGTGTGTGTGTGTGTGTGTGTGTGTTGGGTGGGGGATTCTAGATGCTATCAACAGTGGGTTAGCAGCAGCAAAAGAAATGAAGGTTCTCAGGCAAATTGGTTTGACGGCGACGGAATCAGAATCGGAGACGGAATCGGAGTCGGAGACAGAATTTGTGTCGGAGTCGGAGACGCAGGCGGAGACTTGTTGAAGTGGCGGACACACGATGCTGTTGCTTGTCACAATTTTGAGCAGTGTTGGGAAGTCGCGTGTCAATTAAATAGATCGATCGAAATTGTGTTATGCGATATGTGTTATCAATAAGTTGCTGTTGTAATTCTACTATTGATTTACATATGTTGATGTTCATTATTAAAAACATTTGCACACGATAAGGATTGCTTTTATCAATGTTGATAATAGGCACGGAGGTATGTCAAGCAAAGGTGCAGCTGATTATTTTCATTTTGCATTTTTTTTAATAACCAAATCCACAGAACAGGGAACAGTTAATTACAATTTAATAAAAAACATTTTGTCATTCCTTATATGAGATTTTTCAGAATTAATATAAATAAAATTATGCTCAATTGGTTAGTTTTTGGCCAAGATAAGGGAGCGTGAATTTAAAAATCGATTTGCTCGAAATGTATTAAAAATATGTATTTTAAAATTTGTAATGCAAAATGAATATAGATTAAATAAATTTTAATGCTACTGCCTTAAATTGTATACAACTCTTAGATCGGATAATTTTAACAGTGAGTCTTAATAAAACTCCAGCAAATCAAACATCTAAAAAATAGATGCCAAGTTGCCAATAAGTAATATTTCTAGTACTATTAGTATTATTTAAATGAATCGTGAATCGATCAATTTAGAAAGGAGAGAACGAATTATTTTAATTATTTATAGTTCAATATATAGTCAACTTCACCATTACTGGCAAATTCCATTAAAAATGTAGCTCGAGAGCGAACGAACTGTGATAATTGAGGCATTGATAAAGCATTACAATATCAAATGAGATAAGCTTGAGAACGCCAAGCACGTAGGAGAATAAACAGTCAACAGTCAACAGTCGGGCCTACAAAAGCACACAAAACGTGCAAAAATGTTGACAACAAAATCATATTTCAACAGCGATGAAAGATAAGCAGAAAAACTGAGGCCGCCACTACCAAAAGACGTCTTATCGGGTCAAAAACTCACAAAACTCAATGCTTATCAGGCATCTGTTAGCCCCACTCTCTCTCTCTCTCATACAGTCTCTCTCGCTCTCTCTCAGTCCCGCTCACAAATTAATTAGCGTCAAAAGTTGGACTATCAGATGAAATGTACTCGCCACCTCAAAGCTGCTTACAGCTTACAGATTATTATTAAGTTGGTTAACTTTTATGGAATTTTATATATACATTACTCTTGTCATCATCATCATCAAACATCAAAATCAACATCATCATCGTCATCGAGCAAAAAAAATTTGATTTCAATGTTGCTGCTAAAAGTTTTACAAACGAAGTCGAAATGGGATACTGATTAGGAAAATGATAAAGCTGATAATAATGAAGCCGTTGATAGACGCCGGGGCGTAGTTAATAAAGTTGCTTTGCCAAATAGCAAATAGACGCTCAGGTTGAACACGTAATATGCGTATATATATAGATACAATCATACAGATATTAAGTATACGGCACGTGTAGCAACTTACTTAATGTCGTAATGTGCAAATGAGTTGATTAACAAAAAATATTGCGTAAACTTCTAAGTAATCGATATGGCAACATGTTTATACTTGTGCAACTGATGATAACAGATTTATCGATAAGCGCTTAACTTTTTTTATACATTTTTTCTTGGGCAACTAATGCTTTATAATGGGCAACTTATCGATAATCGATTAACCTTTTGTATGGTATTTGGATGCCTAGGCAACTAATGTTAACTGATTTATCGATTCAAGGATTGAAGAATTGAATACAGAATTCAGTTGTAGTAACAATATTTACTAGTACAATTCCAATCTGTTTTGTTTACTTTTAGTATATTGTTCACTTATCTGATTAACTGAGCTATGCGCTCAATCAATATAGCAGCAGCAATTATATTGACCATTTACTTTGTATTGAATCCAAGCTAGATGTATCGATTACAATTATCAATTGATAATTGAATTGGTGGTCATTATTGCATTTCTTATCGGTGTGATATATTTACTTAGTCCATTGTATTCATGAAAAGAAAAAGTGAAAGGTTTTAGTTTTGTTTTGCTGTAAGTAATCGATTGTTATCGATTATTAGTTATCGATAAGTGGTACATGCGCTCAATAAATATGATGTAGTTCTTGCCTTATTCCTCATATGCTCAACTCTGTAATCCGCCCTTTGGTGTATACATAAGTGTGTAAGTGTAGCCTTTGTATATATGTATGTATGTAATTGTGTGTGTATGTATGCTATGTACTTGTGTTGCTGCCTTATCTGGAATATTTGCCACATTGCTCCGGCTCTCTGCTTGCACGCTCAATTAAAGCAGCCAAATCCGATGCGAAACTGCCGCCAATGAAGCTATAAAATATCAGCAGCCAACCGACCGTGCCGGGCGCACACATAAACAAAACTTCAAAGGACACTCCAAAAGTGGTAAGAGCGGGGGCGATAGTGGGGGAAGTAACCAGCCAAGAAAGGCAAGCAGTCGGAAGAGGGGTGCGGCGGAGGGTGCGCCAAAAAGAAACTGCTACTTGAAGCGAAAAAAACAAAAGGCATTGCAATGAAAAAAGCCAAAACGAGGCAGCAGCAGCAGCAACAGGACGAAGGAAGTGGCAAGGACGCAAGGCGAAGTTTGTGCGTCTGTCTGTGTGTGTATAAATAAATATGTGTGTGTGTGTGTGTGTGAGTGTGTTGGGACGAGGACAGCTTCAGCGTCGAGGACACGACGCAAGCTCAAAAGCAATGATGATTTATGTACGAGGCCAAGTCGGGTAGTGTAACTGGACTTGCAACGGAACGAAACGAAACAGAATGTGTGTCTGGAGTGTTGCCGGGTTGGTGGGGTGGGGGGAGTATGGTTGCAAGTGGGTAGACAGAGATGGGAGCACTTGAGTATTCATGCAATTTCTGGGTTATAGTCGCCATTAAACTTGCCCCAAACTAAGCCCAGGATGAAAGAGAGACACAACATCAACAAACAAACATGCAAAATGCAGCTTGCAGCTTGCAACTTGCAACTTGAAAAGATGCAAAGACTTCAAATCCAAAAACTCAACTAGACTCCCCGTCCCGTTTGTAGGCCTCACTTAGTTCAGCATTTGCATTTGGAAATTGCATGCCAAATGCACAGAGAAAAGAAGCAAGAAACGCAGAGGGTGTGTGTGTGTGTGTGTGTGTATATATGTGTGTGTGGCACAGCAGTTGACAGTTCAATGTTGCATTTCAAAGTAAGAGCAAAGGACTGAAGCGTTTTAGGCGCTCAACTTGAAGCCGTGTGTGTTGTGTGGCCATTTTAGAGAAGCACAAAGGATAAAGTAATGCAGCAGCTGCACATGCAAAACAGCAAGAAAATGTGGGGGAAAACTGCAGTCAGCCCAGCTAGAAAATGGGTTCTGTGGCACTTGGTCGCCGGCAAGGATTTGCCGCAAAAGTAGCGCCAAACAAGCAGAGTCAAGTTGATGCGCTCTGAAGAATGTGTGTGGAATGTGTGTGTTAATGTGCGCAATACTGGTGTGAAGGATGTGCATTTGCAATCAGTATCCTTCTCCTCATTATGCATTTTAAGGTTGAAATTTAAATAAAAATAACACTTTATAGCCTTAATTTTAAAATGTATTATTTATACGTATATCAACAAAAGTATTCTATAATTGAATTATTTATAAAAAAAAGGATAAACTTTGTAATCAAATCTATATAAATTTAGATTTATTCATTTAACCTTCAGTGTGTAATATCAATCTGAATATCAGAATCACAGTTTGATCTAAATTATGCTTTAGCTAGTTCAAAGTCAAGTTTTTTTCTATATTTTTTTTATATATTCGCTGTACAAAATATTGTTCCATTCAAATTTAAACGGATACAATTTTCTGTTCTTATTATAAGAATAATGCAAACAAAAGGCCCAGTATCCATTAAGCTTGATTGTTCAGTTTGTCACTACAATTTTGTCATACCCAATAATATTAGCATATTATATATTTTCTCATTAGTTTAATTACAATAGATAAAATAGATTTATTACTTTAACTTGTATATATCGAATATCGTGTCAATAGACAATATATTCTATATACTGAACCCATTAAATATGGTCAAAGGTGTTCAACTTAGCCATGTTATAACCAAGATGTCAATGGTCTAAAAGATGTCAAATACAAAATACTCATTTACTATCAAGCTTATTTCATTAAATCGACAACTTTCAGTTTGCCTAATATCAATTGAAATCGATTATCGATAACAATAAAGGCATCATTTAGCTATTTTATTTGATTCGGCTTGTTTCCTGCTTAAACTTTAAGCGATTAAGATGTTCAATTTAGCCATGTTATCACCAAGATGTCAATGGGCTAAAAGATGTCAAATACAAAATACTCATTTACTATCAAGCTTATTTCATTAAATCGATAACTTTCAGTTGGCCTGATATCAATTGAAATCGATTATCGATAACAATAAAGGCATTATTTAGCTATTTTATTTGATTCGGCTTGTTTCCTGCTTAAACTTTAAGCGATTCCTGCTTGCCACGAAATCCTCGTTGCGTTGCCTGTAGATAGCTGAAGGTCTTTTCAATTTGAATCTGATTTAAATGTTCCCATTTGCTCCGATTTGGTTGGACAACATGCAAAATGCACAAGAATTTGACGCCCATTATTTGTTTTTGTGCTGTTCGCTGGCATTTTGTGTTGCGCTTCATTAAATAAGCTTCTTCTGCTCGACACACTTTGCTTACTTAATTTATCAATACCAATTACACACACACACACAAACACTCTCTTTCTCTTTCTCACTCACTCTAACTGTTTGCTTGGCTTGTTGAAAAGTGCTTACATTGATTGATTAACTCGGAGGCGCGACTTTTCTTGCGTTTTTGCACGCTTGCGACTTTAAACGCCCGATTCTCTCTTTTGGGGGGTGGGGGTGGGTGGGTGTGCTGTGCTGTGCTGTGCTGTGTGTGTGTGTGTGTTTGTTAATTGTTGTCAAGGTTGTTTTGTTCTTGTTGTTTGCTTTTCTCATTTTTGTAGTTTATGTTTTGCTTCTTGTTTTTCGCGCCACTCGCTGTCATTTCTAGTTTTCAGCATTATTATTTTGTTGTTGTTGTTGTTTTTTTTTCATTGCTGCTTTCTTTTCCTTTAGCTTTTGGGTTGTTCATGCTTCAAAAGTTTTCAGCTGTGATTTTGGCTAATGCAATTTGGTATCCGCTTTTGTTTGTCTTTGGCCTAAATTTTGTGTTGTTCTTTGTTTTATTTTGCTTCGCTTATTTTTGGCTCATGTTGTTGTTGTAATTGTTGTTGTTGTTCCTCCTTGTTGTTGATTTGATTTTTTATTTCATTGGTTTCGGTTTTGATTTGTAAAATTGATGCCAACAAGCGTAGCATGACAGATGCCTCATTTTTTGCCCTTTCCCTTTCTCTCTGTCATTTATATTGTCGTTGCACGCTTTTCTGCTTCTTTCGCTCTTAAAAAAATATATTGTTTTAAATCTCAACATTTAGTATTAACTCTTTCGAGAGCCCGAGTGATATTGAAAAATAAATGGAATGCGAAACAAGGTCAACTTCAACCAAAAGTGAGAAAGTGAAATAAATAAAATGAAAGAAATGCAAATATCCATAAATAAAAGCCACGTAAATAGCTTAAATAAACTCAAGATAAAATATAAATATATACATGCATAATAATAATTTATATAACAAATAATTTATGCCATGGCATATCTTTCTTGCAAGACTTTCTACCAAAAAAAACCGAGCAAGAGAAACAATCAGAGAGTTTAAATTGACTGACTTACGTTGAATGCGTTGCGTTTTCAATTCCATTTAAATTTCCATTTGCATTTGCATTTCCATTACGATTGTGAAGTTTTTCTTTGTTGTTGTTGTTGTGTGGTATGCGAAATGCACACGCAGTTTGATCGATAAAATTTAAAATAGACCAAAGTGTACCCCACAAGCGACAAATAAGCCAAGGAATACAGGTGCAGCTGGTGCAGGAGAGAGTGTGGCAGTTTGTAAGGTGATTCGAAATTGGTTGCAACCATGAAGCACACAATTTGTAAACTTGAAGTTTTCTTTCTATACATATTTTCCACAAAACTTTATTTGGCATAAAAAAAACCTTGCTTAGATTTGCGCTTTTCTTTTATTTTATTTAAACAAGAATTAACTTCGGAGACTGACCACATGACACACTGCCAATTTCCACTTGCTTTTTCGCAGATACCAAAATACGTGTTCAAAATAATGAAGTGGAAACATTCAATCCAAATTTGGGTCGAGTAAAGTCCAAGGCAATGTTTTGATCTTCATTTTTAAATACCTTGACAAGTGGGCAAAAGGGGTTTAATGGTTTTTTATTTTTGCAACAGCAAAAATTGTGTTTATTTTTATTTTATGTTAGTCGACATTTAATGTTATCGATAAATGCGACCGTTTCGATTTCCGATAGCAATAAATAACACAATTTGAAACACAGAGCCTTCCAATTTATATATAGCTTACAATATCTAATTACTAAACAATTTGCAAAGTTATATTATAAAATAAATTCTCAAACTGATCTCCGACGCAATCAGGGATATCTTAAAGAGCTCAGGTTCGTTCAGGGTATCTCATAGTCTAGCATATAGTCTAACTGGTTTCGTTTCGTTATATATACATTTATAACACTCTTTGCGGCTTTCCTATATTTATATAGCATTGTTGCTGTACAGTTTGTATAGCTTCTGTTTGTATTTGCGCACAACTGATAAGTTGTCAAAGATTGCAGGCGACTCCAAGTTCGAGACTCGTATTGTATAATCGCTTATCAGTTCTCGTCATGAAAAAAACAAAAAATTAATTGAATGTTTAGATTGAAATAGAATATAAGCTTGTTGCATACAAATGAGCGAACTGTATACACATATATATATATATATATATATATATATATATATATATATATATATATATATATATATATATATATATATATTATATATATATATATTTAAAAACCACATTCGGCGCACTAGATTCCATTTAATTTTTGGTTAACCGCAAAAACGTTCTCTAGCATTTTTTCCCACAAAATGGCAACACTGGCAGCTGCTGCCTGCCCCCTGCCACATTCCAATTTCAATTCCAATTCCCTTGACGTTTTCAACTGTATCTCTGTCGCACTTTCGCTCTCTTTCTCTCTCGCTCACTCTCTTCCTCTCTGTCTTCTGGCATCACTTTTGTTTTTGTATACATATTTTGGCATTCGTTTTATCTGTTTTGTTGTGTTGTGTTTTTGTTGTGTCTTTGTTTTGTTTTGTTTTGTTTTGTTTTGTTTTCATGGCAAAAATGAGTCAGCGCACGTGTTTGTTGCCACATATTTATTGGGAACTTTTGGCATAACCCAAATAATTAGCCCAATTAATTAAGTGCTTTGCTTATGTTGGTCATGATCTAGACTATATAAGTTTATTTTATAATTGTTTACTAACTGTGGCTAGTTCAAATGCTTGATTTAGTTGCACATTTATATAGTTGATAACTCAAATAGAGGCAATTAAAAATAAAGTCTTATCATTTGGCCAATTTGTTGAGTTTGCTTTTAAATTTTATTACATTCGATCTATTTTTAATAGCGGCAATAAATCGTAAATAACTTGTGCTAAATATCTTTATTTTTTACAAAACTCATTCACTAAATTTGTAAAGATTAAATGCTCTTTAGAAATGCAATTATTTATTCAAGTATTATAATTGAATATTGGCTGACATAACTAAAAATGACTTGACCTAGGCCAAGCCGGAAAGTTGGCAGCCAATAATATAATATATACCACCATCCGATATATGAATAAAAATATTCCCAATGCTGTTTGCTTCATTGACTGCCGCTTAAATATGCAGTTTGTTTATTTTACATAACAAATCAGGCAAACTTCCTTTCACTAATCGTAAGAAAAAACTATAAAAAAAAACAAATGAAAAATCCAAATTCAAAATATACCCTACACGACCATATTTGCATACTTATCCACACATACACACTCACACACACACACACAACACACACATTCATTTATAACAGCGCAGGTCCGCGTAGAAACCCCATCGAGTCCCAATTTGTTTTGTTTTTTGTCTTTTGCACGGATATAACTCTATTTTTAGCAACAATGTATATTAATTCTGATCTTTCTTTTTGATTATCTCTTTGCAGGTGAGTCTATTAAAGATTAACTACTTAGTCGCGAGTGTTATAGCAGGCAGCTCTTCACAGCAGCTCTTGATGTATGTAAGTTTGACTTTTATGGCAGGCAGCCTGTGATTGCTCCTATTCACAATTTGTATGTGAATATGTATATATATATATATATGTATCTATGTTGTAATTTCAATCGCTGGTCACTCGAGCGAAAGTTATTTGCTTATGGCCAGGTTGCGTTGCGTGTCGCGCTGATAAAGCAACTTAACGGTAAATTTATGACAAAGTTACTAAAATCAGGCAAGGAAAAATTACAATTTTAAGTACCTTTGAAGCGTGCGAGAAAAGAGATGAAACATTGTATGGCATCTAAAATGAAAAGTGTAAAATGAAAATTTTATTATAGATTTCACTTTTGCACCTCCTCCAAACCCCTCCCTGTCCGCCCACAGCGTAGACCGACCCCAACGAGTCACAAACAAACAAAAGCTTAAAGTTTACGAGCCACATTCGCTCGATGACGTTTATGACATTCTGACCCGCTGCTCAAAGCTGACGACGATGATGCTTATTAAAAGGACCAAGAGAGACAGAGAGTACCAGTTACTGTCCTGTCCTGTCCGGACCTGTCCGTTTTGACCAGCACTCGAAACTCAACACCCTTCGAGCCATAAATGTCGACCTTCCCTTTTTTCTCGTTGAATACTGCTCTCAATCAGAAGGTGTGGAAGACTGTCTGTCAAAGGACCATAGAAAATAGAAAATAGAGTGCTCGACTACCAGATACCCTTAACCCTTGACCAAATTTGTATACTGTAAATATACAATTACAGCCTGAATATGTCTAGTGACCGATTTTATTTAATTATTAAATATATTATTTGTATTTGGATTTGTAAAATGTCTCTATTAACAAAAACTGTGACTGTAGGTTTGACTTGTTGCTATCGGTAATCGATTTGTAATGGAGAAAGCTATCGATGAAATATAATGAATAAAAATGTCTGTTACATACTTTTTACCCAAAATCATTATACCCTTCTTACTCACTTTTAATGGGTTCAGAGTATACAAATTATGAACTTACACTTGGATTAAGCACCTGTCTATAAATATAATCATATTGTTAATATTTCAGTTACATTTTCACCTTATAAGCCACAACATCAATAATTAAGCCTGGGAAAACAGTTTTAGTCCGGTTTTCTTTTCAGTCTCTCTTTCAGTTATACATTTATTTAGGAAAATTCACGATTTATTGACAATTAAAACGGGATGTGCTGACTGCTCTGATTTGATTTAAATTGGGGTCTTTTGGGGTCCATATAAAATCAATATAAATGTTTTAATTGAATTCAAAACAATAGATACAAATTTAACTTTCATTTAAAAGCAAATTGCGTTTTCGCTATTTTGTGTTTGGTGACCTGTTTTTTTAATTGAAATCTGTATTTGTTATTTGAGCCGCCAGCCAGCTAAATATTTTCTGCATTAATAAAAAAAATAAAAAATTAAAAAATCTTTGTCGGCTCGAATACATATTCAAAATATGGACGTATTTTTTTTTTTATAAAAAATTGTGGGTATGTAATATAAAAGAATAGGGAGAACTTTTATTATATATTTCTATAATTCCGTTGAATTTTTATGATATCTCAAATACACCAAAAAAGAGAGCATTTAATAGCCACCCACGCTTTATCTGAATAATATAAAAATGGAGGAGCAAACACTTGGCCAATATTCTTGTTGTGTCATCAACTTTGACCTTTTCAACTGGCTGTACCCAGCGAAGCAACACGCAGAAACGCACAGTTTGACAGTCATTGGGTTTCACTTTTCTTAGGTACATACGATGTATGTATGTAACACAGCACCCCCACTCTTTCCTTCTCACCTCCGCCTGCTTATGCCACTTGCTTGTTGTTGTTGTGTCTGTTATTGTTTAACTGGCAATGATTAATGATCTCCCCGACAACAGCAACAACAATAGGTGCGTGTGTGAGTGTGTGCGTGTGTGCGTGTGTTTTGGTGTTTTGGGGGCAAGTGGGGAGCGACCTGAAAGTCGTTGGCATCTCTTCTTTTTTTTGCCAATGACCTAGAAATGATTTTGTTTTATTTTGTGGAGCACCAACACTCTTTGTCTGGCTGGAATTGTAATTAGAATTTTCGCTTTTATTGTTTCTGATTAATTAACCCAGAAAATCGATGCCAAATAATCAGAACAACGTATAAAATATTCGAATGTTTCCGTTATTAGCGCAAACAAAAATTTTAATTGTATTTTAAAATAGATTTAGCATTTGTATTTACAAATGCCACACTTGATACACAATTGATTGAAATGTAATTGATTTGATGTACATATGATTTATTGACTTTTATTCGATTCCTGTACGTTTTAGCAGCTCAATTTGTTCAGTTAGGAATGCCCACTTTGTAATTATTATAAATCTATTTGCACATAATTTTTTAAATATGTTCGCTGTGAAAAAAATTTAGTATTTTAAGAAATGCTTTTGAAGACAAGTCCAAAATCCATATTTAACTATTTCCTTAGTTTACATTACAGAATTTTAAATAATATTTTTTACTATTCTGTCATAGACTTTGAAATATTGAACACCAAATATAAGTCAAGCATTTCATTAATGATCTTGGTTAACATTTTAGTTTCAAAAATTGGTTCGGTTCAAAAATTTGTGAAAACGATAGATTTTCAATGAGTTTAATGTCTGGAGTTCTATACTTTCTGATTTTAATACAAAAAAAAGTTTATAAAATATTTACTTTTATTTTTTGTAAAGTTATATTTACACAACATTTTTTCTCATTTTTTTATACAATCATGGGTGGTAAAATGGATCATAAAATATGGTTTAAGAGCTGTATGTTTTTCACAGATTTTTAAGACTGACTTAAAATTGGAAGATTAAAACATACCTCATTTATTGTTTGTCTTTTTTGAGTGAATTTTAGAGGATATAATTAGAGTGTATTTTGAAGTGGATCCTTATCGAGTAATTCTGTCTAGTCGGAACATTAATTACAATACTAATTCAGTGACTTTATAATTAAAAATGATTAATCTATGGAATTCAACCAACTCACTCACATTGCATGATTCGCTACTTTTTTTTATTTTATTTCCAATGAAAAATAAAATGAGTGGACAATAATTGCTTGAGTCAACCCAAATCAGTAGTTGAAATTAATTTTACCATATTTTTGACCTATAAAAATACATATGAGCTGATTTTTCAGATGAATTTCTAATGATATCATGCTGAAGTCAAAACAAAGTAACCCTCAACATCTCTCTAATATATAATCAGCAAAATTTTACTCAGACATCCCCCACTACCCCCGTCTTCATCCCACACACACACACACTCACACACATACACTAATAACTACGGGTTCAATTTTCGCTCGCTGCTTTATTTTTTATTCATTATAAGCTGCGCTGTATGCATATACATACATGTGCATGTATGTATGTGTTTGTGTGTGTGTACATTTGTGTGTATACATGTACATAAATTTGTTTTGTTATTAGCTTTTTACGTTGCTTCTCAGCGCCGACAACGCCGCGACGTCTTTGCGGCATGTGAAAAACCTGCCTCAAGGTTATTGGCTTCTTTCTGTCCGAAAAACGGTGCCAAAAGAGAGCGCAGAAAAGAAAGAAAGAAAAAAAAAACAACAACAACTGAAACAAAAACAAAACGAACAAAAATTTCTCCATTACATGATGAGGCTTCGCTTTGCTTTGCTTTGTTTTGTTGTTGATTTTTGTTTTTGTTCGCTGTCGCTGTTGCTGCTGCTGAGCTCAGCTCATTTAGCTGTTTGTTGTTATTGTTGTTGTTGTTGTTTGCTGTTGCTGCTGTTGCTAAAATAGACATACCGCAAAAATGAAACTTATCGAGTTCATTATCTTTTATATGCTCTCAGGTCTGGTCTGGCCACACACACACACACACATAATAATAATAGGGTCAAGGATTTTCATATTTTTTAATGCTGCTTAACCGTTAAAAGAACATTGATTTTTTTTTATGTTCTTTTCTTTTGGATTATGATGAATTTGGCTTTTTCTTAATTTACATGTGTAAATTATGTGTTTGTATTTATTGGCGGGTCTGAATTTTGTTTATGCTTGCGCATTATTCGGCGGCAATGTGAAGAAGTGATGCAAATGATGTGGCAAGTAGGTGAAATCAGGTGTTGTGTAAATTCCACATTGATTATGAAATGAATTTTTGCTGGCATTTAAGCATTTGGCATTTTGTTTAACCTGCAGAAAAATTTAAAGATCATATTTTCGTATGATTGGGAATTGCTTATCGTATATTGCTAATAGCTATGATAGATTTTGTAATCATTTCTCTTGTGTTGGTTATATTTCCATATTTATATGGAGACTTTAACTTTGTTTTCGTATTTGTTCTTATTATTATTTTATTAAACACTCACAAATTCAAGTAATATTTAATTAACGAACATTCCCAATTTTAATAGTTTTAAATTTATTAACATTTTTAATCATTTTTATATTACAAATTGTGGCCTAATGTAATTGGCATTGTTCCTATTAGATGAGGTATATAGCAGACAGTCCTGGATAAAATCTAATTGTCTTTTGTAATCAGTGTTCTGATAAAATAGAATTAATAGCGTAGATTTTCTGATGTGTTGGGATCAGTATTAGTATTTTGAAATTTAAAAAAATAGCACTTGGTGGCGCCAACTATTGTTTTTCAACTCTCAACTGAGTTGCTTTTATAACATTTTCAAGCGGTAAATCTTACTTGAGACCCCCACTTAAGTATATCCCCGAGAAGAAAACAAAATAATGCTTTGCACTTTAATCAACAGCGTTATGCGAACTGATTCTGTTTTTTTTTTCTCTCATTTACATTCGTCGCTGTTGCAGTTGCTGCAGCTTCTTCTGGTTGCTGCTGCAAATGGAGAAACTTCTTGCAGCACAATTTCTTGCACAACTTTTGCGTCAACAGCTGCTCGTAACTTACCGCAATATCCCTCTTGATCTAACCCAACGTCGCCACAGCCCCTCGTCCACGTTTTTGACTTTTCAACTTCTTTAACCACTTAGAATCATCAACTTGTTTTGCCTGCTTCTACTTCTTTTGCTCACTTGTTTGTGTGTGTGTGTGTGTGTGTGTGTATTATTTGCAGTTGCAGTTTTATAAAAGTTCTGCATGCCACTTTAATTTGCGCCAACAATATCAACAACAAGTGAAAGAAGCGAAGTTGTTGCTGCAGTTTGAAGCCGTCGGTCAGCATTATAATAAAGTTTACAGTTTTGCAGTCCTGCACACTTCACTTCCACTCGCATTCTACTCGGATCGGTCAACGGGGGCATTTATAATGAACTTAAATAAAGTGACCGACACGAGGCAAGGCGAGACGGAAGTAAAACGGACACGGACAAAACGGACAGCTGGAGAACACAAACACTCTTTGTAACACATTTCCACAGGCAGCGCTGTCGACGCACAGCGACGCGTGCGTCGTCACGTCAGTGACAGCAGCAACGCCAGCGCCAGCAGCAGACGTCGCTCTCTGGCTTGTCGTTGTGGTGTTGCGAGTGTGTGCGATTCATTTTGTTGTTGGCTTTTGACTGGCGCAAAAAAGGTTTTTGGCGACTGCCCGCTGCCCGCACCTTGCAGTGTCTACGCTCTCATGCTCTCTCCTCGTCTGCCTCTGCTTGGCCGTTGCTCTCTTGCTCTGCTTGCGGTGCTTGTTTTAATTTTCTTTTCTTTTTTGACAAATGAGCAAACAACAACGGCCGCCAATGTCTGTTGCCGCTGCCTCTGCTGCTGCTGCTGTTGACACTGATGACAGTTTGTCGTAAATAACAGCAAAAAAAAAGCAGTGATAGCAACAACAACAAACCTGCTTATGCAGCTCCAGGACAATTAAGTAAATACATGTGTATGCATAAATATGTATTCATTCATTAATTTGTATGTATGTGTGTATGTAAGCATCTGGCACTTGGCTTTCGATGTTGTGGAGTGTGTGCGTGTGTCTAATGAAATGTTATCGATATAATGTGCTGTTCGTTTTTATGTTCGTATGTAAACTTGTTAAGCCATGTGCAGAACTATTGTACATACAAACGTACATACGTATGTATGTACTACAGGGTATCAGAAACAATTTACATGCACACACACATTTACTCATAAATATGAAATATACTATAAAAATATGACTCATTTTATGTTATTAAAATCGAGACCTTCAAAATCACTTATCTGAAGAAACATTCAGTTCGTCAAACAAAAAATGTTTGATTTCTCATTTGGGAATGTTTTAAAATACTATTATTTTCCATCATATCTAGTTTTCAGAATTATACTTTTTGGTCGCTGTTTTGGATTTTTTAAAATTTTTCTAGCTATGTTAACTTTTAATGTTAACTTACCTTGAGTATTTATTCTTGCGTTCAAATAAAATGTTCATAATGTTGTAACTACATTTTAAGTATTTTTATTAACATGTTCCAAAACATATTATTATCTTGACCGCAGGTGTACATACATACATATGCCCAAAGCAGTCTGCTTTGCATTTGCAGATTTCATCAAATGTCAAAGCTCATGATGAATATCTGCCGTTATAAATATATACACGCCCTTACCACCATCGCCCACACTTACATCTCTAGTAGCCTTAACAACCGCAAAAGTATAAAATGAAAGAAAATGACAAAAATAACAACAACTACCAATTAAAAACTCATCAAATAGCTCAGCGCAAAACTCCCAAAGCGAAGGGCCGTCGCCGCTTTGCTTTGCCTTACTGGTCTAGCGCTCTCTCTCTCTCTTTCTCTCTTCCAGTCTTCCAGCCACCCACTCTCATCATCAAAATGACAAGAGGATGTTGTGTATGGGGGAAGAGAGCCCAAGGGAGTTGATGGCAAAACATTTTGGCAACCCACTCGCAGGCGACCTTATGTTGCCTGCCTGCCCGCCCCTCTCTCTCTTTCTCCACCACTCGCATTCAACCTTTGCAGTGTGCGTTTCTCTTGAAAGTTGTTATTGCTTGTGTAGAGGGCGGGGTAGGGGAGGAAGAGGAGGAGGCTGTTGCTTAAAAATTGTTGCTGTTTGCCGCCGGCAGCCACATTTCGTCTGCCGTTGCCAAAGCTTGTTTCGTTCCAGCGTTCCACAGCACTCGCCCCTCCCCCTCATCGTTCGTTTCTCTGTGTGTGGTGCATAAGCAGACACAAAACTTCACATTGCTTGTTTTTGTTGTTGTTGTTGCTGTCTTGTGTTTTGCTTTCCATTTTGTTGCTGTTAATTTTGTTTTTGTTGTGTGCGCGTTCGCTCTATTTGGCTCAAGTGTTGCTTCTTCTTCTTTTTGTTGTTGTTGTTGTGTTTGCTTTACTTTCAGCTGCTTTTACAGTTTACAGTTATTTTCTATTTCTTTCGTTTTTTTTTTTGCTCTCTGTGTGTGTTGTGTGGAGCATTAAAAGTTGTAAACGGCAAATAAATGAAAATAAACATTGTGTGTCTGTTTGTGTGTGTGTCTGTCTGTCTGTCTGTCTGCATTTGATTTGGGCGGTGGTTTTGCCAAAATGAGTTTAGCGACATTTTTCAATGCTGCAAATGAATTGTGATGTGAAATATAGCGATCTCACTGTGAGATCATTTGTCATTCATCATCATTTGGTATGACGTATTTTTTCCATCAAATTTAACAACACTCTCTTCAGATTTAGTTTGGTTACTGTGTTAATCAACACTGTAATTGCAAATAAAATAAAAAATAAGTAGCCTAAATCATTAATTATAATTCATATCTTTCCTTTTCTGATTCTCATATTATGCATTTAAACACCATAATTTTCTTTTGGAATGGAAATTAAATTATTTTTTTGCCATATCTCTTCATAGTTTGTGGCTTGTTGGCCAACACTGGGTCAAAATATTGATTGAAATTTGCGTCTTTGTTTTGTTCTACCTCTCTTCCTCTATATTTTTTTGCCCACTGCTCATTGGCACAATTAGCCAAACATTTTACATGTCAGAAGCATTTGTGTCATTGTCATTTTGAAAAGCCCGTCCCAAAACCTAACCCTAAACCTAACCAGAAGGAGGCAACCCCCTTCATGATCTAGGCCATCTTAATGATGTTTGGTCACTTGACGGGGTGTGAAATATTATTGACCGTACTGTGTTGTGACTCTACTGGTTGGCTACTATTCCGTATGGACTAATTCTGACTTTGGCTAAATTGATGTGGGTTTCCAACCATTTCGTTGTCTTTGTTGTCATTGTCATTTTTGTTGTTGTTTTTTATTTTTTCTGTGCACTCGTATCTATCTAGGTATCTGGCTGCGCAAACATCTATACATATACATATATCTAATGTTCCATGAGCCATGATTAATGATGAGCTTTACCCATAATGTACATATATACACATTAGTACACATATATGTATATAATATATATACATATTCGTCGTCGATAAAAGGTAGTATTGTTAAATGCATTAGAGCAATTTGGGCGTATTGAAGTCAATATCAATAAGAAATACGCTCTCAGCTTATTTGGCACAGCACACAATATAAATTTTCCATATACAGCTATGGACATCAAAATATATTATTAATTTAAGTTTTGCCCACATTTTGTTTTTATTGATAAATTAATTTATAAATAATAATAAAACAGAAAAAAGATTCAAATAGTCTAATAGGGTTAATTCTTAATAATTATCGCTTGGGACAGATCCAATCAGTATTGATTAATATTTGAATTTATTGGCAAATATACAGATTTGTTTATAATTTAATTGACTTGGCACAAGCAGTCTTTAATCTTGGGAGCATGAAATTAAGATATTTTCTAATGTTTTTACAGTTAATTTGCTCGTTTAATGGCAATACAAATTGTTGAGGCTTTCCCCTTTAAAAATATAATTCACAAACAATTGCATTTAATTGTTATGACATTTGAGCTGCCAAACATTACTTACAATTTATTTCCTTAATCAACAGCAAATGTTTAAATGATTTTGTTTTTTTTTTTTCGTATTTGTAATCGCTTTAAGCGCATTAAATAAAATGGCTAGTTTAATTGGCTATGGTTGTTTGAGAGCATTATTTAAGCTTAGTTTACTGTCAGTTGCAACATATTAACATAAAATTGCTTTTTTATATTGATTGGAAATGTTAGCAGAATTTAATGTTCCATTTGGTAAATGGCTTCATTTAATCTAGCTCTGATTTTATATGACGGCTATTTATTTAATGTCGGCCCAGAAAAAAACACAAAATGTGTATAAAAGAAATTAAAAATGAAATGTGACACTTATGATTTTTATATATTAATTTAAATTTAAAAAAAAGAATGATAAAATATAATTGGAATATTTAGAATTGATTTGTGATTGTTGCATAATAATAATGATATTGGTATTAGAGTATTTCGCAGTCGGTTCTCAATTGTTTTTTGAAGTTCCATCGCAACTTTCAATTTCCTAACTTTTTGTTTAACCCCAACATTTGCTTAAGTTGAACTCCTAAATTCGATTCCCATTTCTAAATGTGCACAACTGACTTGCCTCCAAGTTAAACTAACTTTGTTAAGTGATATATCACCTGCCGAAATCCTGTCAAGGAGCAGGGAGGGAGGGAGGGGAGGGTGCCGTGACAACTTTCCATTTCCATTATTGACATTTTGGTATATATTTTAATAACCGCAACACATCGAAGTTAAAGTGAACTCACGACGAACCGAACATTGAATTTTATACGTTATTTTAACAATCCATTTATAGAAACTAATAATAACTTTGATGCCGTTATAACTAGAACTGGGAAAGTAGAGAAACTTGTATTCAGAGTTTTATCACTGCATTTAATGTGTGTCGCTTAATGTCAACTTAAATCAATTGAAATGTCAATTACACAAAAACATGAAACGAAAAACGGGAAACGGGAAACGAACTAAAGCTCCAAGAGTGAAAGACCAAGTTTTTTTTTCTCAATACTTTGTGCCTTGTGGCATAAAGAGACATAGAGAGTGAGAGAGAGAGAGAGAAAGGGCGAGTTGGTTGGAGGGAAAATGCGGCGGCAAAGTGATGAGCCCCTGCAGGGTCTGCATTTTCCCAAGTAATTGAGTCGAACTGAAGGTGAGACGACGGACAGACAGACAGACGATGACAAAAAAGTTTATAGTTTATGTACAGTGGTCAATAAAATTAAATAAGTGTTGCATGCAATACTTAAAAATGTGTACTTAAAAATCTGAATTACATTTTTGAAAAAGCATTTAAAATACTTAAAAATATGAATTACATTTTTGAAAAAGTATTTAAGATTTGCGCAATTGTAAGTGAAAATAAGTCCAAAACCGGAAAAATATTGTTTATGATTATTGATTTTTAAATACCATATTTTTTATAGACACCACTTAAAGTTGCCCTAATTCGACACTGCTACAAAAATTAAATTAAATAAATAAATAAATTAAAATCGGTTGCTAACCCATGGTACATTTAACAGTCGGTCTTCATTTTATTTTTAGATACAGGTGGGCAACATGAAAGTTGAAAGCGAAGCACAAGCAGAGCACAAGAGAGGTGAAGAGTGGGGGTTGCAACATATTGTTGGGTAGCAACATATTGTTGGGTAGCTAAACGAAGCTGGGCTTCGGTTCGGTTTAGTTTAGTTTAGTTTAGTTATGTTTGGTAAGGTGCCAGTTTAAAAACAGGTTGACATACAACTTTGATAGTTCAAATGTCGCCAGCTGGAAAAGCCTTTTCCTGCAACTACAACGACAGTCACAGATACATTTACACAAACGGATACAAATACAACTATTTTAAAGATACAGATACAGATACAACTACTGTAAAGATACTGATACAGATGCAAATACAACTACAAATTACTGAGATGGAGTACGGCTCAGAAGGCAAAGGTAAAGCAGAGTTGATAGTCAAATGTATAGACAGAGAGACAGACAGACACACAGACAGACAGAAAGACAGACAGACAGACACACAGTTAGGTCGACTGGATAGGCAGAAGAAGAAGACTAACAATTTCAACCTGCAATTACAAAACTCTCCACAAATGCGAACAAACAAGTTTCGTCAAAGTCGTCCTCGATTTGTTATCATGGTTTTTGCAGTTTCGTAATGCTTGCTTTTACCCTCCGCAGAGAATGCCTTACTTTTGTCATGGAAAATTATGTAAGTCATTAAAGGCGACTTATCTCAAAACTGAATACTCTGATATATCACCCTGATATATACATTATTTTTCATTTATTCGATCTAACCGTTTCCGTATTTCTCAAGTTGTTAAACTGTCCATAATTTGTTTTTGCTTTTTCTATGCATTTAATGTTAATAGGTAGGATTAGAGCTTTATGTTCTTTTACATAGCAACCAACATCGGGTTTCTGTGCTATATATAGATCACATAATAAACTTGCTGATTCCTGAACTTCTTGACAATTCTAATAGGGAAAACATATTATTGACAACTTAAAATATATGAAAAATAATCCAAATTATTCATACAGAATTAATATAAACAAATAAAACCTGCGCACCATTCAGATCGGTTAAATTTGGGCGATGCTATAATTATGGAAATTTGTATTTAAAGAAAAACCGTAACTCGTATCAGAAAAAGGTATTTTCAAGTTGCACAACTTTTAATGAATGGAGTAAAAGTAGTGTATATCAAGTTAAATGTGACCAAGTCGAAGATGTGCTCCAAGGGTGTCTGGTCTTCGGTGTGCCTGGAATAGATGCACTTGTTGTGCATCATCTCATCTCATCTCATCTTTTTCTTCATCTTCGTCCAGCAACAACTATTAAGACGCAAAGCATTTCCTTTTATTGTCGTTGTTCTGTTGTTTGCTTGATTAATTTTCGAGTTTAAATTACACAAATTTGCAAATTGAAAAAAAAGAGGAAAAAATGAAAGAAGAGATTGTAGAGTGCGCCGGGGGGGGGGGGGAGAGGAGAGTTCAAAGTTAAACACGAACTGTGACCAGTAATTAGGAAACTTGCAAGTCGAGATTTCCCAGCTACAACTTGTCGACTATTTGCTTGGGGTTTTCCACACCGCGAGCTTCAAGTGCTTAAGAAAGTTGAAAACTTGCCACATTTTTTTTTTTCGGGGAAAACCAAATGTATCGCATGCATTGTTATAGCTCAAAGATATACTCGGAATTCGATTTATTATTATATTGTGTTTGATTATTTGATTTACGGCTGTAAATTGTACTATATTATATTTATTTAAATTAATATTTATACAAATTATTATTACTACTTTACTTTACTATACGTAAATGAGAATTGTGTGAATCAGTTGCTTTCTGAAGTATTAAAAACTAAATCCGTGCTAATGAGGCAATTAAGTGGGTTTGGCTAAAGCAAAACATAACGGTATTCTTTGAAAGTGGTAATTCAAGTGTAATTAGGAGGGGAAAATCGTCTTAAGAAGAAGTTAAGACTTTTTATACCCTGAACCCATTAAAAATGGGAAAAAAGGGTATAATGGTTTTGTGCAAATGTATGTAACAGGCAGAAGGAAGCATCTCCGACCCCATAAAGTATATATATTCTTGATCAGGATCAATAGCCGAGTCGATCTAGCCCTGTCCGTCTGTCTGTCCGTCTGTCCGTCTGTCCGTCTGTCCGTCTGTCCGTCTGTCCGTCTGTATGAACACGCGGATCTCAGAGACTATAAGAGCTAGAGACTTCAAATTTGGAATATAAGATCTCGTATACCAGGCGCAGATCAAGTTCGCGTTATTTTTTCGATAACTGCCTCAGTTTCTGAATTATCGATACATTTAGATTTCCGATAGCAGTAAATTGCAGATATCTCTCACAATTTAATGGATACAGTCACCAATTTTGGTTGGTAGGTTATTGACGAGGTCCTTGAAAGATCGGCATGTGCCACGCCCACTTCCGACGCCCCCATCACCCCCGACCCAAAAATTTTCAAATGGCTATATCTTCCGCAGTTTTTGAGTAGGGAACGTCAAATTTGGTAGTTATATTACTGATAGTTGCCTTTAAGAACCGATAACAAATTTGTGGTGCCACGCCCACACCTGCGCCTACAATCGACAATTCCGATTTTAAATCGATAACTCCGTATATCTCCGAACATTTTAAAGATAGAGTAACCAAACTTGAAAGGTAATTTGCTGATAACCTCCTCCAAAGATTGGCATACCAATTTTTGGACCACGCCCACATCCGCCGCCCCCAGGAACTTCGTCCCTAGAAATTTAAAATGCGCATATCTGCCGTAATTTGCAAGCTAGAGTCGCAAAATTTTGCAGGTATGTTACTGGTAACTCCCCCAAAGATCGATAAAAAAATTGGATGGCCACGCCCACTCCACCTACCTAAACCGATACACCTGTTGGTGTAAATCGATAAAGCCAAATATCTCGCGCAATTTGAAAACTTAAGTCACCAAATTTTAAAGGTATATTGCTAGTAACACCCTTCATAAATGTGTAAAAAAAATTTTGGACCACGCCCACTCCCGCCCACAAAAAACGATAAATGCCTGTATCTCCCGCAATTTAAGAGCTACAGTTACCAAACTTAGAAGGTATATTACTAAGATCGAAATCCAAAATATTTTGGGCCACGCCCACTCCCGCCCACAAAAAAACGATAAATGCCTGTATCTCCCGCAATTCAAGAGCTACAGTTACCAAACTTAGAAGGTATATTACTAAGATCGGGCCACGCCCACTCCAGCCCCCAAAAACGATAAACCTATAATGCATTTAAAGCTTGGTTCAGGGTATATGGTAGTCGAGCTCACTCGACTACAGCCTTCTTACTTGTTTTTACATAAGATTATCTATTTTAATTTATAGGAAATGAACAGTTGCATTTGTTAGACAGATTTAGTTCTTAAAGAATTGATAATAGAAAATAAAGAATAATAATTTTAATTTTACTTTATTATAAATAGCAGTGAATGTATAAATTTTTTAATGATAGCTTACTAAAATATAAAAATATATTCCGCAAATTGAATCCAATGCAAATGCGGCAAATCATTGGTAATATTTCGAGAGGAAAAAAAAGCTTGGGGCCAGGCAAACCATTAATCGTCTATTAAGCCAAGCCGGCAAAGAAGAGTAACACACACACTCACACACACTCACACACACACACACACACACACAGGCACATACGTTCACTTGACTCACTCATCATCATCAAAGTCAGTTAGTCAATGCCACTGGGCAAATTGCTGGGAAACCCTTATCAAGCTTTCCACATGCCCCAATCTGCCGCCTGCCCTGAGGGGTATGTCGGCAAATACGCAGTAATCACAGCTCATATAATCATAATTATGAGCGTTGCCTATGTAACCGCCATGCCACGCCACGCCCCTAAGTCATCTAACGGTGCTTAGTTCACGCTGGTCGACGTTAGCGTCCTTTGGCCCGCATTCGGCGCGTGCAACGTGGCGTATGAGCAATTTGCTTCAAACACAAAGTGAAAAAGCGAACGCATTTTCAAATGCCAACCGGGGCATATGCCGCACCCAAGGCCACACCCCCTAAAAACTACCTCCCACACACCCCCCAGCCCAGCCCATCGTTGCGCTAGTTTGTGTTAGTTCAGTGCTCATTATGAAATTATGCACAGCTATTTTTTGTTATTTTCTTTTTTGTATATGTTCTTAGCTAAAAAAAAAATAGAAATAGAAAAGCGTGCAAAAAATAGATTTTTCACAATGCAACAGTCTGCAGTTTTCACGTTTTCTTCTTCCGCTGCAGACAGCAGCTTAGTACAAATAGACATTTAATTTACACAAAATAAAACACAAATGAAATATGGATTTATCTTGTCTTTTGTTTATATATATACATATATATAAATATATGTATAAATGGATATATAAATATATATATATATATATTTTATATTGAGTCCATTTTTGTTTGTCTGTCTCTGTGCAACTTACTACTTCAGTTTCTCATTTTGATTATAAATGTTAATATTTCTATTAAATTAGTTAAAGTAATAGTAATAAAAGTAAATAGCAATACTGCTATTATTTTCAAATAAAACTATATTTAAGGATTTATAGAAGATATATAAAAGGCATAAGTGTTTATGTATAAAGTATAAATACAATTTTTAGAAATGTTTTTTTTTTTTAAATTAAATATAAAAATTAAAGCAAAAATTTAAGGAACACGTTACTTAAATCATTCTCAATTTATATTCCATTTACCAGTTGCAAATTGCTAGTGCTAATCGGATGTTCATTTTGCATTCAAAGAAAATAGGAAATTGCATTTCACTCACTATTTAATTTGGAAAGCAGCTGATAAAGTGTGTTTATGGTCTGAACTTTTGCACCGATTCATAACAGTTGCAGTTGCAAAGTTGAAGTAGAAAACTCTTTGCATTTTCATCAGGCAGAATAAACGGCCTACATTTGGACGGTGTAAACAGCCCCAACCCTTTTAGCGCTTTTAACCCAATTCGCAGCAAACGAAAATATCTTTTAGCGAAAAGTTCAATAAGTGTGCTCCCATTTCCCATTTGGAACACAGAACCAAAAATTACTCACCCATCAACCCAATTGCCACAGCAGCCGACGAGGGAGGGAGGGAGGAAGGGGGTGAACGGAGTAGGCGCTTTTCATTTCAAACTGTCTCTCTCTCTCTCTCTTTCACTCGCTCACTCTCCCTTTCCTAGAAACTAGGAATGATTTCCTGGCATCACGAGCTCACAGTAAAACCGGAAAATTTTCTACTTCCTGACTGAGCGAGTGACGACTGACGACTCGACTGGCGAAATGCACTTAAAAATAAAAGCAAGCAGGAAAAAGGTTTTTATGTGCAAGAAATGCCCTGTAAAATTATAAAAAAAATGAGCATTTATCAAAGATATAGATATATATATATCCTGTTGAAACTATCGATATACTTAAACATTGTTTTGAATATTTTAAATCTCAAGTGGAAAGCGGAAAGACAAAAAGTAGTTTGGCTGCTAGGGTTGCCAGCATTTTAAATTGTTTGCTGTACTTTAAATGAATTAAAATTTTGAGCTTGATTAAAAATTGTCATTAATTGATAATATTTGAATTTGTCTTGTATTCAAGTTGTTCCTTCGGTTTATTGGGGCAACTAAACATGGAAGTGCACACTATGATTATTGTTGTCGAACTTGATTTAAAATGCCAATATACCCGACAATTGCACATTTGGCTTAAATGTGTAGAGGATATAAAAACATAGTTAAAAGAAAACCAATGCGAAATGAAATGAAATTCTAAAGGGATGGAGCTTATTGGGAGTGCGGGTGGTTTGGTGGTTGGGTTTGGTGGGTTGGTGGGTCAACAAAAAACTCATGAAATGCGACGAGCTTTTGGGCCTAAAAGCCAAAAACCAGGCAAATAACCGACGGCTCTACATATCTGCTTGGTTGTGTGTGAGTGCAGTTTTATTTTTATTTTTTTTTTTATATATATTTTTTTTAACTTGAATTTTAGTCCTGTGCATCCAGCATCAACCCCCGCAACGCCACCACCCGCACAGCGTATGCTGCCGCTTGCCACTCAACGCGCATAAAACTCTTGAAAATGCTTTTGGTCGTAAATTTTGAAGCAACTGGCGAATGGTGGATAGAAAATTGCAGGAGGCAGGCAAGAAGCTGCCTCTGATGCTGCTGCCTCTGCTGCCTCTGCTGCCTCTGCTGCTGCTGATGGTGATGGTAAGTGGGCTAGAATTTAGCCCACAGATAGTAGCAGTGAACGCTGCTCTTGGGGGAAATCGGGTCTGAAGGGGCAATCCTACACACATACACACACATATATATATATATATATACATACATATGCATAGCTGGCAACAGGACATTGCCGCAACAATTGTTGGCTTGCCGCCGTCCTCGTCGCAGCTGTATGCAAATTTATTTTCAAATGCGGCGAGGGAGCAACAACTAGCACCACAAACTGATAGAGATAGATGGAAAAAACACAGAGCGAGAGTGAGAGAGAGAGAGAGAGAGCGAGCAAAAAAAACACTTATCTTTGGGGTTGTCGCTAAGTTAATACCCTTACCCAAATTCTGATGTACAAAATAATTAATTGCAACTGACTGACCTACAAATTATGGGTGTGTTTCTGTGTGTGTTAACTCTTTCCAAAATATGTGTTATTTTTATTGTATAAATAAGACGACTTTATTTGTATTATTTGTGGTTTTAAAATTAGGATTGGTGATTTATTCATTTAAAAGTTTGCATTTTGAAGTAGTTTTTAGGCGGTTCGTTTTTTGCAGTCAGTCAAATTTTTCGTGAAAACTGATTCACTTATTTAGAAAAAAGCAAACGGATTTTCTCTTCATGGCAGTTGAAGTAAGTTGGCATAGCAAAAGAGATACGATCTTGGCTAACGAAATTTAATAGAACAAAAATTTAATTAATAATATAAGTAGTATTTAAAGAATGTTCTACTTTATAACGATAAAAAATAATGTTCAAAATTGTTCTTCCCAATCTGAGTATAAACAAACTGGGATGTCAAATGATGGTATTTTGAAATACATTCCTTATTTAATTGATGTATGACATTTTCCTTTGTGCAAACACTTTTTTGTCACAGTGTATATACACTGTCTTCTTTAAGATGTTACACATATCGCAAGAAAATGATAATAACCAAAGTAAGGGGAAAGGGTATTCAATGCCAGTGCAAAGCGTCTCTTTTTGCGCACATGGCGACGTTCACTTTGTGCCCCCCACCCCACTTGCCACTTGTCCTCTTTGTTTTGGCAACTGGCATAGACCAGCCAGGCAATAAAGCATATTCTGCGGAAAATATTCGCCCTTTATATGTATAAATGTATATGTATAAAAATACATACTGATTATTTATGTACATGTATGCTCTATATACAATATGTATTGCATATGCAGATACTAGATACTAGATACTTGCCTCAGCGCCAAAATAAAGAAATCACAAACTAAAGGACGAGGCACGAGGACACATGAGAGCTAAAAAGGATTAATGATGCAAATGCTGGCACTCAATCTATCTCTCTCTCTCTCTCTCTCTCTCTCGCTCTCTCTCCCTCTCTTTCTCTCTGCCTCTTGTTACATAAATTGTTTTGCATGTTTCGGCTATCGCCCACTTTCTCGCTCTCTCTCTCTCTCTCTCTATCTCTCTCTCTCCCGCTCACTCTTATCCCACTGTGCGTCGCTTTGGGTTATAATTCAACATCGAAAAGCTGATAAGATTATAGTTGAAATATGAGTTTGTTCATCCGACTCGCACTACGATCCCCCCCCCTCCCCCCTCTACATTCCTTACCCCTCCTCAACCTTTAGCGTTTTGGTTTTGGGTAATATTTTTTTTGCTGGTTTCATGTTTGTTTTTTCCCTTATTTATTTTTATTTGCGGTCACGTAGCTTCCAGGAAAACCAAGAAAAAAATATAAGAAAAACAAACGGCATTTGTTAGCAACAAAAAAGAAATTCAATTTGTATTTATTTTCGCATTAAGTGGCGGGTGCAAAGGCCGTTTATAACTAAGCACCCAAATGTTGCCACAATAAAATACGATACAAATTTAACGATAATCTGTCGATAACATTTCGACTAGGAAAATGTGCTCACAGAGAAAAAATACACGATGACGAAATGTGCATTAAAAGGAAAATGTGTGAAAATTATTTAAAAATTTTATTTAAAAATGTTTTTGTTGAATACAAAAGTAAAATTTCAACAGAAATCATAACATTTTATTTTGCTTGACTAAAAGCGAATATTCATATCAAATGTTTATATTTAAATAAATAGTATATATGGAAAATAATTAAATTATGCACTAAAGTGGCAGATATTAAGACTTTCACTAAATTGAAATCAGTTTCGTTATTGTGAAAACCCGTGGAAATTTTCAAATTGCTGTTCAGAAAATATTTAGAAATGATAAAACCTTTTATGATTTTATATTCCAAGCAGTTTTGGCATTAAATGTACAAATTCAAGTTCAATGAACATTATAAATGAATAAGGATTTATTCTTATTATTTATTTATTAAACCACAAAACCGATGTTTGGGTGAATCAGCTAACCTCGTCCCTTCATCGCCCCCCAACCCATTCCGGCCACAAAAATGGGCAGATGTAAATTTGAGTGAAGATTTGCCTGTCGCAGTTAATGAAATGATTGTTGTTGCTTTGAATAGTATATTTTTATCTGACATAAATTTAAAGCAATTAACAAGCAAATAAAACACGAACAGGCACACGTATCTATATCTATATATCTGTATCTGTGCATATGTATAAGTAACTATATTTTTATATAAACAAAAAACAAAACGTTGAAAAAATATGTCAACGAACCGTACGAAAAATGTTGTTAATTATTTCCGTGAAATTTTATGCAGGTGACAAACGAAGACAACAAATGTACTCAAATATGTGAACTGTAAAGAACAAAGAGTGCCCCAGTGCTGCCCGAAGTTCGACTAGCTGATACCCTGCCTCCCAGTCAATAAGGTCTTTGCAATTATTATAGGGAATTCGAGACACTTTCTTTTAAAACAGTTGAATTAAAAAACAGTTAAAACGAAAAAGACAATCTAATTTCTCAATGACAGCACAAATATTCTAAAAATTTGAATTTGAATTCTTGCCAATAATAAACAATAATATTAAGTTAAATTAACATAAACATTAACACGATAATGCCATTCAACTTTTTTGTTGATATATCGATATCTTATCACATTCAACATAATTACTTAAGCGGCTTTTGTCGTATTCGTTGTCATGCTCTGAGACCCCCAAAGTGCAAGTATATATAAATATAGTTATACATATATATTTATTTATTAGATATATATAGCATTGATAATTGAAATTAAGGCAATTCATATTTTCGTCGAAAGGAGCCTAGAAAATGCATACTGCAAGTAAAATAAATATAAATCGGAAAACTTGTGAAATTTAAATGTGAATAATTTGAAGCCAAATCCAACTGTTTTATTATAAATTGAATAAAGTTTCTAGGGATGTTGTTTAGTTAGTAACAGTCTCAAATATTGTTGCCCGCATTGAAATCCATTTGGAAATATAAAAATAGGTCAGCATCCTTTTGTAAGAAATTCATTTAAACATGGCTTTAAAATTAACGCCACTCGACATGCAACCTCTAAAGATATTGTAAGCGATAATTGCATAGGCGTTGCAGTGGGCGTGGCAGTAAATGTCTCACATAACAGGCCATATCCACCAAATTCCATTACCAAATCGTGTTACTCACAAAAAAAAAGGAAGTTAAAAAAATAAATCCCAATTTTCGCAATGCAGGCTGCTGCTTGCTGGAGTTCTTTATGACTCGCACAGTCAGAAATGTCTGCCACCCCCTGCGTCAGTTACCCCGCACCCCCAAAAAGAGAGACGCACACACACACACAATGTGTGTGTCACAAACTTGCAACTTACAACGTGTCTGTCAACGCCGGTTGCCTTTTGATTTGTAGTTGTTGTTGTTGTTTTTGTTGGTGGTCTTTTTTTTCGGACTAGGCCTTTTCACATTTGAGTCAGTCACTCGGTCGTCTGAGTCGGTCTTCTGTGTGTTGTTGTGGGGCATGTGGTTCTGGCACTCCATTACCATAGAAAAAAGCAAAACGTATTTAGGTTGTTGGATGAACGACCGCTAGACGACAGAGAGAGAGAGAGAGACAGAGACAGGCAGAGAAAGAGAGAGACAGAGGAGAAACTAGGAGACTGCCTGCTGCTGGATTGTTCTAAACTATTGCATCTGCTCCAAAAGATTGTTATCCGGCCACATAAAACACAACTATTTACAATATTAAAACACAAACCTAACATAAAAATGCTAGTCGGGAGTGACAGGCTAGCTGATACCCTGCAACAGGCAATTGTTGTTCTCCAAGTTGTTGGCAAACATTTTCAATTTGGTGCATGGAAATCGATTTATGTTTCGACCGATCAATCCGATTTGCGTGTATTAAATATAAATACAAAAGAACTTGTTTTCCTAACCGTTAATTTCATTTTTATTCGAATATGGATTTAATGACGTTTGTAAGTCATTAATTTTGTTTTATCAATAAATATACTACTAAAACTAACAATATTGAGGTAAGCAAAAGCGATTTTTGATTCATATTGTCAACAACAGATAAATGAAGATAAAAAAAACTATATTTTAAAAGAAATTATTTTAACTAAAAATAATAACAATTAATAAATTTTCGGCTTATTTGGCATTATTTTAATAGTAAAACTGAGCTTATCCGAAATCAAAAATTAATTTACAGTTGAAGTTTTAAAGTGCTGCTCAACTCTTTGCTCTGATTAAGGATATGCATGTATTTGTATATGTATGTCATGTTGACATATTTATGTACATTAGTTAACGAGACATACAGACAGACATTCGTATGTCCAACTTGTGTTAGCCTGTTTAACCCATATACGCATAAAGTTTACCACATAACAATCACTCACAACTCAGTTCCGTACCGACGAGCGATGCGTCAAAAGTTTCTTACACTGTCTGCTCTGCTCTACTCTGCTACTGCTCTGCTACTGCACTGGCTGCTGAGGTTACCTGGCTGCTGCTGCTGTCTCTCTTTCAACTGTAGTTTGTTTCTCTTTGCTGCTGTTTTTGCTTTGCTTTGCTTTAGCTGTGAAGCCGCCGCGACCGCGTCCGCGGTATTTGACGCTTTGTGTGTCACACGTTTGTCATAGTTTTACTGTTGCTTTTGTTGTTGTTCGTTCCTTTGCTTCTTCGTCCTTTTTAATATAACGTTCTCGCAAAGGCAGTCAGCAGGCAGCGGGCAGCAACCGCTGGCATTTCACGATAAGCGCAACGGAAATGCAAACCACAATGAAAAAGGCAAAAACATTCAAAACAAAACAAAATGCGCACTGTTTGTTTCTCTTTCTCTCTCTCTCTCTCTCTGTTTGTTTGTGTGTGTGTAAAATAATGAAATGGGGGGAAAAAGTGAAATGCAAGCGGAAGAAAAAAAAGGTTTAAACGAACAATTAAATCGCAGAGAATTTAGAGCGAAATAGATAGAGAAACTGAAAGTGAGATTCATGCATAAATTATGATTATTCCGAGAAATAAATAAATCGTGTGAATATATAAAACGATTTATTCCGTAGAGATTAATTTTTTTTTAACTATCAATTTGTTTAATCTCTCAGTAAATATAGTAGAAATACTTCATTAACCAATAAATATAATCAGACATTATTTAACCGATTAGTTTTAAATGAACACAGAACTACTATTTTTAATCAAAATCAAAATACTATCTTAGTGGTGTTAAACACTAAATATATTTTGTTGTATTTTAAATACATTCATCAATTAAATTTGCAAATAAAACACAATTGAAATGTTTGTTATTTTCATTTACAATGCAGTGGAAATTATACTGTTCAATTCAAATGCAATTGAAATTAAAATTCTAAGAATTTTACAATGATGCAAACAGTCAAATAAATAAATATAATCAACAAGCCGATATATGCACATATTTACATACGTGTAAATATGTTTGGGTGCACAATATTTACCCATCGGGTGGGGCAAGATACGTTTTTAATAAATAACAAAACAATTTCGGCACTTGCCCCAGAGAGGTTTCATATCTCGCTGTGTGTTGTGTGTAACAAAGAAAATGTATAGAAAAAACACGTGCCACGCAAAAATCAACAAATTGTCAGTGAAATCGGTGGCGGGGGGAAGACAAACGAAACGAAACGAACAAACAAACAGACAGACAGTCAGTTGGTGGAGAAGGATGAAGCGGGGACTCTCAATAAAACCTAAATTACAAATACATATCCCATATATAAATATCGACAACTTTCATTTCGAGGCTAAAATGCAAACACGTCAATTTATGTTGTATGCCACGACAAAACTGCAACAACAAGGATAACAGCAAATAACACCAAATAAAAAGGAAACACATGCAAATTGTCCTGCGAAAACTACAAAACCAATGCCCAAAATTTCATCACAAACAGATTCCCGCTGAACTCATCCAGTCGACGGATTCCTTTACACAACAAAACAGACGGAAAAACTAGATATTATAAAAAAGTACGAAAAATAAGATGATAAAGTCGGGTTTGCGAGTGACAAACTTTTTATTGCTTTTCCTGGCACGCGAATTGCATTTTTTTTATACCCTTGCGAAAGACGGTTTTATCATTTGGTCGTCAAGTCTGTAACGACTTAAGGACATATATAAAAGAAAGGATTTTCAAAAATAAAAATGTTATTTAAATTCAAAATTAAAGGTGTATATAAAATAGTTGCTTCTAACTGGTTTTGATTAAAAATTCAATTTCTAGTTGACTAAAAATTTTTAATAGATATTTTTCACAATTGCTTAGTTTTTTATGCTTTTAGTTTTAACTTGAAGAGTTTTTAATTTAAAAAATTTATTTCTTTACATTTATGTTTGGGAAAGTCTTTAAAAATTATATGATGCTTAAATCATTAGGAAATATAGTAAAAGATTATATTAATAAAATATAAAATATTGCTTTTAGCCAAACATGTGCAAAGTTCGTTGACTGTTTATTTATGGTCGAAAGTATAAATTATAAAAGAGTACAAAATAAATATTCTTTTTGAAATACCACATGCAAAGTGTCTTATAGCCAAAAGTTTTTTTTTTTTTTTTTTTAATTTTGACAATTTTTACGCTGTTTTTATCATTTCTCTTTGGGTGTATAGTCGTAGTCGTAGTCGTCGTCATCGTCAACAATCTGTCCCAAACACCTGCGCCTGCAGAAAAATTTTTTATTTGACTGAATGTCAATTCAGGCAACGCGACAGTTTCTGACTCCTGCTGTGGGTTGTGTCTGTCAATCTGTCTGTCTGTCTGACTGTCTGCCAGGACTATCATGAATTTTTTTATTATTTTTATTTCATTGCATGCCAAATATATGTATAGCTATGTGTATAGTTTTGTATCAGTTTTGCTGATTGATTGAATTGCGAGTTTGCGTTTTATTTTGGATTTGTCTTGTTATTTTCTATTGGACGATTATGAGACCAATGGAATGCTTTACTTAATTAAAAATGAAATTAATTTAATCAATTATTTGACATTTGAGAATTTCTTTTCAAATATATGGCTTGAACATTTTAAATTAAGCAAAGACATTAACCCATCAATTTTATCATCGAAATTGTCCCATTCCAAGCTGTTGTAAAGTTTATCCTCTTCCGCGTGGCCTTTGGGTGTTTGTCCACGTTTCATTAAACGCAGCCAGCCCCCCTGTTGCTGCATCCCCCAAATGCGCCGCTCCCCTTTTTGCATAAATTATCCACCCTGTCATCGGTTGTCTCTATGCTCTACAGCATCATCACCCGGGAGGAGGGTGGTCAACCCAACCAACCAACCAGGAAAGTCACTCCGGCCCCCATCCCCCATACCAGCCATTTGCCACTTTATAAAGCTGGGGCGCTTCATTTGTTGCCACCCAACCGCCCACAGAAAGTGAGCAACAGCTGCACCCAACCAGCATCCGTCGGTGGTTGTCCGGAATCTAGCAAAAAAAAAAAAAGTTTAAAAATTTATTAAAAGTAATCTGCATTGCAAATTAATTTTATTATTTTTTTGTCTTCTATCCACTTTTTTGTTTCATACTTTTTCGAATACTATTCTATTTAAGTGCCGGCTAAAGCGAAATAAATTTTAGGGGGCATTTAATGAGCAGGAGTTGCAAGCATGCACAGCGTGCAACAAAGTAAACAATCTGTACAACTTTTTCCTTTTTAATTGTTTCCCCTTCTTCCTTATTGGCTTATAGGAAAATTTGGGAAATCGTTTCCAAATATCTAGTTGCGTATTACTTAAACTCAAACTGCCAACAGAAACTTGGAAAATATTATTTATAAGCGATCATAATTGATTTAAAACCTAAATATATTTTATTTACAAGATTTCTTATGTTTTATTAGATATTTATTTATAATTTTCTTGTTTGTAGTTTTTGTTAATTATGTCTCCACAATGACTATTAATTATGAGTACACTTATATCTTTCAAGACGATTTTTTTTTTATCTCATCGCCAAATAGCATTTTTCCATCTTTTTATATTTAGACTCGTTACTGAACGTTTTCCCAGGAGAATGTAAGACCCAATTTGCTAAAAACCGATCTATGGAATGACTTTAAGATACTTTTTATATATATTGCGTGAAATATGAAACGTCTAATGTTACATATACGTAAATTGTTTAAACAATCGCTAATCAAAAGTTGTACTCGGTTATTTATTACAAATTTTCTAATTGTATACCTTTCTAATGAGGCACTATCTGTCTGTCTCTTTCTATCCACGTCTAAGATTTATTAGTCTGACTAGATGAAATGATAAGTTTTTGAATTATTATGCAGTTCTGACTAAGAATAATTTGCTATTACGACTATTTCTAATGACATCGCGTGCCGAGATAAAAAAAATCAACTAAACTATTTTTTCCCGCTAATAACTTTGTGGTATTTTTTATTTATTTTTTTTTTTCTCACTCTCTTTTAACTGACTTTCCGTTTTCCGTTTTTCGCTTGTTTCATTTTACTCTTTCTTGTTGTTGTAGAACGAACGCAAATAATTGCGATTACTTTGCGTAGTTTTATTTCTATTTTGTGTTTGTTTATTGTGCTGTTGTATTTTGTTTATTGCTATTTACATTTTGCACGTTCGCTTTTTTTTTCCTGTTTGTTTGTTGTTGTTTGTGATGGTATTTGAATTTATGTGCTGTCTGTGTGTGTGTGTGTGTGAGTGTGTGTTTTTTTTATACAATATGCCGCCTTTTTTTATTTTTGCCATTTTCATTAACTTTGCGATGGCTGTTTGACTTTGGCCCATTGTGGCTGCTTGTTACTTTTTATTTAATGATTTTTTATTGCTGTTTTTGTTAGTTGTTGTTGGTCTGGTTTCTGGCCATAATTCATTTATCGTTTCCTTTAGAGCAAACCAAATTTTCGCATTTTATTACAATACAATATTTTACGCATCAAAGTAGCGTATTACAAATGTAGTAGCAATAATAATATAAATAACAACTTCATTGGAATAATTAAAAAAAAAAATCAGCTCACATCACATATATGTTTAAGCCCTAATAAATTTGCCAATAAACGTAAAGAGAAGAGTATTTATTTATTTATTAATTAAAAGATAAGATACGTTTTTTGCTTTTATGATTCATTAATTATTCATTTTTTTTAAAATATATTTTAAATTTTTATAGTTTGACAGTAAACTGGTTGCTTTAAAGAATGTTAAATTGAAAGAACTCCTTAAAATACAAATATAAATTCAAATCAATTCTATGGGAAACGAAGTAAAAGTTATTCATACACAATTTTGCTGAGATACGCAGAAAATACCAATTATTTATGTTGAAAAACATTACATTTTGTTTTCTATGCAATATATCCGTTTTATCCTAAGAACAGTACAAAATCGGAATCCTTCATCTTAGCCAATTTTGAAGCAAATAGTCAACTAGATATGTAATAGCCCAACATTTATTTTAATCCCATTGTTATTGGCTTGGTAAAAGAATTAATTAAAATAAAAAGTTGCTACTCGCAACCAAAAAAGAATTATAAAAAAATTTTAAAAATAAATTTAATTTCATTTTAAATATTTGCTATCAATATTCAATATTAATTAATTATAACAAGAAAATAAGCGATTAGCTTTCTTGAATTTTTAGCTGCTACTTTACGAATGTACTGAAAATAATAAATGCTGATATTGGAAAAATAAAAAAAACGTAAAAAAGTTTAAATAGTTTATAACCTGTTCGAAATCGTGTAAAGATAAAATTTATTTCGATATAGAATTTAAGTTAAACCTAAAGAATGTCCAAATTTATGCTGATTTTATATTCATAGACGAAAAGTGTGTAAGATTTTAATATGGCTTTCTGCGCAGTCCAAGTTGAAAGCAGTTTGTAAATGAGTCTGTGCTATATCTAGAAATCTACGTAGGTATGTAGACATAAATACTAATGGATTTATATATGTCTGTGTATGTTTTACATCTAAAACAATTCCCATTTTGAGTAAATTATTCATTAAATTCAAGTGCATTTGGTAACATTGGTGCACCCGAGTTGTGTCTGTGGCACTTCACCCCCCTCTCTCCACCACCCACGCTGTCGGCTCGTTGTTAACTGCATTTGTATTAAGTGCATTATCAACAACAACAAAAAAGTACGATAACATGGGGGAAAATACATTGACGATTGATGTCACTAATTAAAATGCAGTCGGGCGTCATCTCAAATAGAATTCAAATGTTATTAAATTTAAAATACAAACACGACAGCAGCAAAAACCAAACAAATTAAAAGCAATGCAAATTTATTGAAACGAATACGTTAAATAAACACACAAACACATCCACAAAGCAAATTAAATGTTTTTATGTATGTATGTATTCGGGTGGTGTAAAAGCAAACAGAATGTGAAACAATAATAAAAACCCCTGACATCAAATACTCCCACTCCACTCCGACCCGCTCACCGCCCTCCACAACTCAACTCGCCTAATTAATTACTTGCTGTGCGCTCTTTATCGTCTTTGCCGGTTCATCATTATTGCTCCGCTCGCATAGAATTATGCAAATCAAATTGAGAGCGCGCATTTGTCCTTGAAAATTAATGCGAGCTGCGCCCGCGCTCTGCTCAGTGCCGGTGGGTTGAGCGAGCAGCGGTCTGAAGAGAGGTCGAAAACTAAAACAAACAAAAATAAGCATGAGCGTGATATGCTCTCTTTTGTATTTGCTTTGGGGGTATTTTGGGTCTCGATTGGCTGACAGCTCTGCCCTCTCTCTCTCTCTCTCTCTCTCTCTGTGTCTGTCTCTGCCGGCACAACAACAACTCGAATAGTAGCATAATGTTTGAGTTTGTTGTTGTTTTTTTTATTTTCTTATTTTTCTTTGCCAAGTATACATTTTAATTTATGTTTAACCGTTTGACTTAACAGTTTGAGAGCAAGGTGTTTCTTTTTATTATGATTACGATGAGAGCGGGTAAAAGAGCGAGTTAAGCAGTTTTGGGTAATGTGTGCTATTCAAGCATGTATGATTGAAAAATAAAATAAACTGTTTCATATCAAATTAAATTTCAATGCGAACTCGGCTTAGTATGATATCACAGTCATTAGGCGATTAGAACTCTATCGCAATGGAGCAAAAAGGCCCAAAGGGGGCTATACATGCATAAAATATGGATGGCAATTACTTAAACATGGTTATACAGGACCAAAAAAGAAATGAACATAGAATTGTCACATAATGCTCTGACTGTATGTGTCTGACTGTTTTTCTTTGTATGAGTGTGTGTGTGTGTGTGTGTGTGTGTGTTGAGCTCTTGTGGTTAACGTTGGGCCTGGCAACAATTGTGGTCGCTTTAATGACTGACCAGCCGCATTTTAGTGTGTCTGTGTGTGGGTGCGTGTATGTGTGTGTACAATTCCACAAAAATATCAGCACCACTCACAAGAATTGAAGTGAAAGAATACGCTTTAGGAAAAAATAAAAAAGGAAAAATCATAATCATAGTTCTATTTAACGTTTTCAACTTACTTAAATATAAATAAAATTAAACAACTAAATTTTATGAAAAACGAAGAAAACGGATAAAACAATTAGAAATAAATAAGTGCTTTCACTTTCAATTTAAATGAAAAAAAAAAAAAATAAAAAAATAGGAGCAGTACAAATATAAAATATATTAATAATCAACATTTCAAAAAATTGCAAAACTAATCTTTTGTTAATATGTTCAATAAAATTAAAAAATCGTGATGGTGCTATTTTTTTGTTCTCAACTGTATGTGTGTGTAGGTGTGTAAGTATGGTGTTTAGCCTGAAGCGCCACGCATTTTTGCGTGTGTCGCTTTGCAGGGACATCATCACACAGGTGTTGTGGAATGTGGCATGAAGCATGTGTCCAGTGTGTCCAGTGTGGTGTCGTTCAGCAGACCATTGCTCCTGTCGCCTTGCCTTGCTACGTGTTGCACGAAATGCCGTCGCTTGTCGCTTTAATTGCCACACGCATGACAGTTTTTAGAAAAAAAAAATCGTTGTGGCCGCCACACATTTTCTTGCATAGTTTTTCCTGTTGGGGGATGGTGTTTGGGGGTTGGTCTGGGGCTGGTAACGTTTTTGGGTGCTTGCGGGCTTTTTAATGGCTGAAACGCAACTATACTAATTGGTTGTCTGCCTGGCTGGGTTAGGACATCAGAGAATCGTAGCATGATAATGGCATTAATGAATTGAATTGAGTGTGCAAAAGCAAACACTTCATTCATGTAGAAGCTGATTAGGTTGAGTCTGTGAATTTAGGGAATGATTAAAACAAGTCTCTATCTGTACATGTTCGTGTTGGTGGGTTGTTTAAACAATATTCTTATTTTTTGTATTTTATTATATTGTGTTCATATTTTTATCAATATGTTAGAATATCAACGTTGTATTAAATGTTAAATGCAATTTATTTGCACATGATTATAATACTGAGTAGAGGCACCTGCTCTTCGACGGTGGCTAAAATCTGAAACTATTTAGGTAAATCAGAGGGAAAGTTTCCACAGTGTTAGAATTACTTACCGATTTTATAACACGATATTTGTAGAAAACGAAATCGCCTAGCTAAAGTCGATTTAGTCATTAGCGAACTTTGCCGATTTCATAATAATGGAAAAGAATACTGAATGCACACTTAAAAATCAAATATCTTTCATATATATTTACAACCATATTTATAAAACCGTTAATGAGTGGTTTTTGTTTCTTCCAATCGCAAAGCTATACTTATGCATTCATTAGTAATTGACCCAAGACTGATGATTCTCTAGGGGCATTCAACCTTCGCGACCACTCCAAAAATAGCTGTACAAATTTATCGCTTTAATGTTATTCGTGTTATTTGAAGGGAGCAATAAACCTTATTGAAGGGTGTCTGTGTGTGTGTGTGATTGTGGGTGGGTGGGTGTGGCGCGTGTCCTGGCATTTTAACATGCAATGGAAACAACACGTTAGGCGAACAGTCCTCAAAAGATGAGTTGTCTAAGTGACCCATTCACTTTGGAAACCAAACAAACGAGGTTCAAGGTGCTGAGTACAAATAACAGAAATGATGTACAGATAAATAATAAATTTAAAATAATAATTCAGTAAAAGTGAAATCTGAATGTATGTTTGTATCAAACGCCAGCAAAGCATCAAGTTAAACGTTTTCTAAACTTTTTGCAAGCCATCTGTCAATATTTGTTTGTATTTCTAGCATCAAATTCGTTTCACTATTTTAATCGTTCGATAACATGACGCGCTCACCGACCGCGGCCGTCCGCCCGTCCGTCTTCTACAAGAGATCACACTTAATCTCGCACGTCACAGGCGTCGTATACGTAATCAACGCAACATTGCAAACAGACTCTTGACAGACTGTCGTCAAACTCATTTGACAACGAAGCAGAAGCAATACACTCTGTCTGATAGTCGCCCCATCCCACTCCCACTCCCACACAGAGTGTCATCAGCTTTGTCTTTTGCTTCTGCTCTTCTCCTTCTTCTTTTGTTTTGTCCCCCATTGCTATACACTTAACATTTACATTGTTGTTGTTGTTTGCGTTTTGTTTGCACTCTCGGCTGTTGCTGTTCTGTTCTGTTCTTCTTGCTTGCTTATTGGCTTTGCATTAGCCGTCTGCTGGCATCTCTCACTCACTCTCCCTCCACTCTCTTGTGTGTTTGTGTGCATCTCTGCTGGTTGGTCTCTCTTTGAGTTCTACTTTGTCATTTTGGTTTTTCGCTTTGCGCTCTCGTTCTACTTATTGGCTTACATTTTAAATGCAAATTGCTGCCTGCCTGCCTTCCGTTGGCCATTATCATAGCCCGCCCAACTGACTTAATTAATTTTTCTTTTTGTATACAAATGTATAGAATTTTTATTGTGATAGTTAGTTACTGTCTCTCGCTCATTCTTTTCCTGCTGTGTATTAATTGGTGGCAACAAAAATATTTATATTCTCTCCATTTCTATTTACAGGTGAGTGCTATTGATTAAATCGAACGCTGATTGGAATTATTTTCTGTTTAGTTTGGGTGAGTAACTAATAAAATGGACTTTGATATGTGGCATGAAAGAAATTTATAGATTTTTGGGAAATATAATGAAAATTTCACTTTGGTGTCTAATTGAGGAAATGAGGAACTGAAAAAATGTTGTAAGCAAAATTCATATTTATTTATTGGTAAATTTTGGTACATTACATTGTGTTGGTACGTAGACCTTCAAAAAAAATGCTGACAAAATTGCAAATTTAAGAAATGTATGTAGATAGGTTCATATATGTATGTGTGCATTCATACAAACTCTTGTACGCCAACAATAGGCAACTTTGAATAAGATAGAAGAGGTTGGGAGAGGGGGGTAACAAACCAACTGCTGTGTAGAGTGCATTAAACTGCGCCAAGCCAAATACACACAAATGCTTGCTTTGAAGCGCATAGAAGAGAGGGAATAGCGGCAGCAGCAGCAGCAGCAGAGCAGCAGCAGCTGCGACTGTGCTGTGCTGTGCGGGGACAGCAAAGTCGAGTAGCTTTTGTACAAGAGTCGATGACGACGACGTTGACGGCGAAGCTGACGCTGTTGGCGGCGAAAATTCAATCCAGTGTCGGATTTGCAAAGAGCTGCTGCAGCCACAACTACATGTTAAAAAAAAACACAGACAAACACGTGAGCTCTTCTCATGCTTACACACACTCACACATACACACTGAGAGAGCTGAAAACAATAATAAATCTCAGCGGCAGCGTCGCAAAACTCATAAAAAAAATAAAATAAAAAAAAACATAACAAAGGCAGTCGCAGGCCCATAAAAAGGCACAAAAAGAAGCAAACGAAAAAATAAGAATAAAACGAGCGCAAGCAAAAAAAAAAAACAAAAAAAAAACAAAAACAAATGAAATAAAACATATGTATGTACATGCATGTAAAATAAAATAGTCGACAGCAGCGGCTATCTCCCTCTCGCTCACTCCCCAATTGAAACGTATCGAATCGAATTGAAGAGCAGCAGCAGCAGCCAAGCAGTGTAAAGAGCAGCAGAATCAGCAGCAGCAGCAGCAGCAGATAACAAGATGAGCAGCAGGCAGTTAAGCTAAGCGCGAGAAGATGCGGAATGTCGCTGCTCGAAATGGGTTTTTATTTGCTTTTGATGCTTGTTGTTGTTATTTGTTGTTTGACTAAAAATGCAAAGACAAAAGAGACAGTTTCTGAGTGCTTCAAATTATAATGAAGTGCAATAAAACGAAGAAGACAATCAAACTAGAACTAGAGTGTTGCAAACGATCAAAAATCTATATAATAGGTCAAGGCATACAATAAACATAAATAATGATGTAAAAATATGTATAATTAATTATACAAAGTGTAAATAGGAATTTTCAGTAAATATCAATCAGCTTAGACGATAACTTTAACATTCCCATTCTACTTTGTTGCAGTGTATAAATAAAATCAAAAATCTATATAATAGGTCAAGGCATACAATAAACATAAATAATGATGTAGAAATATGTATAATTAATTATACAAAGTGGAAAAAGGAATTTTTAGTAAATATCAATCAGCTTAGACGATAAATTTAACATTGCCATTCTACTTTCTTGCAGTGTACAAATAAAATCAAAAATCTATATAATAGGTCAAGGCATACAATAAACATAAATAATGATGTAGAAATATGTATAATTAATTATACAAAGTGTAAATAGAATTTTCAGTAAATATCAATCAGCTTAGACGATAACTTTAACATTCCCATTCTACTTTCTTGCAGTGTAAAAATCATTTCTTTTTCTAAGCGGCATTTTCAGTTCCATTCGTTGGGCGATGGGCGATGGGGCATGACGCGGCGGCACTTTGAAAATGTACAAAAAACAGGTAGAGAGTGGGACGAGAAATGAAATGAATGAACAGCAGTTAAAACATACATATGTATGTGTGTGTATATGTGTGTGTGTGTGTGTGAATGTGTATTTGAAGCCATAAGCAAACTCATTTAGCATATAGCAACAACAAAATCAGTTTGAAAAACACAAGTTTGTCATTACAAAGTCCAGTAGTTACAATGTGTGTGTGTGTGTGTGTGTGTGTGTGTGTCTGCAATTATTGCCTGTTATTGTTGGGTGTGGCAATTAAAGTACACAAAATACCGGCAATTTTTGGTTAAGCTAATGCAAAAGTTACCATTTGTAATGAGCTCAGGAGCAGACTGAAAAGTTGTGCAACAAAATTAGTTCGACTTTTTAGTATAATGAAGTTTTCTAACTAAAAGTAGACTATGAAAATTAATTACTATTTGTATAGATAGATAATCGATATAATAAGGCAAAGCTGGCAAAGTAATAAAATAGACAAGTTTAATTATTTTTTATATATTTGGCAAAATTAGTCAATTTTAATTGAATTATTAAGTATTTTCCATGTTCATATTTTCTTCAAGTCTGCGTCCCAAAAAGTATGCTATAAATCGATAACAATACCATAATACCATCCATAGGTGATAAATTCGATAGACATCAATCGATGCTATCATTTAAGACTATTTAAAGCTGCTGAAATCCCTTGGGAATTACAAGAGGACTTGCAACCAATCATCTCATTCATTATAATGATTATCAATCATTGCAGATGCAACAATTGTTTCAGATGAAAATGTCATCGATAAGTCGGTGAAACAAACCGCTGACAGCACTAACGAATTAAAGCGATTCCCCACAGTGTATTTAAAATGATTTTAATTCTGGCTGTGCAACACACACAATGCCACACACACAGCCAGTCCCCACCCCTTGTTGAATGTAATGCAAACAATTCTCGATTACAATATGAAAATCGGGCAATGCAAAATGGAATTCTTCTGTGTGTAGTTGTGTGTGTGTGTGTGTGTAAGCTCAGGCCTAACGGCAGGCAGACAATTACAGTTAGAGAGAGAGAGACAGAGAGAAAGGCGAAATGAAATGAAAATAAAAATGGCGACTTAAAACGTGCAGGAGAATAAAAAACCTATTTCAATTCATGTTTTTTTCCCCCGTGATATTCATTGAGCTTTGCTAAGTAACAGATGACGAAATAACGGAATGGACAATTCTAAATTAACAAATAAATAAACAATAGAAATCCAGTTTCCACATTAACATCTATTTGCACATCTTCAGTGAACTCTTAGGAAGAGTTCCAAGTTAAGTTATAATAAATATTACTTACAAGATTGTTTAACTTAAACCAGTAAAGTTAACTAAATGAAAAGTTTTCTGTTTTCCTTCTGTATTGTTTTAAAATTATTTTGTGGTACTCAAAAACACAAAGTTACCTTGCCAGGTGAAGCAACAATTTTAATGCGCGGAAAACTTTTGAATAATTACTTTTAATGAATAATAATATTTATGCCATTTTAGAGATTATGGTAAAAAGAAAACCTACCACTTCTAGTAGAACAATCTTTTCAAGCGCACAGCTTCTTCATGACTTTGGTTCATCTCATGTTTACTCAACGATAATTCTTAGTTCATTTTCAGAAATGATTTCTGACTGATAGACCCCAATAGAGCCTCCTATGTTTAGGTTCATTTCCATAGGATTGCAACTACCAAAAAAAAAAAGAGAAAAGAAAAAAAAAATCCAAAAGTACTTTTTAAGTGACTTTCTGACAACTGCCGGAAGTGACAGTGACAGACTTGCATGAGAATTTCCACACATTTGCAACTTTGGTTGTTGTTGTTGTTGAAGCTGTGCTGTGATCAACGTTGCGTATGCGTGTTGCAGCATTACGCACCGCCCATTGATGTTGGACATTTGATAATTGTGCACAGCTATGTTGTTGTTGTTGTTGTCCATCTGGTTGTTGCTGCTTGTTGCAAGTAGTAGTAGTTGCAACGTTTTGTTGTCCACAGCATGGTCAACTTGTCATACTAATTTCATGGCCTAACCTAAAAGCCCCTTAAGGCCCCTAAGGGGAGGCACTTGCTCCAGCTTGCCAGCTACCCCATCTCTCCATGAGCTTTTGTCCCTGCACACTTGAGGATGTGGGGGAAGGGGGTGATGGAGAGTCGAGTCGAGTCCAGTCGAGTTGAGTTCTGTTTAGTTTGGTGCTGTACTGGGGGACTTGTGGGCACGCACTTTGTGGCATTGTTGTTGGTCGGCTGCCAGACTGGACAGGATGGACACTGAGTGCCTGCAGTTTGTGACTGCTTGTCATGTGTGTGTGTGTGTGCGAGTGTGTGTGTGTGTGTGTTGGCTGCCAAAGCAACTTCCAAGCGACTGCACACACACAGACTGACAGACAGCCAGACGCAGACACACACACACACACACACACACACACACACACCACACACTATATTGCACACTGATCGGCCACAAAGTGTGCTATAGTTTTGCTCGGTTTTTGGTTAGCCGCCATTTTGAAAGAAAAAAGAGAAATAAAATTAGAAAAACTCACATGTGGAAAACTCTCGCATTGATGCCAAAGCCATTCCGATACGTCGCCATATGTTTCTGTCAGCTTTTGGCTTCCAGCCCAATTTCTCTTCTTTTTTTTTCGGTGATGTTTTTAAGCTACTTCAACTAACTATTTAATTAGAGTAGTGTTTTTGCAATTGCAATTCTATAAAGTGAGGTGGGCCATTATTTTAAGCGAGTGATCAACTCGAAGTTAGTTTATTGCTGCCAACTTCTCGTTATTAGTTTTTTGAATAAACTTTAAACTTGAAATTGTATTAAAATTGTTTTTTATAAAATGGTAAACATATTAATCGATTATTTGGATAAATCCTTTCATATTTAAAATAAATCCGAGTAAAATTGAAAAGCAGCCGGCAAAAACATACTTTAATTATAAAGTTACAAAATAATTCTGCTTTTTAAATATAAATTATTTTGCTATAAATAATATTATTGTTTTTTTCTCTTTCGAAGAAAAAAAGAAGAATAAATTTAATTTTTCTGTTGGATTTCAAATGACTTCATTAAATTTACTTCATATTTTCTTAGCATGCGAACGTTGGTTTTTCTCAGTTTTTCAATTAGACTTCTACAATAATCGGCATCAATCATCAAGGGGGGGGGGGGGGGGGGGGGGAGCTTTCCAGATATTGTGACACAGCGTTAAATCACTCAGCTGAATGATGTACCGCCTAATGCCGTCTCTTTCCACCTCTGAATGATTTAACACCTAATGCTGTCTCTTTCTCTCTACAAATTGCAATGCGTGCACAGCAAAAGAAAATGTAGTAAGAATAACATAAAAAAAAGAAGCAAAAGAAAATTGTGAAAAGCACAACGAAGAACAACGGCAAGCTGATTCCTAAACGGCCTAAAGGTTAGAGCCACCTGGCCCTTATACGAAAAGGTCTTTAGGCCATTTTTTTCACCGTTGTTTTTTTTTTTTTTTGTTTACTGTGCAATTTTTTATCGTCAAGAAGATTTATGCGGCTTTGCGTCATAATTCTAACGCTGCTTCCCGGGCTGGTGTAAACTTGTGTCAAAGCCAGGCTAAACTGGACAGCAAGGCTGAGATTCAGCTGAAAACACACGCGCTTCCCTCCCCATTCCTTTCGGAAAACTCCCGGTGGAAAGTCAGCCGAAAACTACCTCATGTCATTTTTCACCTTATTTCATTGGGGCTTTTAAAAACTTGTGCCTTCTTATGACACCTTTCTGTTGGTTTAATGTCCCATAAACATAAGTAAGCCCGATGCACTCCCACCACTCCACCACCCGTGAGAAGGAGGACCGATGTGAAGGAAATGTGGCATGGCATTTTGGCCTTTGTTTTATTAGCCGTGTGTTTGGCTCGTAAATGTGTGTGTGTGTGTGTTGGCCATTAAATGTTGTTCCTGTTGTTGCATATTGGCTTAGACTGCAGCCAAAACGTAAACATCGTTTGTACTTGCCACGGCTTAAATAGTTATTAATTGAATAACAAAAATACTCCTCGTTGAGGCCATTACCAGCATCTCGTTGACCTTTTGAGTTAGCCAAAGAATTAGTTCCTAAAGAGTCATCTATGTGTCATAATAACTTTTGCCAACCACCATTTGGGACAGACACGCCCATTAACTCTATCCAAGCTGCGCTTAGGCTAAGCTCATGCATCAAATTAATGGGGATTCCACGTTTCTGAGAATCTCTCATAATCAGGCGCGATCTCTGAACATTTCTACGTTTCCACGTTTATTGAGGTCATTAATGAATCATCTTCAAGCACACAACTGAAATTCTTCACTTATGGTTATCTTTTCTGATTGCTTGTTTAATTTTGGAAAATGGAAATCTTTACATCACTGCCTGCAATTTCCCATCCTTTTCAGGTTTTCAGCAGAACGGTTCTCAGCCATGAACCACATCCCTGAACAACTTTGCTTGGTTCTTCAAATTTAATTATGTTTACCATCATAACTGCGAATTATAATGTTTATATCTACGCATTATTCAATTTTAAAGCTGATACATTTCGAAATAGTAAAAAAGGTCTTTCAAAATTCTTGAGAACGGAAAAGTTTTCCATTTTTAATTATTTTGAATATTTTTTTTGGGACTCAATATTGCAAACTAGCTGGAAAAATATGTTTTAAATAAGTATTTTTGTATGACTAAAATTTGCCAGCAAAATAGCTATTTTCGTTTTAGGGTAACCGTTCTACGCCTATTAGGGTTACCGTGGCATTGCAATGCTTGCAACAATTTTGCATACTTACCTCGCTTAGATTTTACTTGATGCCACTTCGCTTCCAGCAACTATTCTCATCCTTTAACTGCTTAGTTTATTTTAATCTTCTTTATCTTAATTTTCTTAGTTTATTTTAATCTTCTATTTCAAATTAAAACTTTTAGCAATTTGATCTACATAACTTGATCGCTCTGTTAACTTGGCCATCTCTATAAATATACATAGATATGTTCATCAAGTTTTGAGGGCTTTTCATGATTATCAAATAAATATTCCAAGCATACTTCAGTTCTTAGACTTTATTTTGCGCTCAAGCGTTTTCTTTTTGGTATGTTGCTTGGCATTCCAATGCCACAATGTGTGCCACATGTTTGGCTGTTAAAGCGCCCCCCCCCCCCTTCCCCCCGCCTTGAATACTGGACTGCCACAAAAACAGCTCAATATTCGCACTCGCAAGTGTTGGTTGATTTAGGGACGCCCTTTTTGGCTGAGATATATATGTGTGTGCGAAAGATATAGAGAGAGTGAGTGTGAGTGAGAAAGGGATAGCGCTAACCACGATTGAGCTGACAATTATAACAAGCCACAGAAAACACAAAACACAAACACAAAGCTGCAACACATTTGGCGAGAAAATTTCATCAAAATCTGTCACGTACCTACAAATCTACGGGCATATCTTTATGTAGATATGTCCAATAAAGTATCAACACACACACACGCGCGCGCACACACACACACGTGCACACACGTGCACACACAAACACACACACATTGTGCACACACCCACACAGTTAACCCAATGGATGCTGTCGCTCAGTTTTGTTCTGCACATTAATTTTGACAAAAACAATTTCATTTAACGACATTTCCGGCAGCGCGCCGAGTGACAAGAGGCAGTGACAACAATTTAACCAAAAACCAAAGCGTCATGTCAAACTGAAGCAGCCCCTTAACGTCCCTCCCCCCTCCCTTTCACACACACACACACAGAGGGAGTCAGCAACCCGCTGGGCAAAATTCACTGAATGGCAACGAGTTAACCAGGCGCAAAACTGTTTAAGTATGTGAACAGCAGCAACAACAACAGCAACAACAACAACAACAACAACAGCAACAACAACAGTCAGGCAGCAGCTGGTCAATGCATTGCAATGTGAATTGTGTGCCACGCCTTGCCTCCCCCAATCCACAATCCGCTTGCCACCCTCTGCCTGGCCGGTGCCAGCAAGTCCAAGTGGCGTCTCTTGGCTCTGGTCGCGTCTGGCTTGTGTTGTGTGTATTCCCTACAATTATTGTCGTTGTCTCTCTTGTTGTTGTTGTTGTTGTTGTTGTCTCTCTTGTTGCTGCTGCTGTTGTTGTTGTTGTTGCTGCTGCCCTTTCGGCCCAGTTGATTGTGTTTGTCGTTAGCCCAGCTTCGCTTCTAAACTCTTTGTTGTTGTCGACATTTTTGGCTTGCATTGTCGTCGTCCCCCCCTCTCCCCCTTCCCACGTCCATGTAGTGTATAAATGGAGTGTACGTGTAATGATATAACTACATAAATACATATGTATGAAGGGTTTGAGAGCGACTGGGAATGGGAATGGGAATTTATGAAATAAGCATAACCTTTATATTAACATGTGTAGCCACACTTTATGTGTGTTGCATGTGTTGTATGTGCTGCAAGTATTTCCAATCGAATATATATTTGATATAGATATGAACGTGTATATCTACTATATTATTTATTTAATATTTCAAATAGAAAAACAACTAAGAGTACAACACAATCGACACTCAGCTAACTTCATCGTTTACTTAGGCAAATTAATCGATATCAAACATTGATTTTTCATATACCTTGCGAAAGGAATAATAGATTAATGAAAATCTAAGAGAGTCTCTAACGGGTTTTGTTGCAATTGAATTGGACTAATTTAAAAATTAACAAGAATTTAATTTAAATTTTTGGCTCTCAGCATTAAGTTATAAGAAATAATTTCAAAAGAAAAACGAATTTATTAAAATTATAAAAAGCGTCAACAATTTCTGAAATATTAGCTATTTGTGATATAGTATAGTATAGTATATAGTATATTATTACTATACTTTTCATGATATCGATACGAAAATCGTGATTAAATTAAATACACGAATCTCGAACACACTTTTTCGAATCTTGAATGTTGAGGCAAAAATTCTACATACCGTAGACATTCAGGAATGTAAGTAATGTTTTAAGTGGAATCTGGCTTAAAGTGTAGATTTCAAATGTACAATTTATTTTTATTTTTTTTTTTAATTAAAATTCCACTGCTTAAAAGTGCTCCAGCTCGAAATTTGTGGCTCTGACTTATTTGTTACCAGTTGCTTATTTTAATAAGTGTGCTAATCATTTAATTGAAATCGATTTACAAGTACATATATATATATCTATATATATGACTATATTATATGGTGTCTCCATAGCAATGTCATTTTGTCAGTCTGTTCTATTTTTTTCTTCTTTTTTTTTTTTAGCAACATTGTAAATTGCTTTTTCTTAATGTTGACTTGTTGTACATTTGCCATATTTGAAATTCCCATTGTGTTGCCTGTTGATTGTTGTTGTTGTTGTTGTTGCTGCTACTGCCAGTTGTTGCAGCTATTGTTGTTGTAACGGGAAGTTGCGTCTAACACGCACGTACGTCCAATGCCATTGCCCATGACAGGCAATCCTCTGGCACTGACACGCCCCCCACACCAGAACCGCCCACCAAAGGCTGGCAGTTCACTCAATATGCCAGTCAGCCACTTGGCGAGACGAAACTTCGAGGGGGTGTGTGTGTGTGAGGTGGTAGGGGGTAGGGGTGTGTGTGGGGTGGGGGAAGTTGTGTGCAGACATTTGGCAAAATGATTTTCATATTTTGTGCTTGCTAGTTATGCTCACACATACTAATGCGCTTATAAATTGTGTATACACACACACACATATATATATATGTATATCTGTATATATGTATATCTATAGTGGAAAGCATTACGGGCATTACTTCTATTCATCTATTCAAATTAATGAGGCGTGTCTCACTTATGTTTACGCTCGCATTTTGCTCACTTCTGCTTCGTCTCAGATCTCTTTCTCATCATATTTCCTATTTTGTTTTTATTGTTGTTTATTATTATTATTATTAGTTTTATTATTATGATTATGATTATTTTGCCTGCTCGCATATTTGCACAATAAAGTGCCACAATGCCACGCCCCCTCATCTTTAGCTTCACAACTGTTGCAGTTTTGGGTTTCGGTTCCATTGTTTATGTTTATATAAGCAGCTTAAATAATAAGTTAATTGATTGCAATTGACTGACGTTTAACTTCAGTGCAACTGCAACATGTTATTTGGCTATTTCTATTTATAGACCGATTTGGTTTGATTTCAATTGAATTATGTTTTAAAGCTGTAAGCTTGCTGACCTTTCACCTCTGTTGCCAAATTAGCTGCTAATTCTTGAATAGAATTTAATTAGGCTTTGCAGTTTGTTAAAGAATTGCAAATTATTCGAGTTTAATTTTGTAACTCTCCAATTGTTTATATTTACAAAACTTAAAAAAAAACTATGTATAGATTGATAGTGCCCTAAAAATACACATTTAATTGAAGCTTTTCAATACTCTTCAAACATTGACTCAGTTACTCCCCAGCCCCCATTTAACTTTACATTAAGCAAGCAGCTGTTGTTTTATTAATTTATATTTTATTTTTTACGGTTAATATGCTTAATTTATTTAGTTGGCTGTTTTTTCTCGCTTAATTCCTGGCGACTTATTTCTCCTACTTTTCTGACTCGCTGACCAACAACGCAAGCTGTAAACAGCCCAAGCAAAGGTGTTAATCATCTGCCACAGCACTTAGGATCAGGTCTGAGGTTACTCTTACAGTGGTCTCAGAGCTGAGATAAAAGTGATTTACAAATATTTAGGTGTGAAAATTTTCTTTTTATATCTTTTACATATTTGTATTTGATGAAGCAAAAAGTTTTTAAAATAAATAAAATAAAGAGATTTTAAATTTCTTTATACTCAAATTACCATCTTACCCATACATCATTTTTTATTTTATTAAAATGTATTTGTGCTGGAAGGGCGTCAAGAAAAGCTAAATCGATTTGATTTAAAAAATTTAAAAATATATTAAATCTTCAGCACAAGCTGGAATAACTATATTATTTAGATTTTCTAAATAAATTTTGCTGCTAAAAACTGTTCTAAAATCGTTCTCAATTATATTTATTTTTATTTTTGCTTGTAATTTATTAATCAACAGATTTTATTATTTAATTAATGTGTTGTATAAAGCTGTATTTTTGCTAGAAATCAATTTTCACTATTAAATTGAATCAACAAGTCAGCTTTAAATAATCGATATGGATTGGGTTACAGTTAAATTTTTATCTCACATAATGTGCTCTTGCACCAGCGTGCAACGTATTTTTATCGTCAGCTGTGACCATCCACCTCCTTCCAATCTGTCTCTCTCTCTCTCTTATTCGGCCATCTCTCTCTGTCTTTCATTCAGTGTCAGCGTTCACATTAAAAGCTGCCCGCTTCTTATTTATGGCCATCAATATTTTATGACGCGCAACGCGCTTGCCACTAAAAAATGCAAAACGGAAGATGGGTCCGCCTTTCCATTCCCCATTCGCCATCCGCTATTCCCCCCGCACTGTATTCGCTCTGTTGCAAGCAATTACCAAAGGCAAACACACAGCCAGAGACATTGGTGGCAGTAGCTGTAGCATAAATAACATTACAAACATACAAACAAAAAGTAATATAAAATGATGGGCAAAAAAAAGGTACTTTAGAAACGACCCTCGCTAAGCGACAAAGGAACGTACAGTTAATGTAAACAAACATTTCTAAACTGTTTCTGCTATTTGCTGGTGGTGTTGTGACTATTTCACTTTAATCTACTAGTGAAAGCTTCACGTGAGCGAAACGTTTGTTTATTTGTTAACACAGAAATAATTATATTTTATAATTACATACATTAATGCAACAATAGAAAGAGCCCACTAATTATAGTTTAATTGCGCATTTTGGCGCAAAGTTAATCAACAACAAAAACAACCCACAAGTTTTGACTTTTGCAGCAACAACAGAAAACAAAACCGGTGAGAGAAAGATAGAGCGAAACAGAGAGAGAGAGAGAGAACAGCAAAGATGAGCGAGGAGAGAGCAACATTGCGTGAAACGTTTAACAAACCGCAAACTGTTAATTAACAGCGCTAACAAGCCACAAACTGTTAATTGACAGCGCTAACTGTTCTCGCTGTTAACTGCTTACTCTGTTAACTGTGCAAATGGAAGAGTTTAAAGAGTTAATTTTATTTGGAAACACAAGCAAATAAAAATAGACAAGTAAACGAACAAATAGCTGAACAACTAAAAGAAGGGAAACAGCGAGCAAAGAGGAAATAGTAAGTGAGGCAACTGCTCAGCATAATTCCCGCGTAAAAAGCCAAGAATATAAAAGAGAAACTTAATAATTTACAAGGAAACGAAAAAAGGAGTTAAAAAACAGCGGGCTTTAATTGAATTGAGAGTGCTATGAATTAGTTGTTAGTATCCATAATGTTCATTAAAGAAATTGATTAAATTTTCAATTTAGTTGTTTTATGTAAAAATTTTGAGAATGAACTCAGGTTCAGTTGAAATTAGTTCACATTAGTAAATAAATAATTAGTTGTACTCGTTAAAGGAACAATCGGTCTATTTCATGTTTGCAAGCCAAACTAATCTTTGGCTTGTAATCTTCATTTATCTTTATTTAAAATCACTTTAACGCAAACACAACAAAGTGTATACGTATTATAGAAAATACGAATTTAACCACAAACGCCAATAGATTGTGCAAATAAAAAGCGTGCGACAAAAAATAAAAATAACAATAAAATAAACAAGGCGCTCTCTGAGTAGAAAAAAACATATTCTGCGAACGAATTGAGTGAGCAAAGCAATTGCCAAAGATTTAAAAAAGAACATCTCATTAATTTGTGTGCTCTCCCTCTTCTTGGTCGCTCTCTCTCTCTCTCTGTCTCTCTTTGTCTCATTGTGTTTCTGCCATATGTTGCTCATCTGCCGGCTGTTTGTGGGCGTATACGTAATATTATTCTTGTTACTTTTATTGTATTTTTGTATTTCTACTTTGTTGTGTAAATTTTTTTTTTTTTTTTTTTTGGCATATTCGCTTGTTGAGCATTTGACAGTTTCCTGTCAGCGTGTTTGCATGTGTGTGTGTGTGTGTGTATTTGATAATAGTTTGGGTGAACTGCTCAAGTAGCGAACAGCAGATAAGACAAAAGCGAGAGATACGCAGCAGCAGATACAGATACAAATACACAGATAGAGATACAGCAGCAAATAAGTTAGCTACTATCAGTTTATTTGCGGCAACTGTGCTCGCACGTGTTGCAACTTTTTTAAGTGAAAAATTTCCACTTGGCAAACTCCGATTTTTTCACATATAAACAACAATTTCACACTCTGCGTATGAGCAATCAAATTATGCACAACCACACGGGAGACATACACACGAAAATGTGTTTGTTGACCCTGACTGGTCCCAAAAGGTCTTTTATTAGCTGATGCTGATGTAATTAAAGGCACATCGACCTGTTGGCCAGGCCCCAGGCAGCCAAAAAAAAAAAAAACAAACCACAAGGTATGCAAAATGTGGCGAGCGGTGGGTGGCGCGAATATTGAATGAAAAATAGTGGTAAAGAGATACGAGCCCTTAACAAGGTTATGGTAGTAAAGCACATTAGAAGGTGGCAAAATTATAGTGGCATCATTGCCACATTGTGACAATATACCCTGTAATAAGCTGATGGCGTAAACAAGTCGTGTAAATCTGAGCTATGCATAGGACTAAGTTTAAATATAGAATGTGGCATCTCTTGAGTAAATATTGCTAAATGGATCATTCAGATAAAGATTACTTATTTATGTAAAACATGTTTTTCAAATAAATTATATAAAACTTTAAATTTAAAATTTAATTAAAATCTGGGGATATTTAAATTTAAAGTGGTTCACCGTTTGTGGAAACCCAGAAAAAAATCCCAACAGACCAAGAAATTTTAACCGTTACTCTTAAAGAAAAAAGTTATAGTTTATCTAATTAGTTAAAGTTTATTTATTAAAATTTTAGGTACTCATGAATATTTATCCTTTCTACTAAGCCGTCTAATAAGTGAGTTTTAGAGAGAGAGAGTGAGAGATAGAGAGAAAGAGAGAGATAGAGATAGCTCTTGTGGTCGCTAGTTTGTTTTAGTTGAGTGTATAGTTAATAGTTGCGGCGGGGCTCAGTTCAGTTCAGTTCAGTTAGTCAGGCATTAGCTTATTTTCCCAAAAAATATTAAAATAGTTTGCACTTGTGCAGACAACGGACAAAGTACAACGGACAAGGATAATTTAGCGTGGAGCGAATAACGGATTGCGAATTTGCAGCGCACAACGATGCGTGGCAATCCAGCAACCAATGTGCTGGCAAAAAGGCTAAAAAAAAGATGGCTAATGAAATAATGTCTAGGTGGACATGTGACCGCCTTCCTATCTACCTCCCTTCCTGTTTGTGTACGTGCATGGATTATCCGGTTACCCCCTCCCCGCAGTCCTCTAGTCTGCATAGTTGTTTGAAATATTTTATTCGGTTCGGTTATTGCACTCGCACAGAATGCATAAAATGCTATTTGGCATAGTCGTATATATTTCAAATGGGTTTTCCATAAAGTGGAGAGGGCGGAGGGATGTCTGTGTGTGAGTGTGTGTGTGTTTGGGTGTGGGGACTAATGTAATGCGCTAAATGGTGCGGAGATTTGTGCAGTGCCATCGTATTTTTGTTACAGTTATGACAATGCAAGTTCAGAGTGTGTGGCACAGGTCTAAAATGTATCTCGTATTTGCGGTGAGACAAAAATATATTTGCGCATATTGCAATAATATTATATGTGAACAAATAGCAAATATATGGCTGACTATATATATATTTATGATCTGAAACTTTAAACTTGTTTTTATTTTCTGGTTACAAACAAAACTTAAAACGCATCTTTTTTGTTTTCTAATTCGTAATTAACAATCACAAATAATGTATTTTTTGCAAACTTCATTTTTAGTCAATGCTTTATTGTTGTTTGTTGCAATTCCTTAACCCCATAAAACTCTTAACTGATAGATCAATAATAACTATATTAAGCACACATAATCCTATTTTAATAATCCTATTTTATTGATAATTATTGCGTTCACTTTGAATTTAACTCTGGCATTTTGTGGCTCTCTCCATTCAACATCTGCGAGTTGTTTGTGATTTTAACAATTAAATGGTTTGAACGTTTTTATTTGTGTGTTGCTGTTGCTGTTTCAGTTGTCAGTAGTCTGTTGGCGACGACTTGATGAAAAGTTTGGCTGCCTGCCGCCGGCTACTCGCTGAAAAAGCTGACTAGTTTTTCACGGCCTTCAAGCTAATTGTACCGACAATTAATTAGCTACGACCGCGCCCACATAACAGTACCTGTTGCCTCCCCGTCCACGCCCCGGCTGGCCACACTGTGTTTTCTAATCAGCGACTTCGTGACCCTTGCAATTATCTCGCCGAAAGCGACTCGAAGATAAATTAGCACATTTTCTATTCTGACTGCCGCGATTTGTGGTCAAATGGAAACTTCTTCAGTTCCCTTCCCCCCTTTCACGATTCGGTCTCTGTAACAGTTGTCGCCCACAAATGGAACTTGCTACGTAAATTACTGCCACAAGAGTTGTTGTTGTTGTTGTTGCTTAATAAATATCATTAAATATTCAACATTTACACATGTCACGAGCTTATAATTTATGAAACACTTAATAAACCAACAGGCGCCAAACGGAAAGCTTCCAAAAAGCACAGCTGCCCCCGCAACCAAATCCCGCCAACGCCCTCGCCTTCATCCTCGACTGAGTTGAGTTATGTGCAGGCAACTTGGGGACCAAGTGTCAAAGAATTTTACTTGCCCAAAATATCTTGCATACATTTACTATCTCTCTCTTTCTCACACACACACACACACACACATAGAAAATTCGTTTTTTTTATCTCTATTTCTTACCCTTTCGTTGGCCGACACGGAGAGTGTCAAGTGCATATTTAAGTAACTGCTATGCATAACTAGAATTTTCATTAACTTAATTGATTTGCCTGCCTTTCCTTGTCAGTTCCTACAACAAAAAAAAGGAGGCATATTTATATATGCACACACACACATACGAAAGTATAAAAAATAAGGGAGTGTCCAACGCATAAATTTACTATTTGATGTCGTTAAATAAAGTGTTTTAGTTTTGAGTTGTTTTCCATATCAATTCTGTCACAATTTCGCTAAGAACAGTTTCTGTCTAGCTTGAAATTGAACTGCTAAAAAGCGGCTAAAAGTCTGCCTCAAAATAACATTTTATATCACATCAAATAGAAATTTATGCATACATATGTACATATATATGTAGATGCATATGTAGATGTAGGTGTATGTAATAAATATAGTACAAAAGCAGGCTACTAAACAACAATTTAAAAACAAAAACATGGAAAAACGGTAAATTGAATGGGCAGATGCTAAGGCAAAGAACATAAATGCCGGCCGGCAAAAGAGAGAGAGAGAGAGATAGAGAACGCAAGTGAGAGAACGTAGGCAAGCAGAAGTATAGACAAAAGCGCACATGTTGCCAAAGGCAGCAGCAGCAATGGAGTTAACTTTATAAAGAGAGCATGTATGTGTGTGTGTGTGTGTGTGGGTGAAGAGTATAACCGACAGATAGCAAGAGAGAGGCAGGCAGGCAAATGCGTTTCGCGACGGCAACGGGAACAGCAGCAAAGCAGAGCAGCAACATCGGCAAACCCAAAGCGCCAAAAAATGTTTTGAAACTATCAAAGTGAACTTTTCATCCGTAAGAGAAAAGTGAGAAGGGGTGGGGATGGGGGAGTGTTATAATATAGATCACACAAATGCACACACATGAAGTGAAATAAAATGTGCAGACAATTTGTGTTTGCATCAGACGAAAAGAGATGGAGAGAAAGCAGTAGAGTTGTAACGAATCGTTCATTTGAACTAATCACCGAAGTGAACCACTTAATTAGATACATTTTCTAGATTATACAATTTTAAATAGATTTATTTACAATTTAAATGGAATGCATTTTATACTCATTCATTGTATTGTTTAACTAATCTAATTTTTTAAATTTTGTTAACGATGCTGTGATTATAAAATTCACATTATTTTAATAAAGAAACGAGTTTGTTTGGCATACAAAATAAACTAAAACCTTAGTTCACTGAAGTAAACCAGAAAGTTCAACACTACAGTTTGGAGAACAGTGAGTAGATAAAACGAATAAAATGTGAACGAAACTTTTTGGATACATTTATTTTCAAATGTAGCCAAGGCAAGCAGCGCCAGTGTGTGACAGCAACAGCAACAACAACAATGCAAACAAAAATGGTAAAGTTGCAAAGTTCACTGAGGCAGCATTAAAAGTTTGTCAAGCACGGCATATGACACTTTCTTTTTTTTTTTTTTTGTTAGGTCCTAGTAATTAGTCGACAGTATTCAGTTGCATAACCGCCGATGACGCGCAGTGGTAAAACTGTAAACTGTAAAACTGTAAAACAGTAAAACTGTAAAATGCACCCAGAACTCAAGAGAGATGATCGGACAGTTATTTTGTCTCAGCAAACATTTTAAGAGAGCTTTCTGCTAGTGTTTATTATGCAGTCAAAGAGAGTTTTGTTGGTGTGCTTTTAGCATGTTTTTGCTGCTGATCACAGCTTTTACAGTTGCAGATTTTTGCAATTAGCCTTCATTAAATTGCAATCAATAATTTAAGAAGTTTACGATTTATTTGCATTTCATTAAAGCAGCTGCAAATTGCATAAGTAAATTTCGCACTTATGCGCTTAACGCATTTGTCAGTCCTTCTCCCTCTCGCTCTCTCTCTCGCTATCTATCTATCTATCTATCTCTCATGTCGTTTAAGATGCCAACAAATTGCTTCAGAATTTTTGAGCAGCTGCAAACTTTTACACTTGATAAGCTGCTTAGAATTTCTGCAGCTAAAGCCAGCCACGCCCAAAGAAAAAAAAAGAAAACCAGGCTGCAAAGCAATTTTCGTTTTTTTTCTTTTGCTAAATGACTTCAAAGTTGGTTCGGTTGGTCCTACAAAATGATTATTTTATGAATTTGCACTTCATCAGGCAGCAGGATGCTGTTGCAGAACAAAATGACGATGGTTAACCGCAGTCGGCAGTCGACAGAGGTAGAGGCGCTGAGTTTGGGGTTGTGGGCGTGGCATGGTTGGGCTTAAGGCCGCCAACACGTGGCCCTTTAGGTTTCACATAAACACACAGATACTTTAAAGAGGAGGGGTGGTATGGGGTTAATTTAAGGGTATTTTGTGTGCCGCTAACCTTTTTGGCCGTGTGTTTTGGGCCACTTCTCTAAGGACATGCAGCGACCGCAATTCAGCTAAGGAGGCCGCAGGACCATAAAGAAAACCTAGACAAAAAAGCAAAAATAAAAGAAAATATTGCAGCGAATTTTTATGCAATTTTATTAATGGAATTTGTATGTTGCTGTTTATGCCGCCTCAGCAGCTCAGCAGCTCTTTTTTGTCCATACTACCTTCTGTTGTGTTGCACTTAAAACATTTTCCAAATTGAAGCAAGGAAATGAGTAAGAATGGAAAAAACCCAGTTAAAACGAAAATTCCAATGAAACACCGCCCAACCCACCTTAAGTTGTGTATTGAGCTGTGGTTGTGGGGAATTTATTTCTGGCTAACGACAACGACTAACCCACATCAATTTAACTTAAATCCCAACAACTATTATCATTTTAATCAAATCAAGCCGCAAGAATAACAACGAAAACAACAAGGGGGGAGTAAGATAACAAAAAGCAGAGGGAACAAGATAGAACGTTGCAGTCGGACGCAACCGACAGCGAAATACTATTATACCATTACATAAATTAATGTAATTCTTATAAATATAATATATTTCTTAATTTTGTATAAAATATTAAATCTAGTAGCTCGATTCAATTCAATTGTTGTTCAATTCGGTTATGTACCATTCAATTAAATTGAATCGAACTACTAGATTTAATATTTTATACAAAATTGAGAAATTTTATAAAAAAAGAGGTGGCACAATTTGACGCGCTCGATTAAGAGTGACCAAATTGCAAGATAAGCAGCATTGCGCCAAAATTAACAGCATACGTTAAGTATTCTGTTAAGTAAATTGCGGGAGATACAGGCATTTATCGTTTTTTGTGGGCGGGAGTGGGCGTGGTCCAAAATTTTTTTTCCACATTTATGAAGGTTGTTACTAGCAATATACCTATAAAATTTGGTGACTTAAGTTTTCAAATTGCGTGAGATATATAGGTTTATAGATTTACACCAACAGGTGTATCGGTTTAGGGAGGTGGAGTGGGCGTGGCCATCCAATTTTCTTATCGATCCTAGGGGGTGTTACCAGTAACATACCTGCAAAATTTTGCGACTCTAGCTTGCAAATTACGGCAGATATGCGCATTTTAAATTTTTAGGGACGAAGTTCCTGGGGGCGGCGGATGTGGGCGTGGTCCAAAAATTGGTATGCCAGTCTTTGGAGGAGGTTACCAGTAAATTACCTTCCAAGTTTGGTTACTCTATCTTTAAAATGTTCGGAGATATACGGAATTACCGATTAATAATCGGAATTGTCGATTATAGGCGCAGGTGAGGGCGTGGCACCACAAATTTGTTATCGGTTCTTAAAGGCGACTACCAGTAATATACCTACCAAATTTGACGTTCCCTACTCAAAAACTGCGGAAGATATAGCCATTTAAAAATTTTAGGGGCGGGGGTGATGGGGGCGTCGGAGGTGGGCGTGGCACATGCCAATCTTTCAAGGACCTCGCCAACAACCTACCAACCAAAATTGGTGACTGTAGCCATTAAATTGTAAGAGATATGTGGATTTATCGATTTGATAAAATCGATTATCGCGGTTTTCTAGCTCCCTGGTGGACGTAGGTCCAAACCCAAGACACTTTAACTTTTGAGGGTACTTTCCAATATACGTTCCAAGTTTCAAGTCTCTATCTCTAAGGGTGTCGGAGGAACGCGCGTTCATACAGACGGACAGACGGACAGACGGACAGACGGACAGACAGCATGACGGACATTGCACAAAACCAATATACTATTATTACCATTCTGGTATAATAGTATAAAAATACACACAGGAATAGCAAAAAGCAGCAAGTGAGAATATATGTGCTTGCGGGTGTGTGTGTGGGTGTGTGTGGGTGAGTGTGTGTGGTTAACAACTGTAACAAAAAGTTGTCGCGACTAGAAAAAAAAAATACAGGCAAAGAAGAAGAAGATGTAAAATGTAGGCTAGGAAGTGGTTGCTCCACATTATTGAGAATGTATGCTACAATTGTGTTATGAATAATTCCCAGTTTTTTATGCATTTTTTATGACTTATTCTAAGTTTCCCATTGTTCAACCCTTGCTCGGACAACGTATCTGCTTTGGCTTCAAAATCTAAAATATTCTCAAATTTTGATTTGTTTTAGTATTGCTCGGTACATTATTTTTAGCTTTAGCATTTGCATAGTTTTAGAATTTTGATTTATCAATAAAACCACTTGATTTGCATACTATTTTCATTATTTTTTGATATTCCGAACAGGTTCATACTTAAAGAAGTTTTTTGAGTACTTGCCAAAAGATTTCCATACTTCATTTTTTTGATTAATTTATTTATTTTTATTTTTTTTAATATTTTTTATTTTTAATTATTACAATGTGTTTTGTTGGTGCCAAAAAGCTGTGTTTGTAAAAAAGTCTAAAAGTTCAAAATTACAGTTTTTGGTGACTTACAACACTGTGCTTGACTTGACTTATATACACAAGGGGACGGCTCGTGTAGAATACAGGGTATAAAAAGATGAAATCGTAAAAAATAAAAAGGCAAAAGGTTAGGGCAAAAAAAAAGGAAATGGGAAAGAGCAGCGTGAGAAAGTCAAGGGAAGAACAACAAACAAAAAGTGACCAAGCCAAGCCAAGCCAAGCAGAGCAGAGGTCCTTGCAAAGTGACAGGACGCAACAGCTAACAGGGCTAGAAAAAAGGGGGAAGTGGGAAAGAAGAAGATGAAACTGTTAAGAGCGACGGCTCGTTATAAGCACAGGCCAGGTGGAAAAGTGGGGGGAAGTACGAAGGATGCTCTTGTTAAAAAAAAAAAAATGAAGCAAAAATGAAAAAAAAAATACAAAATAAAATAGAAAGAAAAATTCAGACTGCAGTTTTTTTAGTATATTCTTTTTTCAGCTCAAACATTTGTCGGGGTCTGGTGCAACGTTGTGTGGCATACTTGATGTGCGACGTTGCTGTTAATGAAGCAGGAAATATGCGTCAGCATCAATATGTAGCACAAGCGGACAAGCCAACGCTGGGTGGCATGAATGGGGGGTGTGGGGGGTGCTTCGGAAGGATGTTAAAGCCAAGTCGGACAAGACCAAACAGCAGCAGCTGCTGCTGAGGCAGTTGCCGCAATTGCTGAGTTAGATAAGCACCGTATGCAGATAACAGATAAGTGGCATCCACAGCAACTTGACACACAACAGAACGGATCCTGTTTGGTGTGTTGTGTGCACTTGGAATTGATTGCAGCTGCAACCGATTGCCAATGGCTGCTGCAATTACCGTTAGCAGCAATTGGAAGTGAACTTTAAATTAGTCAACTCCGTTTTGTTAATGGGGTCTTTAACTTATTTGCGAGGAATCATTACTAGATCTTTAGGAATTCCCAGAGATTCCATAATCAGACGAGATCTTAACATTGCTGCGTTTATTTAAATCAATTAATTATCTTTATGATATTCCTCTTGATTCTTAAAATTGAGTTAACTTAATCAGCCAGTTCTGAATAGTCTGCAGAGCTACAAAAAAAAAACATAATCTTTAACAGCTTGTCGCTGAAAAGTAGGCAACATTTGCCTGAGATTTTTCTATCGGTGCTAAATTGCATTCCAATGGGATTTAGTTTTAAGAACTGGTTAAACACATATTCCGTTTTATTATTTATAATTAATGCTGGAAATTTCGGAGCATTTTGGCATGATTCGCTATCGAAAAGATAATACCATAATTGGACTCAGATTTTGTAGTCCTCATCATCAACTTCTATAAGCACAAATGTAGGCAACATAAAACTCACTTGTTTTCAATTTGAGTTGAACTTTAAAGCCTCTAAATTGACAGTTAATATTAAAATGATAAAGAACAATTAATAAAAAAATAGAGATAGATTAAATAAATTTAATTCAATATTAAATATGTAAAATAGTTTGAGTAGAATTAAAGCTGACAATTGCCCAGCTCAGCCGAGATTTCCGATTGATTTTACACACAGCTCAGTGCTAAACTAAACAAATTAATTAAATGCACTTCTGGAGAATAGCGAGAGAGAGAGAGAGTGGGGGAGAGGGGTATCGAGCTATCTATGGTTGTACGTTCTAAGACATAAATTAACCCGGCGACACAAACAGGAGAAACTTGCCTCTCCAGGTCGCAATTGGAGTCGAGTCGCTGCCGCACTTTGCTGAAAGAAAGTTTAATGAGTGCCATAAAATTTGTTGACTCTCTGCGCAAACAGACAGACAGACAGAGAGACAGACAGACAGACATGAGGGGAGTAGGGTCGGGGGGGCGGAAAGCAACTCGGTTAGAAACTGTGGCTATCGTCGTTAGTCTATGGCGCCCATTTGGTAATAAATCCTGTCCCATGTTACACATACACAGACAGGCAGACAGTGAAACTTCCCAGCAAGTGGCAGCTTGTGCGCACACCCACACACACACACACACTTGCACATACACCAACCACACCACCCATCCACACCCGCACATGCTTTGGCTTTTGTTTATGCACTGCCCAACAAGCGTTGATCCTAGGGATGAGTTCGTGTCGTGTCACGAAATCTATCGCTTAGCCGATTGTAGAAGTTCTCCTCTGAACAGATGTCACATACATTTGTTATTAAATCAAATTAATTAACACATATATTTATTAAAAAATTTATAAATGTATTTTAATATGTTTACCATATTTTTTTATTTATTCTTCACTGATATATAATAAACAAATTAACGCCAAAGTCAAGCAAAGTTTGAATTTTTAATATGTTATGTTAATTTTTTGTAATGATGACTAAAGCGTCAAATTACTAATGGTGTTAAATGTACAGTACTTAATTTTAAATAAAACTTCTTAAAAACAAAGCCACTTTGATTAAAATAATCGATATTTGGCCATAAGTGGCTTGTATAAATGTATACATAATTCCGGATTATTATTTATATATAATTTTATATTCATGATTTATTTGTCCAGTGCTATAAATTTAAAACTCATAAATTATTGCGCTAATCACTTAATAAATGTCAACAAATTTAAGATACACATATAAATTTACCGGAATTGAAAACTATTTTATTTGAAATTAATTAGCCAGATTTTTAAGTACTTCTTTTAATCGATTTATTCTTATTTCCTGGTCAAAAATTGTTTATTGTTGCGATTTTTATTTTATTTTTCTTTTGCGATTCTGATTGCAAACAGAAGTTGCAATTTTGTGAATATTTTGCAGATTGAGTTGGCTGCTCATTTGAATACTCTTTCCAAATGTACAGTTACACGCGGACAGCTCTCCCTTTGCTTAACCTACGGTTAACCCCACTTGCAATCCATCTTCAATCTCTCTCTCTCTCTCTCTCTTTCGTTCTCTGTTTCGCTCTCTCTTTGTCTCACTTCAGCTTCGGCAAACGCAAAACGCGCGTCTGACTGCATTTGCCCTTCCCCTCGCACCACCCCTCACACTGTCTTCTAAGCACACAAACCTATCCACCATCCAGCTATCCACCTATCCAGCTCTCCACCCATCCACCTATCCAACTATCCACCTATCCACCTATCCACCTATTTACCTATACACACATAGTTGTTGCCATTGGGGAGTTAAGTAGACTTTTGTGTTATAAATTAGGCGTGCCAATGTGCATGAAGTCGTCGTCCTTCCTGCCTGCCTGCTGCCAGCCTGGCTGCCTGCTGCCTACCTTTTGCTTTTCTTTCACACATCCTTGTCCGATGTGTGTGTGTGTGTGTGTGTGTTTGTGGCTGTATCCTGATTCTAGCTCGCTTTTCACTTGCTCTACTGCTTACGGCTGGGTAGTTAGTCTAAATATGCATATGAATATGAAATTAGTCGCATGTGCTCTAGCCTGTCCTCCATGTCCTCCGTGTCCTTCATGTCCTTTGACTACTACTCCCTGAATTGAATTGAATTGAATTTTGTATGCCGAGTAGAACTTGCCTGCCTTTGTGGCAAGGATTCTCATGCGTAATTTAATGTTTGTGCAAGTTGTTAAATGATTCATGGTTGAGCCCAAGGCAAAACCCTGAACTCTGAACCCTCAAATCTCGCTTGTTCTTTGCTCATATTCCATTTCTTTGGCCATATTCGAGATGCAAATTAAACATTGAACTCTTTGGTGTTTCACTTTCGAAATCACCATTCAACGCAATTTGAAAACGATTTGCAACCTACGAGATTTGCACAATCTGACAGTGAATATTTATGATAAAAATGAAAATCATCATTGTTATCAAATTATGATATTTATTATTGTAAATTTAAAATTCATTTTAATAATTCTGAATGCGTCATAAGAACTTAAAATCTATAAAACATCACTTATCTATACAAAATTAACTAATTATGTAAATATATTTCATAAAAAAATTAATGATATAACTGTTGTGAAATAATTCTGATAAATATTTTCAAACTAGCTATAATCTTCAATATCAGTAAATTTTCCTTATCCCATATCCTTGTAAATCATTAAATTAACAATTTAATGCAGACACTTATGCATTTCTTTAAGTTTTAAATTTAGATTAAAATTATTACTCACTAAATTCAGTAATATTGAGTGTAAAAAGTTTATATAAATGAACTTCTTTTTATACCCTGAACCCATTAAAAATGGGAAAAAAGGGTATAATGGTTTTGTGCAAATGTATGTAACAGGCAGAAGGAAGCATCTCCGACCCCATAAAGTATATATATTCTTGATCAGGATCAATAGCCGAGTCGATCTAGCCCTGTCCGTCTGTCTGTCCGTCTGTCCGTCTGTCCGTCTGTCCGTCTGTATGAACACGCGGATCTCAGAGACTATAAGAGCTAGAGACTTCAAATTTGGAATATAAGATCTCGTATACCAGGCGCAGATCAAGTTCGCGTTATTTTTTCGAATAACTGCCTCAGTTTCTGAATTATCGATACATTTAGATTTCTGATAGCAGTAAATTGCAGATATCTCTCACAATTTAATGGATACAGTCACCAATTTTGGTTGGTAGGTTGTTGGTGAGGTCCTTGAAAAATCGGCATGTGCCACGCCCACTTCCGACGCCCCCATCACCCCCGACCCAAAAATTTTCAAATGGCTATATCTTCCGCAGTTTTTGAGTAGGGAACGTCAAATTTTGTAGTTATATTACTGATAGTTGCCTTTAAGAACCGATAACAAATTTGTGGTGCCACGCCCACACCTGCGCCTATAATCGACAATTCCGATTGTAAATCGATAACTCCGTATATCTCCGAAAACTTTAAAGATAGAGTAACCAAACTTGGAAGGTAATTTGCTGGTAACCTCCTCCAAAGATTGGCATACCAATTTTTTTACCACGCCCACATCCGCCGCCCCCAGGAACATCGTCCCTAGAAATTTAAAATGCGCATATCTGCCGTAATTTGAAAGCTAGAGTCGCAAAATTTTTGCAGGTATGTTACTGGTAACTCCCCCAAAGATCGATAAAAAAATTGGATGGCCACGCCCACTCTACCTACCTAAATCGATACACCTCTTGGTGTAAATCGATAAACCCATATATCTCACGCAATTTGAAAACTTAAGTCACCAAATTTGAAAGGTATATTGCTAGTAACACCCTTCATAAATGTGGAAAAAAAATTTTGGACCACGCCCACTCCCGCCCACAAAAAACGAAAAATGCCTGTATCTCCCGCAATTTAAGAGCTACAATTACCAAACTTAGAAGGTATATTACTAAGATCGAACTCCAAAATATTTTGGGCCACGCCCACTCCCGCCCACAAAAAACGATAAATGCCTGTATCTCCCGCAATTCAAGAGCTACAGTTACCAAACTTAGAAGGTATATTACTAAGATCGTGCCACGCCCACTCCAGCCCCCAAAAACGATAAACCTATAATGCATTTAAAACTTGGTTCAGGGTATATGGTAGTCGAGCTCACTCGACTACAGCGTTCTTACTTGTTAATTTAATATTTTCGCGACTACATTTTCTCAATTCGATAAATTGCATTTTGATGAGAGATTTGCTTGCCACAAGGGAAGCGCCACTTTTTGCTTAAAGCTAGCCCCAACTGAAAGATTAAAATGTTAATAGAATGGCAAAACACGGAGAAAATAAACACAATTGCACAACACTGCGAATTTTCTTAAACATTTTGCATATGTGACTGTGTTGATAGAGGAAGGTGAGGGGGTAGGTAGGGGGACAGTAGAAGCGGACAGGGGCAGGCAGCAGTATTGGAAACGAGAGGCGTTTCAGCCACAACATATTTGCATAAAATTCATAACATATGCCCCAGTCGGGACTCCTCGAAGAGGAACCTCTGTGGTTTGCCTCTGTTATCAGGGAGGCGATAGCGGGACGTAGGGTGAGTCCCTGTAAGTAGGCAACGACAAACCGACGAACCGACGAATGAACGAACGGTAAACAGCAGCGTTCCACGTCGTCATCATATTTGCTATGCAGCTGCCCCTGTTTTCAGTCTCCTCGCCTCTCCCTCTCCCTCTCCCTCTCTCTCTCTCTATCTCGATACCTCTCTCCCTTTGCAAAAAGAAAAAAAAATAAGAAAACACCAAAGTAAATAAATAAAAATGCGGGCGGGAGGGAAGAGGTGAAACACACACAAAAATTGAAAACGCTTAAGGCCAAACAGCAGTCTTTGGCAAGGATTTTCCAATATATTTATCATACATATAATAACTTACCGTGTGTGCTGAAATATCAACAAACTTTTGTAATCAATAACGAATATGATTAAGTTTATATACAGATACAGATGCTATCGTACATTGTACAGTTTGCAGAGCTTAAGCGAAACTCTGTCGAAAGCAAGCTAATTATTATTAATAATCGAGAACTTTGTTGCTTACTTCCCTATTTATAAAGTTATATTTTGCTTTAAGAACTTTTACGTAACGAGTTGCACTTATTTGCACTGGACAAAATACCTTCTACACTTTGATTATAATTCGAAATCACACGGACATGCTAATGCCATGTTTTTTTATAAATATTTTAAAGACTATGTATAAACAAATAATTTCAAATTGTTTTTGGTTTTTAGCTTTAGTAACCTTAATAAGTACATTACGATTTAGCCTACTTAAAACGCGCAGTTTATATTCATTTGTCATGCATATTATTTCCATAACTGTGTCACTCCTGATTTTTTCTCCTACTTTTTTATATATACATACATATATTTATATATATATATATATAATGCTACACAAATTTATTTATGAGAAATAACTGAATTTTTATTTTTGGAATGAAAAACGTGTCAGTTAAATTAATTTGCTGGTCAGAGAAACGAGACACCCTACCATCAGACGCACCCTGTTGACCCTATTATTGTTATATAAAGAAGATAGAAAGAGTAAGCGATAGTGTGGGGATGGGTGAGTGAAAGAGACCGAATGATACAGCCACAAATCTGGTGTGTTTTTGAAATGTTCTTATGCTTTTGCTGCTGCTGCTGCTGTTAAAATTTATTTGTGTTATAAATTTTGGTAGCATCTCAACTGAAGAACCAAAAACAGAGTCAGAGTCAGAGTCAGGCTCGAGTGAACATTTAATTATTTTATTTCTCTGCCCGTTTCTAACTGTTGGACAGACACTCACACAGTGCTTACAAATAGTTTATGCACACAAGCAGCACAATGAATGAAGACAAGTTAGCAGCAGCAGCAGCAGCAGCAGCAGCAGCAGCAGAGGCAAGCAAAAAAGCTTAACAAAGTATTTGTTGTGCACCCTTGGTTTTCTCCATTACCTTATTTATATATTGTTGCTGTCCCTCTCTCTCTCTCTTCTCCCCCTCCCATCTATTGGGCTGTGCAAAGCTTTAATGTGCGGCCATTTAATCTGAAGCTAGAATAATTTGTATTTGGTCTGCCAGCTTTGCGCTTGTTGTATTTCGATGACTTTTCACTGCTGATTTTATTTTACAGCTTGCCAGTTTTACGATACTCAAGCATTTCAATAATTTAAACATTGTTTTTTGTATTTGTTGTGTTTTATTGATTGTGAATGTAAATGAAGGCGTTGTAAACTTTCCCATTAAAGCAGAGGCAATAATTAATGAGTTTTTATTTTAAGTGAAATGTTTTTGTTTTTTTTTGTTAATTCTACTGCAAGTTGAAACTTTTAAGAGTGTGAACAAGTTAAATAATACTCGCATTCACGCTTTTAACTCCATTTAGTAAAGACAAACCAATAGTTAAGCTTACGGCTCGATTAAAGAGTAACACAGCTTGCGTTGTTTCTCTTCTTCTCTTTCGGCTAAGTTAAGTGCATCTAAGCATTGCACTTCAAGAGCCAAACATGACGCCATTTTCTTGCTAGGCTGCTGTATTAGTGCTGCTTACATGTCGTTGTTGTTGTTTTTGTTATTTTTGTTGTTGTTCTTGTGGACTGCGGCTTAACTAAGTGCTACGTGGGCAGCGTCACGACGGCGGCAAAGCAAAGCTAATAATCCCTCCATGTGTGCATGTGTTGTATGTATGTGTGCATGTGTGTACGTGTGTACGTGTGTACGTGTATGTGTGTGGGTCTCTTCTGCAATAATGAGAAGTAACGATGCCCGTGTTGTTTGTTCGAATTTTCTTGTCTCTTTTCTACGCACATCACAGTTGCTTGTGTATGTCAGCGTGGGTGATATTCTCTTAAACACCCATGTACACATTTACATTACACAAGTCTACATTTAAGGCATTCTAGGTAAAATTAAATTAATGCACAAGTAATTGTAAAAAAACAAAATCTACTGAATTATTTATTAGCTATGAATAAATTTTTATATTAACAATCTTGAGCGCAAGTTATATTCACAAGATGTGTTGAATGAATTAAAATGCTGGACAAATAGTTGTTTATTCATTTTTTTTTTTGTCTTAAGCTTTGAAATAATGATATGAAATTTAATCAATTTCAAAAGCTTAAAACACAAATTTATTTCAAGAAATTAAATTTAAATATTAACTTATAAGAGTATACTTTAAGTGATAAAATAATTTACAAATGTAATTAAAACTATTTTCTCTGTTTTTTTTACAGGTACTGCAACTTTAAATTTGTAACATAATTTACACACAATACACACAACCAAAACATAACAACAACAACACAAATTATACACAAGAACAAAACACACACAAAGCAATAAAAAGACTCACAATTAATCAAAAAAGTAACAACAACAACACCAACAACAACAAATGAAAGCATTTAAACTATATAAGGCTGTTTACAACAAACAAACAAACAAAAAACAACAAATCGCATAATATTTAATTTTTGTAACGTCAACAAAATCAACAACGAACTAAGCTGAAAAGACGCGCTTAGTGCTTCCAAAACTGTTTAGAATGGCCTTAGCCTAAAAAAGAGAGAATAGAAGAGAGGGAGACACACACACACAACAGCAGCAGAAGCCGCCGCCGACGCAGCAAATGACAGCGAAAATGTTGCGGCCACCAACAAGGGCAGCCACAATAAGAAGAGAAGCAAATACAGCGGAAGAAAACAACAGCAACAACAACAAGAACCAATACAAAAAGGCGTCGCGGCGCCTCTGCTGCTATCACAGAAGCAAAATCACAACGATAACATAATCCACCACAAGCTCAAGCCAGAGAGAGCGAGAGCGAGACAGAGAAAGAGAGCGGAACACTTTTACAAGCACTTTTGGTTTGATAATCCCCGCGCCACCCCCTCCACACCGCACACACAAAACAGAAGACATTTTTTTTTTTGCTCTCGCCCCTTGTGTGCGTTTGTGTGTGTGTGTGTGTGCCGGCGAACATAATTCAAATAATATTTGTATTAAGCACGCGTTATGGCACAACAGCAACAACAACAACACCTGCAGCAGCAGCAGCAGCATCATCAGCAACAACAGCTGCAGCAGTTGCAACAGCAACAACAATTGCCACAGTACAATAACAATTTGTACAACCTGAACTATAAGTAAGTTTTAGAGTCAATGCGTTGCGTTGTGTTCCGTTGAGTTGTGTGCTTCCAAAACCCCAAACCCCCCCCACCACCTACCCTCTGTGTTTGTTTGTATGTCTTTCTGTCTCCTAGCATGCGTCCAAAATGTATGGTTTTTTCAACAAGAAAGGCACATGAAAAAGCTCTAAATGCATATGCAAAAAGCTCCAAATGCTCATGCAAATATTTATGTTAAACATATGTCGCGTTTACACTGCACACAAACATCAACATTAACACACGAATCCACAATTCCCCTAACCTCCTCCCACCATCCACTCATTACTCACTCATTCCATCTGATCATCAATCAGGCATTTTGTTTACATGGCACATCAAACTGTGCTTGCATTCCTGTCAAACTGTTGACGCCTAACAGACGTGAAATCTTCTTCCCCTTCGAATGTGCAAATTGTAATGTGGCGTTTACAGAGCAAGAGAGCTCTTGACCCTTACAGAGAAAATTCATATCTGTAATCTCTTTGAGTTTGTTTCACAGTTAAAATTAAAAATAAAGCAAGTCCTTAATATTTGTATCACACCCCTGGCCACCTCCCTAGCATCATGTTCTAAATACCTTTTAATTCAAAATAATTTGCCATTTGCAAAATCCCGTTGAGCATCTTCCCCTAAATTGAGTTATTAACAATAATATAATATACAACAAAATAAAAATAAATTGACACACAGAAAATGCCCTAAATGTTCTAAATGTTCACTTAAACTAATATACATAATTCTTGCTGAGGAAACAGAAAGTCAACAAACAAAAAACTAACAAATTGTGCCGCAAGGCACTATGCATGTCAAACTGTTTACAAAGCACACATCCACAGGGCAGCGCAGCGCATGTCAAACTGCTGTCAACTGTTGTATAATATTTTAAAACACACACAACAACACACACCACGCCATGTTTGTTCTGGACGATGACGTTATAGTTGTTGGATATTGTTGTTCATGTTGTTGTTGAATGTCATATTTGTATGTTATTACTAATTGTATAAACATTGTTCTTGTTGATTGTTGATTGTTGCCACTTTGCAAAGATGATGTGGAGTCTTTGAATATATCGAACAACCACCCTTGTTATTAACCCCATTTTAATATTGTGTGCCATTGTTTTGGTTTTTCTTTTTTTTTTCGTTTTTTTTTCTCTATTCTTTAGCATGGAGGATCCCGAGCGGCGTAGGAGACGCGAACGCGAAAAATATGAACGGCAGCAGGGCATACAGAGCGACGATCGGGAAACTAGTCTTTTTGAGGCGCCGCGTCGCCTGAATCCCAGCGAGGGTGATAACATGATAACCGCAGCCCTCGGCGAATTCGTCGATGCCAAGGAGCACATGTGCATGAACATGGTCGGCATTCACAGGCAGGCGCCGGGCGGTTCCAATGCGAGACTGCAGGGTCAGGCGACGACGCCGATCATCAACTCCTTGTCCTCCATCAACTCCAACACAACGACTTCCTCATCCGCCTCGCTGCTGTTGCCTGGACAGCTTCCCACATCACAACAGCAACAGCAGCAGCAACAGCAACACTATCAACAGCAGCAGAGGGCGCCCACCTACCTGAAGCAGGCGGATAATAAGCCGCCCTACAATGGCCGTGGCGGCTATCCGGGCCAGCCGATGAAGAACGATATACCCTCGAGTAGCGGCATGGCGCCGCCTCGTGGCCCACCCAGATCCGCTTCTTCCTCTTCGTCCGCCTCCAACAACAACTCGTCCAGCGCCACAAACAATGCCACAGCGGCGGCAGCAGCAGCGACGTTAGCGTCAACAGCGCCCCTCCTCGGCCCGCCAATGTCCACGCAAATGCCGAATGGCCGCGAAAAATCATATCTGGGGCCACCGGCGCCAGCGTTGTCCAACGGCGGTCGCTTTGTGCCGCCAGCGGCAAGCGGCAAACGTTCCAGCAACACCGCCGGACTGCAGCCACCGCCACCAGAGGTAAGCACTCAACCAACCTAATCAGTTGGACAATCCAGGGTATCAAATAGCAATTAGAACGATTAAAAGTCTGAATTGGAATTGCAACATAAATTATAGTCATTCCTGATACTAAAATGTATTATGTCTGTCCCAATTTAAAGTCTCTAGCTTATATATTCTCTGATTTCTGACAAATAAAACCTATCGAAAATAATTTTGCTGTTAACTCAGTAAGCCTAAAAACTAGAAATAATATTGTGCGAAGTAAATTTACTTTCAAAACAAAACAAAACAACAAATTATCAACGCTTAATTAAAATAAAATATTTGTAGTTTTTCTAAATATGGAGAAAAGAAGAAGACAAAAAAAAGTAAATATAATATAAACTTAATTGAAATATGTATTTATCGGGGATATATCTAAGTGTATTTAACGTACTTTTCATGTCGTGTCGGAGTTCTTATTGGGTACTTGTCCTTTAATTGAAATGTGTTTTTTTTTCTTTCTTTCTTCAACTTGCACTTGCAGAAGGATATTAGCAAAATAATCAACGAAATGACCAACAGCTATCGCGTGACCCCGTTGACCTCGATAGCGGCGACGCCGCACGCGCCGACCCGCGAAAACTACAACCTGAATGGGCCCAATAAGAATAAGTATGCATTTGACGCGGTGGATCCCATCGGTCCCCTCAACTCCCCGCCGGCGGCAAGCGGTGCCTCCTCCAACTCCTCCTCCGTGAACAACTCCTCCTCGCTGCTAATGACGCCCCTGTTGGCGCCAATAGCGCCCATCACATCACCGATTGCCCCGCTGTTGACGACACCGCCGCAGGCCAGTCAGCTGCCGTTGCCACTACCATTGCTGCCACCGCTGGCGGGTGCCACAACAGTGCTGCCACCCGCATTGGGCATGTCAGCCGTTGCGCCCATCCAGCAGCTGATGCCAACGCCCCCAAAGGCATCGCCCACGCCTCCAGCAGCGATCAGGCCCCTCAAATCAGAGAAAAATCACTCGCTGGAGAAACAGGATTCGTGGTGAGTAGCAGAATATATAAATATAAATATAAATATAAGGATGTTAGTTAGGATAGAGTAGATCATTCTTTAGGATTATCTAGGATTATACTAAACCTAAAGGAGAAAGTTAAATAAAATCATTGATTTTCCATGCTTAGAATTACTTATTTCTTTAGTGTTTAATCCTAAATTAAATTCCATTTTAATTTCAATTCAATTTCAATAATTAGCAATCAGTTGTTTGACAATTGATAACACAAAGTGTTGTAAGGAAACGTTATAAATTTAATTAGTGATTTCTTAATTAGTAATTTAGTCTTTTCTCAAAACAATTGATTTTGCTCAAATGAAGGTTTGAGGACAATTGCTAAATGGCTGCTGCTGCTCAAACTGCACTTGGCAACACTATGTTGATAAATAATCCAAATTCAAGGATGTATTTTAGTAGATCACTTCGATGCCAACGAATGATTATATGTTCTTCAAACATTATCGATATCGATAAATATCGATAAAAATGTATTATATAACTTGATAACTCGTAAAATTAACACCTTTGTATTTTTGCTTACAGCCTTGAGAACGATCTGGAGCTGTCTGAATCCGATGATGATCGCAAGAGGGATATGTAAGTTACAGTTTAGCAAGCATTGACGGTAATTCAAGACTCACTCTCTCTCTCTTTCTCTGTCGCACTTTGTAGCTGTTCTGCTGGGAACAGTAGCAACAGTTCTGAGTCGGATTCCAGCGAATCGGGTAGCGAAGCAAGCAGCAAAGGTGAAGCACAGCAACAGCAGCAGCAACAGCAACAGCAACAGTTGCTGCATCATCAGCATCAGCAACAGTTGCTACTGCAACAGCAGCAGCAGCAGCAACAACAGCAGCGAGCGACATCCACAGTAACAGCCAATGGCGGCAACAAGAAGAAAACACAAACAATTATTGCCAGCGGGGCGAATACAATCAGCGGTCTACTCACCTCGAGTGGTTTGGGTGGCTCAGGTGTTGCCGTCAACGCGACGAGCAACACTGGTTCCGGACTATTGGGTGGCGGCGCCGGCAGTGGCAGCACTGGTGGCGGCGGTGGTTCCAGTAGCAGTGGCATGGGCAACATGAGCAGCTCGAGTTCATCGAACAAGACGCCATCGCCGACGGACAGCAATCGCTGGAATCTGAGTCGTTTCTTTCCGAAGCCAGCGAATCAGGCCACCGCCGAGAGCGTATCGCCGGGCAATGTGGCATGTGGCAATGTCAGCATGAAGGTGCCAGGCATTCTGCCAGGCGGTGCACAAATCATACCCGAATCCATCGATGTCACGACGGCAATTGTTAAAAACGAGAAGCTGCACGACGACACGCGACACATTACGGATGACGAGGATGAAGCAGACGAACAGCAGCAGCAACAGCAGCAGCAGCAGCGATATGCTGTTGGACTGAGTGTAACTGTTAAAAAGGAGCAACAGGAACAACAGCAACAGCTGCAGCAGCAGCAACAGCAGCAGCAGATGAATGCCGAGCAGCTGGCGCTGGCGGCCGCCTTACCAAATAACCAAATCAAACGGGAGGTGCGTCTGTCCGACTCGGCCAGCATTAGCAGCGGCAGCGCCAGCGGCAGCAGCAGCTCAGACAGTGCTGCCGGTGAGGTTGTGCCGCTACCGGGACCCGGTGAAACACTCCAAATACCCGGAGTGCCGGCAGCAATCACGACTGTGTTGCGTGTGCCGTCAGCAATGCAGCCGAAGGCGCCACCAAATAGCGTCACACTGACTCCAATTGGTCCGTTGCCGGCGTCGCCGAAGCCGCGCCAAAAGAAGCCGCGCAAGAAGAAGATGTCGGCGGCAACAGCGCCGCCGCTGGACTCCAGCGACGAGGACGAGCCAACGAGCAGCAACAAGAAGCATGCCATCGAGTTGGCTGCAACGACAGCAGCAGCTGCAGCAGCTTCAATTGCTGCAGTGCCTGCCGCAGCTGCGACAGCAATGCCAGCTGTCAAAAAGGGGCGCGGCAGGCCACGCAAGCAGGCGCAACAGCAGCAGCAACAGCAACAGTTGCAGCAGACACAAAGTGGCAATTTGAGCAGCGCCTCGGGGAGCTCGCAGGCGAAGGGACCAACGCTGACGGCAGCCAAGAAACCGCTGGCGAAATCAACAGCAGCAACAGCAGCAGCATCATTGGCGGCAACAGCATTAACAGTTGCGGGCAGTCGCAAGCGGGAGCACAGCAGCAACAGCAGCTCCAATGGCAACACGCCCACCAAAAAGTTGCATGCGACACCAGCAGTAGCAGCAATAAAACTGCCGCCGCAAACTGTTGCCGCGGGCAGCAGCAGTGATGAGGACAGCACCAGCAGCAGCTGCAGCAGCACCAAGTCCAGCAACAGCAGCAGCAGCGGCAGCGACAGTGAAACAACAGCAACACCTGCACCTACAGCAACAACAGTTGCAGCGCCAACATCACAAAATCCCGGTCAAAAGCGTATTGTAAAAATCAACAAATTGGGCGCGGTCAGCAGCAGCAAAAATAATCGTCTCTACGGCGCCGGCAGCAGCAGCAACAGTAGCAGCAGCGAAACCGAAGAGCAACAGCACAAACAGCAGCAGCAACTGTTGCTTATGCAGCAGCAGCAACAGCATCAGCAGCAACAAAAGCAACAATTGCAGCAGCAACAGCAGCAGTTGCAGCCGCAGCAACAGCAGCAACAATCGCAATTTACACCCGATGCGAAGCAGGCGAGACAACGTTCAAGCAGCTCCGATGGCAGCAGCAGCTCCAGCACCGACAGCAGCAGCACGAACAGCAGCAGCAGCAGCGATGAGGTCGATCATGGCAAGCGCAAGAGTGATAAGAAGAAGATCTGCACGCTAACACGCATCTTCAATCCCAAAGAGGGTGGAGCCAAGAAACAGGGTCAAGTTGTCATCATCGATCAGTCCGAGGAGCAATTGCAACAGCAGCAGCAGCAGCAACAGCAACAGCAGCAGCAACAGCAGCAGCAGCAACAGGAGCAGCAACAATCCAAAGAGTGGAAGCCGCGTGCAACGCCCACACAGCTACTTGGTGCCACACTGGCATCACCGGCACGCACCACCACACCACATTTGACGTCGTTGATGTGCAAAATCGATTTGAACAAGTTGGCGCGAGTGCCGCCAGAATGGTATCAGAAGGGCTATCGACAACATGCAGTTGAGCAGCAGCAACAGCAGCTACAGCAGCAGCAGCAGCACCATCATACGCAACAGTTGCACCACCCGCCACACAACCAGCACCAACACTACCAGCAGCAGCAGCAGCAGAAGGCGCAGCAGAATGGACATCTGAGCAGTCGGTCTGCGGAAGGTGCTCGCACACCCAAAGAACTGCAGCAGCAGCAGGCGTATGGCATGCCCAATGGTTATGTGACGAGTGGTGGTGGCGGTGGTGCAGGTGGAGGTGGAGGTGCTGCCAATAAGCTGTTGGGTGGTGTCAAGCACGAGCATGGCGTTAAGCCCGAGCCGGAGCTGGATGCCGGCTATGAGGCGAAGTATAAACCAAATAGCGTTAAGCAGGAGTTCATGCCCAAACAGGAGATGCCAACGCGTCGACGCAAACGCAGCTCCAGTTCGAGTCCCTACAAGGAGAAGAAGCGAAAAAAGGAGAAGGCCGACCAGCTCAGCAAGGAGCTGCTGCCGGTGCCGGTGCTGCTGCCCGCTAACAATCACGAGCGATTATCTCGCGACAAGCTGGAGCTGCTCCAGCAGGAGATAAGCTCAGCCAACGGCAGTCCGACGAAACGATCATTTCCATTGGCCCAAGCACAGCAGCAGCAGCAGCAACAACACCAGCAACAACACCAGCAACACCACCAGCAGCAGCAACAACACCAGCAGCAGCAACAGTTAAAGGCAATTACAACAACGACAACAACAACGGCAACAGCTGCTGCGGTGCAAACGTCAACGACGGCAACACAACTGCCAACCACCTGCAGCGAAGCGGTACAAACGACACCGCCACCAGTGGCGCCACCGCCAGCGCCGCGTCTCATCTATCGCTCCCACTTTGATAATGAGGAGGAGCCTCCCAGCGACGACATCAGGTGAGCAGCACCAGCATAACCGAAAAATTTTATTCACTTATCGATTTAAAACATCCCTTTGTATTAGGAAAAATGAGATATTGCTGCAGGAGGCAATCAAGCGAAAACGTGCCGCTGACTCGGAGCGCGACTCCTTCAAGCAGATGACGCTCTATTTGGAGGCGATTGTCTACTTCCTGCTAACCGCCGATGCCATGGAACGGAGCAACATGGAGGCCACGTGGACCATGTACAAGGACACCCTAACGCTAATTAAGTGAGTAAAGTGTGCCGCACCCAAACTACAATTTATATATTTATTTAAAAAGTCTGCAAAGAACAAATTTAAATTATGTAAATTAGCAAAATTAAAATAAGTTTTTTTATTAACCAACTTAGCTTTTTACAACTATTTATTTCGATTTTAAACTAAATGTTATTAATGTAATAGTAAATTTTGTAAACTTGTAAAGTTATACTTAATTAATAAATAATATATTTAATTTTTGCAGATTTATTTCCTCGAAGAATCGACCGTATCAGCAGTCAACGAATGGAAAGCACGAATCGCACAATATAGTGGCCATACTCAGGTACGATATTTGTCTCGATTTGAAATATTCGAAAGTACAGCAGGTTTATCTAACTGATATTCATTGTCTATTCACAGTTTGCGCTGCCAATCACTGATATCCTTAAAGCTTTACAAGTTGCGACGTGCCAATTGTCGTGCGATAATTGCCAGCTGCTCCGAATTCTTTCGGACCGGTGGCCGGGGGGATATTTTGAATGGCAACACACTGTCCTCCATATCACCATCGAACTCAGTGGGCTCGCAGGTATGCAGATAAACACATACATACATCGTACATAGAAAATAATAATATATATGCATACTAAATGTTTTTTTTTTTTGATAATTTAAGGGCTCCGGTTCGAATACGCCGCCTGGCAGAATAGTGCCTCAGGACATACACAATCAGCTGTGCAGGCAGAACGAGTATCTCACCTATGTGAACAGCGCTCACGATCTGTGGGATCAGGCCGATCGTTTAGTGCGCACCGGCAATCATATAGGTAGGCTATCGAAATACATATCACAAATGATATTGTTTTATTTAATTGAGTTTTTTTTTTTATTCATTGCAGACTTTATTCGCAAGCTGGATCACGAGAATGGGCCGATGACGCTGCATAGCACTATGCATGAGGTGTTTCGCTATGTTCAGGCGGGCCTCAAAACGCTACGCGATTCAGTCTCGTATCCCCAGTCACAGTAGCGATAACTTTCGTCCCAACATCAGTTCCAACAACAACAACAGCAACAACAGCAACAACAAGAGCAACAGCAACAGCAACATCATCACCAACAACACCACCACCAAACGTGTCTAAATGAAAGTCAGGCCAAATTAGCAACTATTATTATTATTATAATTATAAATATTATATTGTATACAATCAGCAGCAGAACAGCTACAAATTTAGATGTTTACTTTAGAAAAACCTTCCAACCTTGCAAACACCAACATCATCAACAACAACAACAACAACAATGCATCAGCAGCAAATTGTTTTTTGTTATTAATTTGTAGTTAAAATCCTTTTTTTATACATTATAAGCATTATGCACACCATTTACTTATTTCCTTATGCTCAATTTTTAATTGGTTGCTTTTTTAGGCATTTTAAGCTTTAAATGTATGCCTAGTTTTAGTTAATACGATATTGCCACACACAAACACACACACACTCACACACACACATATTACAAAAATCAAGTTATTCTATCTATACAAATATATGTTTTCTAGATTGTAAGTAAAGTGAAAGCGGCGCCCATTTAATCATTTAGTTGAATTTTGTTTTTTAATAATGGGTTCTTATTATTTAAGTTAGTTAATTTCTCCTTGTCGTTTGCACATATATACATGTATATAAATATATATATATATATGGCCAAAATTGTGAATGCGCCTTAAAACACCAACAGCAAGAATAACAACAACAACAACAAAACTCATAAATTTTTAAATATATTGTATATAAGCAGGAACAACAAATAAGCAAAAAAAAAAGAAAAAAGAAAAACAAAACTACAAATTCAAATGAAAAACTGGATATAAGCATGGTTTTTATTATATTTAATTTAAATGCAAATTTTTACTGTTTCGTAAGTTTTAAAATTGAGTTAACAAAAAAAAAAAAAAAAAAAATACACTATTTAATATAGTTATATTAATACATTATTAATTATGTTTATAATATATTATTGATTTTAAAAGTAAATACAAGCAAACGCGTTATTAGAACAAAAATTCATGAATGAAGCATATAAATATATACGATTAATATATATTACAAATATACCGCATACATATGCCAAGTTTTTACATATTGTTTTATTTATTTTGTTCTCATTTCGTTTTTAATTTTTGTGTGCCTCAAGACTCACAAAACAGACGCAACAAGCAACAAACAACAAGTAATAGTGCATTAGTAGTTATTAAAAAAAAAGTTCAAATGATAAACAAAAATCGTAATCGTATTCAGCAAATTAATCAATGAAAATAGACTTGATCCACTACCCCTCCCCCCCCCACAAGCGAAGTCAACAAAATATATACACAGTGTACATATAGCCGAGATATACAATTATACAGATATACACACACACATAGATATATATATATTTTTAATACGCCAAAAAGCAAAGCGACAAAATCAAGTTATAGTCCATAAGCCATATTAAAAACAGAAAAGAAAATAAGACAAAAAACAAATGCAATAAACTAACTGTAAGTCGTTGATTGGACCCAGCAAGTGGACAGCCCTGATCTGTCTGTTCAGTTAGCAGCACGAACGAAACAGCAAAAGCGAAAATCGTAACGAACAATGGTAAGCAAGAGACGGAGACAGAAAAAGAAAAACAAGAAAAAAATATATATAGATAAGTACGAGTATTATGTACTTGCAACAATATGTGGTTCTGGGGAAACAAAGCATTAACTTTCAAACAAGAAAAAAAGAAAAACGACGTTTTTTAATGGTAGTCAAATTTTAAGTTACCACTTAACAAAACTGGCAGCAAAACAAGACTGTGCGGCAAGCCGACCTTGAAATACCCTTGCAGGCATATTGACAAAACTTGACAATTAGCTCCTATGGCAGCAAAATTTATATATATTGATATATATTACAGTCCGATCGGGGCATTCAAATTCGTTAATTTAATAGTCGCAGCTGATGTCTCATTCCAAGCAATTCCAACTTTCCTAAGCATCATTCACATTATTGAGAGATTCAAAAGATTTATATATATTAGTTAGTACTCCACATTTGCGTATATTACTCCCTGTAAGGGTATTCACAAGTACACAAATCAAAAGCATTAAAAAGAAAAATAAGAAACAAACACAAAATTTCATTTGAGCGCAATTTTATTGTGCAATAAGAGAATTAATTGTAATAAAATATTATGAATTATACTGTTAAATTTTCCAAACGCTGTAAATAAACGAAAGCAACCTTACACATAAAAAAAATTACACACATACATATGTATGCATATACATATTTATATATAGTAAATATATATATTTTTATATATATACAACTAAAGAGAAAGAAATGGAGAAATCTTTAAATTATAGTTAAATTTTTTCAAAACGACAAGAAAATAAATAAGCAGCAATCTTGCAATAAATATTACAAATAATAACAGAAGAAAGCAGCAGAAGAATCGAAAAGAAGTCAAGACGAGGAAAAAGGAGCCTAGTTGATCTAAGAAGCGAAGAATAGTTAATAATTATGTATATTTTGTTAAGCGTTATTGTAGTGCAAAATATAAGCAAAAACGAACAGAATTAAGTTTTAAGCCGGAAATTTAGACGAACAACAGAATTAAGAACAACACCAAAAACAAAACAAAAAGAAGCAAAAACAACAACAAAAACAAACATCAAAATCAAGAATAGTTCATTAACATAGTAAAGGTTACAAGAAACACATACATATATTAATATTAAAAAAAATAATAATTATATATATATATACGCATATATATATATATATTTTGTACAAATATAATTAATGACAAAACGAAAGAAAACGAGGAAAACCAAGAAGAATAAGAAGAAGCAAAAACCAAGTACACTTATTAAAGTTTAAGCAACAAAACAAAAAAAAAAAACAATTTAATATGCAATTACCGTAACAGTAGTTGATAAATCAAAATAAAAACAAAATTGTAACATTTAAAAAAGTAGTTTTTTTATTAAAATTAAAGCACTCAAAACTATTGTGATCAATTTGCCTCGTGGTGCGAAACTTGGCTTTAGCAGCTTTGCTAGAGATAACAGAAAGATAACAGCATGTTATTTGCAATTAACATTTTGAGGTTATGCGCTTCTCTGTTAGCTTGAGCCACAAAACCCATGCTGCTGTTAACGGTCGTTTTAAGCTTCACTGCCTAAGAAACAATTGCCATTTGATCTCCGACCTAATTGCTGTCTTCTGCGTTTAGTGCTCTAGTGTACTGCAGTTTCTTTTGTTTAACAGAATGTTAAAATTTTGATGCACATTTCAGGTCTGTGCTGAAAAAGTTGCCGGCTAAGTTTAAGAACAACTTTCGCAACACTGGTCTTCTGTTTTTTGGTGAAACTCGTGGTACTTCTTTTTTCCTTGTGATTTGCTTGGGTTATAATAAATAAATTGTACATTTAAATAATATTGTTAAAACATTACTTAAAAAAGTAGCCGCGCTTTTTGTTGCTTGTAAAGTTGTTAAGTGTGCCCTTACTTCAAGTGTTTTACTGCGCAATTAAAAGAATATAAATTCGGACAACAAAAAAACGGTGCACATAAATTCAGCGGCGCCGGCGCCTGTGTCAGTATATCCGTCACAACAGACAATTTTTTTGCGATATAAGCGAAGATAATTTCTGCATGGAATCGAATAAGAAGAAATCAGCAAAAAGAAGCAAAGCAAGCAAAGGGCGACGGGATCGAAAGCGCCGCGCTGCAGCAATGGCGGCGACTGCAAGGGACTTACAATCTCAGCCGGTTGCACAGATGTGTGCACCCAGCCCCAGTCAGTGGTTGAGTCATCAAGCAATGTCGGCGACTGCAATGGACATACAATCTCAGCAGGTTGCACTCAGCCCCATTCAATGGCGTAGTCATCACGCCTATTATATGGGAATGGCACAACTTCAACAACAACAACAACAACAGCATCAAATTTACCAATACATTTATGAAGATCACCCACTTAAGAGAGTCAAGCTGGAACCGTTTTCAGACACGAATTATCACATGTCAGCGTAAGGTGAGTCTCTTAGTATGTATATCGGACTGCTCTGTTAACTGCTCGTTAGAACTTTATGAGCAGTTTAAGAGACACAACAGCACAGTTTTAGTAGCATATAATGAATAGAAAGATCCTGTGGCTTTCAAACATTCTTAAATTGTTCTACCTTTAAATATTTGAGAATGAACTAATCACAATATAAATAATTATATAATATATCTCATATTTATGAGTATTTTTGAAGACTCTGGGTACCAGCACAGAAAATGTTGCAGTGTTCGCGTGTCCAGCAGTGAAAACAAGTCATTTCAATTCACTTCGATGCGACAACATGGCGGGTAAACGTAAAATCCAGACTTTTATAAGCATGCGTATGTGGGTGCGAAAAGGTACGCACACTTTTTAGCGGTCCTAATGGGTGACGAATGTGTACGAAAGAAGCAGGTATATCGCGCAGACTCTTGAATGTGTGCGAAAATAGCTGCCACACTCTATCCTTGTTTTTTTTATGTGCAAGCTGGCACTCAATTTTAAATTTTTTCGTTTCGGCAATTGGGGTGGCTTAACTGTTGATCAATTTTGTAACTACAGCCCACAAAATGTATGGTGAACATCTAAAACAGAGTATCATTGTCTCTACATCCCACATTCTTTGTTTCTTGAGAGCCACACATTGTATACACATTCATACATATTTAGGATTTAATGTGATCATGTCACAGCTCTGCTGGGACCCAGACACTGATTGACTTTTTTGTCGATTTGACGCCTCTATGTATTGATTGCTTAGTGGTATAATATAATAAGTAAATAATTGCATACATAAAATGTCAAGAAAAAAAAAATTGCCCACCGATCGACAGTTATAGGTATTTTGGAGTGCAAATTACTTTTAATTGTTGTGTCCACAGTTTGGCGGGTGGTATAAGTGTGTTTACTTTAGCAGAGCTTTCACTGGAAATATTCACACATACACATGTACATTTATATATTTGGTGTGTGTATTTTCATGTAAACACTTGCTGCTTGCTGCTCTACAGAGACATCGAGAGAGGGAAAGAGAGAGAGAGCGAACCACAAGAATAGCAGCAACAACAAAACACAATTCCCATTGTAAGGGGGGAGAAAGGGATAGCGAGCAGATAGCGATTGTATAGGGGCAACTTCCCCCGCACAGAGTTCAATGGTCTTTTGACACAAATGATGTCAAGTTGAGCTTCTTGGCTGCTGCTTTCGCATGGTGCATTCGTCGGCACTCAACACTCCGCACTCGGCACTCGACACTCGGTTTTCAGCCCTCGGCTCATGTTGGCGCACAGCTCGCAGCTCAAGTCAGCTGCCGCTTTGCAAATCCTTTTCTGTCTGTGTGTTGTCTTGTCTCTGTGTGCGTGTGCTTAACTGTTTGTTTGGGTGCCCAGCGATGGCTAGCTGCGGATATGCGGCCGGCGTGCTCTGCCAAGCTTTCTCACTCTCTCTCTCGCTCTCTTCTCTAGAGCGTAGAACCTACCGCAATTCATTTCGTGTTTGTCGTCGTCGTCGCTGCATTTCCTTGTTTATGTTTTGTAACCAAATGTAGGGTATTCGGCTAAGTGCTGGAGCGTGAGAGAGAGAAAGATAGAGAGAGCACATCAATTGCAAGAGAGGAGAGAGGAGCGAGAGCATGTGCAGCAGTACGGACTGTTGCAGCGAGTGTTGGCTGCTGCTGCAGTCGCCGTCTCAGTCATTGGTGCTTCTGTACCTGCGCATTCGGCGCTGCAGCTTTTTGTTATTGTTGTGTCGCTCCATCTTCCGCTTCTTCTTCTCCGTTTATTGTAGCAAATTTTGTGTTGCTTGCACCGTGGTGCGCACAACCAAAGGAATCTGTGCGATATATACACTTTTTAATAACAGTTTCAAACTCAGTAATATATTTTGGTTGCCAAAAATGTTTTTTGTTTGCTTTTTTTAATTTTTTAATTTTTTCATATTTGTAACATATCAGCGCTTCTATAAAATAATAAAAATTAATGTAAAATAAAAATTCCATTATAATTATAATTTTATCGTATTAGGATCGCAGATTTTGTTAAATAAAATGTTTTTTTTACGCTGAAAAAACTAAGCTTAATGTATTTTAAGCCTGTGCACAGAATATCTCCTAGTCGAGCATTTTAGAAGTTTGTTTATTTTTTCCAAATCGGATATAATACAAAAATCTTGCTTAATTAAGGTACAAAATCAACCTTCAGCATCCGATTTCAAAATGTTAAATTTTAATAGATATTAAACCTACCTGTATTTATTGAAGAATTGCTTTAAAATAACTAGAAATTTTCAGACTTATAAAAACCAGAAAAATTTTTTGTTATTATTATTTTTGAAAAAATCAGACTTACATTCTGTGACACTTTGCGTGCCAATGCAAAGAACTACGCTGCTTTTTGCATCAGCAGCTTTCGCTTCAACCGTTATTTCGCGCAACTGTAGCGCCAAATGTTTGGGGAGAGAGCCTCTGCTGCAGTTTGCTGCGCTGTCGACGTCAACATCGAACGTCGACTTTGCCGTTGTCCTGGCTGCATTTATCCTGGCGGCAATTGAACACTTTAATCATTTAGTTCTTGCACTCTCCGGCAGCAAGTTGTGTTTTTTGATTATCGTCGTATCGTCGTCGTTTATAAATTGTTGTATATCGGTATAACACACACATCAAGCATACTCTCTTACACACATACACATACACATATATACATATACACATGCATGTATGCATATGCAGCGAATGCATCGCGTATATTGTGTGAAACGGTTAAAAATCTACAATTTTGTGCGTGTATTTTAAAACTCATTTCAAGCGAACCAAGTTAAATGTTTTCTTAAAAAAGTCAAAAGTCAAAATAAGTGAAGAATACATACATACACATATGCATCTATTTTTGCAGTACTCAAATAAAATGAAAATAAAGTAAGCTGGAGGAGAAAAAATGTAAAGCCGTTTTGCTTTTCTTGTTGTTGTTTTTGCTGTTGTAATTGAATATTATCATGTTAAGTGTGCCCACACCCATGGTCGATTTTTCGCATTTATGTGGGTACACATACACAAACACACACATACGCACACATACACATGAACTCTCGATAGTAAAAACTTGACTCAATGGGCGGCCCAGCGTCGCAAAGCGCATTTCTCTATACTTTGCTGCCAAATGCCGCCTACACACACACATTTACACGCCTGCTGCTGCGTTTCGTGCAGCGCCGGCTGCAGCCGACGTTTAACCCAAAAAAACGCAGTCGACGCTTGCAGCTACTAAGCGCGCTCTGAAGCTTACGCTCTCTCTCCTAATCTCCTGCTCTCTTGCGCTCTTTGCATTGCCTAACTTGAGGCGCCGTCGTATGACAGCTGCTGCAGCTATTGTTAACTGCGCTGCGACTGCATTGAATCTCTTTCTCTTAAAATTTGTCTTCATTCTGCCGCACCCAAAAGCACAGTGCTGGTGTTGCTGCTTCTTCTTGCTGTTATTTCGTGAGCCTTCGGCTGATTTTTGCTTTTGCTTTTTTGCCTACTGCAAGGTGTGTCACTTTTTTGTTTTGTTCTTATGCTTTTGCCACACTTTGCATGCGATGGGTGAAAAGGAGAGAGATGAGAACAGAGGAGGCGTTTTCTATATATCCTTCGCTTTGCGAGAAGCGCCCATCAATTAAGCGGAAACAATTTGAAACAATTTATGAATGAAAATTGCCGGTTTAATTTTTTTTGAGGTGGTTTCTATTTTTGGGTACTAATGTTCCAAGTTTGACTTTTTTAATTTTTTCGTAAGAAATAATGAGAGTATTAATTTAATCTAAATAGTTTACTTGATATAAACATAAAACAATGTTTGATCAAGTGTCCTATTTCTGAAATTATAATTTATTGCGAGGAATTAAAGAAAAGTAGAACGTTGAAAAACATTAAATATCAATACATATACATATGTATGTATATATGTATCTTTATGTTTGATCTTAAATGAAGGAACGCAAACTAATCTCATGTCGGTGTCGTGTTTAGATAAGCAACTATTCGGATTCAATTGTCTATATATGTACGTTTCTTATAGGTATGGTAAGCGAAATTTGTGTGTTCCATTGTGCTTGGACAGGTGTTTTTTTTATTATTTAATTTTTTTTATATTTTGCAAACATCTGCTGCGATTCTATTTGAACAGCTGTCTTGCTCAGTTCTGTTAGTTTTACATATGTTAATTTTGTATTTATGTTCATACACATGCACAGAATAATTTTCTGTTTCGGTTACTACGCCATTTTACATGTAATCCAATTATTGCGCTGTGCTTTCTACGTTCTTATATGCACTTGTGTGTACCTACATGTACCTATTTGTACCTATGTCATCATCAGCAAAAAACATATGTACATACATTATGCAGGGGGAGCTCTCTGATCTAGACAACCACCCACTAGGTGCAAGCCTTTGCTAATCACTCACACACACACGAAGAGTCAAAACAAAGAGCATTGGAAAGTGTTTGGCTCTCGCACTGTAGAAACGTATCATTCTCTCTTATTTGCGGTCGTTTTCACTCTCCCACTCTCTCACTCTCTCATACTCTCACTCTCTGCGCCCATGGCTATGCAGGTAATGCGTTGTTTCGGTTGTGGCCATTCATTTGGCTTTGGCTGCGACGGGGCATATAAATAATTTCCATGGCGCTCACTGAATCAGTTTATTTCTGTTCTGTTGAGTTGCAGGAACGTGTTCTTTTTCTACTTTCCGTTTGATTTTATTTCCTTATTATTATTATTGTTGTTATTATTATTATTACTGTTCAAAATTTGTTTTGCGTTCGGTTTGCTTCGGTTTGATTTCGGTTTCGTTTTTGTTTTTATCCGTTTTGTTAACTTTTTTGAAACAAAAACACAACAACAAAATTCAAAGTCAATTGCTGTTTTGCATAAGTTTTTTTTTGCGAAAATTATTCGGGTTTGTTTTCTAGCATTACAAATTCTAATAAGCATAATCCAAAATAGAAAAAGTGTTTCGTAATCGCGTCCAAATTTAAAGAGCAACAAGTTTTCTTTTATTTACATTACTTCATTTTCAATTTGTTTTCAACGCAAAGGTAATATTTTGAATATATATTCTGGCATTTATGTAATTTGCACATGCGATCAACTGTGTGAATAATGTCTTCCATATTTCAAAATATATATATATGCATATATATATATATATATGTATTTTTCTCACATTGCCACTTAACCTCAAAAATGCGTCGCAGCCGCAGCAGCAGAGACACAAACAGCAGCAGCGCAGTCGTTTTGTTATTTTTGAAATATTTCGAAAATATAATTCTTGGTACTTCTACCGGCTCTCGATACATCAGCAACCCCTCCCTCACCCCTCGTCCCTTTGGCCCCACGAGTTGTTTGTTTATTTTTAAAAAATTAGTTTTTCGCACGATTTACGCTGGCAGCGTATGCAAAAATGGCCGAGTAAAACTAAGAGAAACCATTTGGCCAAAATACGCAAAACAAAGGTGCAAAATGTTGATCTTGATAAAGACAATAAGCAATTGCATGGAAACGGAAATGCTTAGATTGGATTAATATATATAAATGAGCTGTAAGTTATTTTAGTTGCATTCAAAATTTAAAAAGTGCACATTGAATTATTCTCTGCCGCTTTCTTTACTGAATTGAATGCTAACAGCTGATCAAGATTCGCCAAACTATGATTCCAAATACGTAAATAAAACATGCATTTGATTCAAAGCATGTCACTTATCTCTTGTTCATTGTACATTATCTCTCTGGTATCACAGGGAATGATACTTTTCGATATGCTCTATATATACACATATCGGCTGCAATTACAGTTTCAAAAGTTCAAAGCTCAACATTTGGAATATATATAAAAACATTTGGTATACATATTCTGATAAAGTAAATTTGTCAGGGTGGCAGGTCCGTTGGGGATGTAAAATCGATAAGAACGATAAGTACAAATCGAAAACACCACTAACTTTACGCAATTTAGATGCTTGAATTACTCATAAATTATAAATATATTATAATTATTTATGACCGTTGGCTTTCATCGAATATGAAAAGCAGACAAGTCAACAAATTTTCGTTATGCTGTTAGTCAAACGATAAAGAGAGCAGCATTATCTAGTTGGCAAAACATAAACTCGCTGAGCCAAAAGTAGCTGTAAAGAGTTGTGGGAAAATATTTTGTGATAAGAATACATTTTCGTATTTTACAAATTCAAAGGGCAACTGCTGTTGCAGCATATGTTTCTACATGAAATAAAGCTATTAAAAGTACTATTCTAGTTCTATCAAGATGTAATCAAAACTGATAGAATAAATTCCATACATACTGGTGATCATGGCTATATCAAATCGTTTATTTATGCTGATCAAGAAAATTTTATGTACACCTTTTTCAATAAGTTACGACAAAATATGAATATCCTCTGAAAATGTAATGATGTAATAAAGTTCAGATTCTTTACAATTTTAAGATATTTAATTGGAAGTCATAAATTATTTATTGCATTGATCATTGTCAATGACTTCTTTTATTCAGTAATTAACCTAAATTATATTTAATATCCCTTTGAAAACTGTCAGAATTTTTTTTAAACGCTGTTCAATCAAAATATTCCCAAAATGTTGTAAAATATGTTCTATCTTTGCATTATGAGATAAAATACCGTTTCGATTCTGATTGTGGTACATAATGGTTTGAGTGAGAATAAGTGAAAATATTCCAGTCGGACATTACTGACTTTAGAATATTAAAATAATACCATTTGGGCAAAAAATTATCTTTATTTAAATATGAGATCCTTTGATATAACAAAAAAAATGGAAACTATTGTGATAAATGGAGCTGAATGTGTTGATCAATAAAGATGGCAACTCTGTTAAGGGTAGTTTCTCATAGCTACACTGCTTTACCACTGAATGTGTTGATCAATAAAGATGGCAACTCTGTTAAGGGTAGTTTCTCATTTGGCCATTGTTGGCACAATGTCTGCTTGCCAGTTGCCGATTATCCGCTTCTGCCTTTGACCTGTTTTAATTGCAAAACTATTTGCATTACCAGTGCCCCTCTGCCACCGTCCCGCCCCGTTGCCAATTAGCCAATGCGTCATTTAAATTAAATCGATTTTTCTGTCAGCTTTCGGATCTAGTATTTGTCAAGCCCGCATCTAGCAACTGAAAATGGAAATATGGGGAAAATGGGCCACAACAGCAGTTGTAGTAACAACAACTGCAAATAGACCACGGCTCAACAATGACATTTCCACGGTTTCATTAAATTTAGGTTAAACACGATGGCTCGTGTTGTTTTTTCGTACCTTTTCCGCTGCCTCAAGTTTAAATTGAATTAAAATAATTGATTTTTATTGCATTATCCCTCGTTGCAGTTAACTTTCGGACACAAATATAACGTATACGTAGTGGGTACTCAGCATAACTAAGCTATAGTAAAAGCTTTAACCTAAATCAATTTCTGTTTTCCACTTCCGTTTGCCCGTATCGTGAGTCTTGCGTCCTACGGTGAGTATTATATAAATATATATGCATATATTTGAATTGAGATTTTCTGATGATAATTTATAATTTATTTCTTTTGCAGATTGGAAAATAACACGTCACATCAGTATTATCTTATAGAGAACTCTACTTAACACTTCAAGATTAATTTTCTTTTGAAAAGAAGAAAGCAGTAAAAATTTTCACTTAATCCTACAATCATCTGTTGTCCTTTTTCTCAACTAAACTTTACCTAATAGATCTGATTAAATTTTCCATTATTCATTATGGTATCAATTAGTGTTCAACCCGTTTTAAATTTCTGGGTAAATTCTTTCGCAAAAATTAAGTTTCTTAATATTTGTTGTTATTATAAAGTGTATGCAGCATAATTTTCGGAATCATTAATATCTTAAGTAAAGTTTAGTTGGGACATAAATTCCGATAAAATCAATATTTATTTTGTATTATTTAATGCTTGATATAATTAAATAGCACTATTATCAATTGAGAGCTAAACAAATACTTCTGTACAGAATCAGATTTTTATTATTATGGTGCTATTTATTTATATTTTTGTTTAAACATGTAAATTGAATTGTATTGATTTTCTCACTAATCTCAAACCGCATATTGTCACAGCAGCAGCGGCAACAACATGGTTGAGGGTCAGACAGTGGTACAACAGCAGCAGCTGCAATCGGCAAGTGGCACAGGCAGTGGCACGGCTGGAGCAGGTGGCGCCACCACTGGCGGCGTGGCCAACAATCAGGCGCAACAAAATGGCGGTGCGGGTTCGGCGGTAACTGCAGTCGCTGCTGCTGCTGCTTCTGCTGCTCCGGCAGCAATTGTCAACAATACTGCAGCCAACAATAATAACAACAACAATAACAACAACAACAACACTGCAGCAACAAATAATAATAATAACAACAACAACAACAATAATAATAATAACAACAACAACGAACCGGATCCCAAAACGAATTTGATTGTGAATTATTTGCCGCAGACAATGTCACAGGACGAGATAAGATCGTTGTTCGTCAGCTTTGGTGATGTGGAGAGCTGCAAGTTGATACGCGATAAGGTTACAGGTGAGTCGCCGGCTTGAACGACTGATTGATACTCTGTTTATTGTTGTATTGCCCTTTACGTTTCCCTTAGGTCAAAGTCTGGGCTATGGCTTTGTGAACTACGTCAAGCAGGAGGATGCAGAGAAGGCGATTAATGCACTCAACGGTCTTCGTCTGCAGAACAAAACCATAAAAGTGAGCTTCACAAATAAAGGGTATTCACAGTAACAGACGACCCGGTCAAACCTTTTCTATTTTGATTTTAACAATAAAAATACATGCCAGCTTTAATAGAAGCTGAGAGCGAATCTCTCTAGTCCTGACATTTTTCAAAACAAATACCTGATTTATTAGTTTACAATAATATTCAAAGCATAATTATAGATTAAATATGGTATAAATACCATATTATTTTCTATGGTGTTATTTACTATAATATTTCATAGACATAAGGTAGTTGATTTTAATTTGTCTCTAATCAACGAATGTAAATCAAACTTTTGTTGTTTATTTTAGCAAATTCTGTTTCACTCTATGCTACGAGTGTATTAAAGTTAGATAAATGTTTGCTTATTTTTAATAGGTCATCTCTATTGTGAATACCTTAAATTGTGTTTTGATAATATAATATTTGATTGTACATATTTAATTTGACTCTGATTTAGGTCTCCATTGCGCGACCCAGCTCGGAGAGTATCAAGGGCGCCAATTTATATGTATCGGGTCTTCCAAAGAATATGACACAGTCTGATTTGGAATCATTGTTCAGTCCATTCGGCAAAATTATAACTTCCCGTATACTTTGTGATAATATCACTGGTGAGTTTAAGTTGCTTGACTTCTTAACCTATATAATTGATTAGTTATGGCATGTCCATGCTATGGATTCGCCTTTTTTTTGTTGTTTTTCAAAATTATTACAATATTATTTCGGAGTAAATTGGATTTAAATCGTAACTTAAATATTCAAAGAATCTAAAATACTCATACCATGGATTCGCCTCTTTTTTTTTGTTTTTCAAAATTATTAAATAATAAATTGGATTTAAATCGTATTTTAAATATTCAAAGAATCTAAAATACTTTCCAGGCGAACTACAAATATAACTACTATGCTCACTTTTAGCATATTAGCATGTCTCATATATTACTCATTATTTATAATTATTTAATTATACTAGATAATAGTTTTGTTCTTTGTGCCTCCATCAGTGAGAGTGGCATCATTTTTGCCTTAGCGCGCACAATTTCTTTCACAGTTAGTTTTGTTGGCGCCAATTTGGTTATAAGTTGACATTTAATTAATAATGCAAAATTTGTTTACGATCTTATTTTATTTTTCATGTATTTATCAAACTCGAAACAAACACCAAATATAAAACTATAAGATGAACATGCGGCGGGTAGGTTTTTACTTTTTGTTTAGCTGTTTAAATCGCAATTCATCAATTTCTCATTTGCAAATTGCTTGGCATCGTTTCAATCGTTTTCATTTTTCTTAAGTTTTTTTTGGTGTTGTTTATTTTTTATGTGTGAGTTGTTGGCATTTAAACAAAAATCAGACATACAAAAAAGCAAACATAAACTGTGGAAAATGATTATTAAATAAGCTGATTGGTTTGGAGACAATTATTCATTGATCTAAGTTCCATGAAATCATGAAAATATTTTAAAGCCTCAAAAACATGCTTGACTCTTATACTACTATCCTATATATTTTTATCCCCAAAATCCATTGGTATTTTAGCATAAATGATTAATATTTCATAGAGTGTAACTTATTGTTGAGCATGCACGCCTATAATTTCTTAAATGTATATTTTATTTTATGTTATTTTATTATCGAATATTTTTATTACAAATTATGTTTTATTTTTGTACTAATGCATTTTTATTTTCATTTCCTTAACGTCACACCAAACAACCAAAACACAAACATCCAATAAACAAATTACGAAAAGAAGAGCACGGCGAAGACATTGACAGTATGTATGAGTAACAAACTCCTTGGATTTATGTTTTATGATTGTTAGCTTCGATTTTGTGATGTTTTTGCTTTGCTTTGTACATCTGAATGATCAAATTTCGCTGCAAATTGCATATTCATTCGCATTGTTTGCTGTTCGCTGTAAAGACGTTCTGCAATGTGAATGTTGTGTATTGACCGAGTTTTGGTTTCTTTGCAATTCTCTTCCGGCTTTAGGTCTCTCCAAGGGCGTTGGCTTCATACGCTTCGATCAGCGCTTTGAGGCTGATCGCGCCATCAAGGAGCTAAACGGTACCACACCGAAGAATTCCACCGAACCGATAACCGTTAAGTTTGCCAACAATCCGAGCAGCAACAAGAACAGCATGCAACCACTTGCCGCCTACATCGCGCCACAAAATTCTCGCGGCGGACGCGCCTTCCCAGCGAACGCAGCCGCCGGAGCTGCAGCGGCAGCCGCAGCTGCCGCCATTCATCCCAACGCGGGCCGTTACAGGTTAGCACAGCAAGTAATGGCCTACACTCAGAAAAACAAAATCGCCCAGAATTTTAGAAATTCATCACACGTTTCGCGCCAAGGGTAACTCAGCGTATTATTCAGAAAGTATATTTCTTAATTTTGGGGTACATTTTTCGAAAATTTCGAAAGGATATATATAATTTCCAGTGGATGTATTTCCAGGGATATGTGTTCAAAGAACTCCAAAATTAGGTTTATTTTGCTTATATTATTAAACTCTAACGTAGTGAAGAGATACAATTTTTTTACTATTATCTTTTCAAAGAGGATCTTCTTCTTAATTACTGATTTGCATTTCAAGTTTTCAAAAAAAAAATAAGAGCAGCTCAAAAAGTGTTTAATATTAGAATATTATTTATCAAATCGGTAGTATCTAATTTTTTGTTTACTTCTTTATTTAATGTGGACTAAAAACAGTTGAAAAATAAATAAAAAGGTGTTTAGAAACTTACAATTTTAAATTACAAATTAATTACAATTAAGCGAACAAATTGAACAAAAATAAATAAGAAATTTGACGACCATGATTTAATAAGTTTTAAGGAAACCCAGAAAAATACTCAATCAAAGCACTTTCTTACTTCTGAAAGGATTCTCATCTATTAGTTTGCCTAAATTTATATCTAATTGTTTTAATTTGGTTTTCTAGCTCTGTGATCTCGCGCTATTCGCCGCTGGCCAGTGATCTAATTACCAATGGCATGATTCAGGGCAATACCATAACCAGTTCGGGTTGGTGCATTTTCGTCTATAATCTGGCGCCGGAGACGGAGGAAAATGTGCTGTGGCAGCTGTTTGGGCCATTTGGTGCCGTGCAGTCCGTTAAGGTGCGCTCAAGTGTCAAGTAAATACCGTTAGCCTGCGAATTAATCTCTTTTCTACCTGTGCAGGTTATACGCGATTTGCAGAGCAACAAGTGCAAGGGCTTTGGCTTTGTGACCATGACCAACTACGAGGAGGCTGTGCTGGCCATACAATCGCTAAATGGCTACACGCTGGGCAATCGGGTACTTCAGGTCAGCTTCAAGACCAACAAAAATAAGCAAACGTAATTATTAACCAAGTTGGCTGCTGTTGTCAATGCCAATGCGGCGGCAGCGGCGCTGGCTGCCAATAGTTTGGTGCTCAATCATAACAACAACAACAACAACAACAACAACTACAACAATCACAATCATAACAACAACCATGGCAACACTAATGCTGCCTATGAACAGTTTGGCAAACATGCAAATCACAACAGCAACCACAACAGACAGCACAACAGAAACACTAGCAACACTAGCAAACAAAAGCAGCACACAACGACAAGCAGCAGCAGCAGCGGCAGTTGCAACAACAGACACACTCAGCCACTTTTGGCAGCTGCTTCAAAGGCGACTGCAACTGCAACAACATCAGGACTAACAGCAACTGCGAACAATCGCCAGAGCAAGCTTAACACAAAGGGCAACAGTTGTAGCAACAGCAACAACAACAACACAGCAACCACATTTACCAGCAATGGCAACAACAATTATCACAACAACAGCAACAACCACAACAACAACACCTCGTCCAATGAGGGTGGCGCCACTGCATCCAGCTCAAGCAGCATTTTGAAAACTTCCACGAAATTCATTTACAATAAACCTCAGAATCATTTCGAGCTGCTGCAACAACAGCTGCAACTGCAGCAGGAATTTGCACAGTTCCTTACGAATGTGGCCAATAGTGCAACAGGGGGTGGTGGCGCTGCCGCATCGCAAAGCCATAACAACAGCAGCAGCGGCAATTCAGCAAGCGGCTCCAATGTGGCACGAAATGTTGCTGGCAACACACACAGCGCTTTGAGCAGCTCAACAGCAGCAGTTGCAGGCAACAAGAACATCATCAACAACAACAACAACAACAGCAATAACAACAACAACAACTATCAATCCTCATTTACGCCATCACACTGGTCAAATTGGTTCTTCTAAATGAATAAACTTAACTTTATTCACTCATTCATTATTCATTTATTATATACTTAGTTTTGCTTAATTCAAACGTTCAAATATTTAATATTTACGTTTTTTTGTTATTTGAAGTTAAAGAGTTTTAGTTTTTTAAGCAGTTAAATATTTTGAATTGTTTTTTTTTCGGTTTTTCATATTGTTTTTTTTTTGTTTTTTTGTTTTATTTTTTTTATACTGACAAACCGGCAGTGCTTTGCCATTATATTTTTCTATATACATATATCTTTTATAATATAACAAACATTTTTAACATTTCTTGTTTCATTTGGCACTGTAAGCCAACTCAAGTCGTCTCTAGAAAACAAAACAATGCTACCAAAAATATAAGGTTAAGTTTTTGTTTGATGAAAGTAGTTTAAAAGATTTGGCAACCCGAATAAAAACTGTAAGGCCAAACCACCAAGTCATGACAAACAGAACAACAAAAAAAAAAAATAAGAAAACAAAAGAAGAAAATATTTAAGCCTATTGATAAATAATATATGTCAAACAGAACTGAAATACGTATTTGTTTAACGTTTGGCATAGAGTCGAAAAATTTTGAAAACAACAACACATTTTCACGATATGTTTATATATATAGCCACTTATATATACGAGTATTTGTGTAACTCATAATTAAAATAAAGATCGTATACATTAAAATATACTTGTAGACAATTTTTTTTTTAAATTATTCAATTTTAAAATTATTATCCTTCACCCAATCAATGTCATGTTTTGCAACTTGTCCATTTTTCAACTCCTTTTAACCAATTTCAAAATAAATCCCGACGAGCAGCAGTAAAGAAATCGAATGTGCAACAACAAAATACAAATCGGTAAACTAAACAAGAGCTAAACACACAGAGAATTTTTCGAATACAACGAATAAATGTTTAAGAAAAATTTAAAGCAAAACTCCAATAAAAAAAAAACATAAATAATTCAAGACAACTAAAAATCATAATCGTAACACACAAAAAAAAAACATGCTATAATAAAAATATTTAAAAATAAATCAATAAATAACAAGTTTTAAAAGAAAAAAAACTATACCAGCTAAAAATATATGTGCACGCCATTCGAAAAATCAAAGAAATTGAAGAAAAAATCTAACAACAAATTCCCTCCCAAGAATGAAGATAAAAACTTAACTTAAACCAAAGTAAAAAGTACGTAAGATACAAATTTGACAAAATGCGTTTCAGCAAAACGAATTTGTTTCAAGAAACATAACAAAACAAAACAAAACAAAAATTGAATAATTATGGAACAGACAATGAAAGCAAATCAAATCGCCAAATTAAATATTAAACAAAGAAAAGACAACAAATTTGTATGCAAAAGAACCATTCTAAAAAATGAGTGAAACAATTTACGTAATTGTGATGGAAAAGTAATGAAGAAAAGTTTTCACAAAAATTATACATGCATTTAACGAGCCACGTGAGAAAAAGGCAACAAATGAAAAGAGTATGATCAAACTTCTATAAGATGAAAACATGGTGCTTGAGAGATTTCCTTGTAAAACTAGCTAAATGTACTATTCCCTTAAATAACAAATAAAAAGGTCTCTTGTTAAAATATTATGTTTACAATTGTAATTATTATTTTTTATTTTTTTCTTAAATTCTTGAACTGTTGCAATCACAAACAATTACGCGGGAAATGGGAAACTCTTCTATTCATATATTCATACGCGTATAATTGCCTATTCAGTTTTGAAACACTCATTTCCTGTGCGTAAGTCAAGCCTAAACCATTCACAATGTTAAAACACATTCAACTATGCTATATATATTAACTTTATAAAATCTATAACTATTTATGAAACAAACAAAAAAAAAAAAAACAAAACAAAAGAACAGCAACAAGAAAAGTATATTATATATGATTAACAATATATTGATGTTGTGTATTGCAAATTTTAAATGTTTATACATATACATATACATACCAGAAAATTTATTATAAAAACATATTAACTCATGGCATAGGCCACAACAAGACACTTTCATGTATACGTCAAGTAAATTTATTGCAACTATTTAAAAAAAAGTATTTAAAAACACCACAAATTATATATGTATGTATATATATATGTATATTTATGTATATATATATATACATGTGTGAATGTATGTATATTAACGATAACGATTATTAAGTATATATGTATGTGTGTAGTGCATAGGCCCAGCGCATAATGCCATAGCCCCCAATATTTGTAGAGCTTAACGGCTTGTTTCCACTCAACACTGAAACATACATACATAAATACGTACTACATATGCATATATGTGATGCAATCGAATCATTCGTTCCAATCACTCGAACCACTTACATAACCTACCCATTTATTCATGCGCAAATGCTTGACTGAAAAAAATTTAATACAACAAAAAAAAAAAAAGAAAACACAAAAATTCATTGCTTTTATGCGATTTATATGAACAGCAACTTCCAGTTCAAGAAGAAAAACCACTACAAGAAGAAAACACCAAGCAAAACGTTTTTTACAATCAGCCACACACATTTTTGTGCATGTGCGATCTGAATTAGGAAAAACTGAATGCAGAATGCGTAATGCAATTAATTAATGATAGCAAGTATAGCAACAAAAAGAACAACAACTAAAAGCAATCGATTATATACATTTTTTAAGATGAAAATGTTTTATAAATAATTCAAAAACAAAAAAAACCCAGAAAGAAAACAAACAAGAAAAAAAAAACCAAGAAAGTATTTTAAAAATTTAAACATATACATGAGTACTATATATACAATATATTATATTATATATACATATTATATATTTAACGGTATTGGTAACGAACAAAAACACCGCACAATAATATACAAAAAAAAAAAAAAACCAAACAAAAAACAAAACAAGAAAAATTATGAATACGTAATGACAAACCGCATAGGATCTGATAACAAAAGTTAAACTAATGCAAAAAAGACTAAAACAAAAGAAAAACAAAACAAAACAAAAAGAAAAGAAAAACAACTAAAAACGAGCAACTTTATAATTTTTACATAAAAAACGCAATAATGTTAACATTTAAAGAAGATGGACGATGAACAGAAAACAAAGCGCATATCTTGAAAACGAAAATAACGAAAAGAGCATGAAAATTAAATCTATAATAAAAGATACGAAAAAGTTACCACAAATTTTAATTAAACAAAAATCGAAAAAAAAGGTCAAAACGCGAAACAGTCGACGTTTAAATATGGTACACTTTTATACTTTTACACCGAAAAAAAATAAGGATAGTGCATACACATATATATATATTTATATATGTATATACGTATATGTATATGTATAAATATATATATATATATATATACACGTATATAGTCAAAGATCTGGCGATCAAATCGGTCGTCACATTCGTTGTTCGTCGTTTCGAGGCACATTCGCGTTTGAAACCAAAAAGGTTGTGCATGGCCTGCAGGCGAAACCGGAACCGGAACCGCATTTGGAACTGTTTCCGGCACTTGCAGTGCTCTCTTTAAATGTCTCTCGTACATACATACATACAAGGAAAATACAAAGAAAACAGAAACACTACTCTCTCTCTTTAACTCACTACTAACTTACTTAATTGAGTGTTGAATAGTCGAATTCTTCAAATTGTGAGTAAAACAAAACAAAACAAATCATTAACGAATTGATCTAAGTATTTGAAGCGATGTGCTACTGTCAACACATATTAATCAAGCCTGTCGGGCATAGTTTAACAAACTTAACTTAATTGAGCCTCGAAGATGATTTGAAGGCAGACCTTTTAGAGTATTCACATAGCATAACAAATTTATTTCAATAACTTTCCCGTAATCAAAATTATTGTGAAAATCCGTAGTGATTTTTTTTTTTTCAAATATTTCATGGGATATTGATTTCACTATGATTCTAGAAATTATTCTCTAAATCGATTTAAACGCTACGAGGCAGAATTTAAATATCTTTGTATGGCTTTTTTAAATTACAAATAGACTATTTTATTTTTTTAGAAAAATATTTTAAAATTTGCTCAAGAATTCCAAGTATTATAGATATTCGTCTTTATCTGAATAACTTAATAATTTTGCGCACTTTATAGGCATTTTATTTAGATACATAATTTCCTATTTAGCAGAACCTTCAAATTTCCTGCTCTTATAAGAAAAAACACACAACTTTTGGTAAAAATATTTGCAAAAAACTTACAATGAATAAATATCTATCCAAAAAATATTTCGTAGTGCATGTTATCGGTAAAGTAAAGATTGAAAGATGCTCTCTCTCTATGTGTTTGCATTAAATGTTAAAGCAACAAAAAAAAAACAAAAAAACTACAAAATATATAAATTAAATTAATTATGTATAAACCAAAACTTAGTCGAAAACAACTTAGTCAAAGGTACTAATTTTAAGCACTCTTGTTAAATGCGAAGCACACTGCATTACCACTTACTTGGAATGAACGAAGAAAGAAGAGGAATAATCAACAGAAACGAATGGAAAACTGAAAATTAAAAACTTAAATGGAAAAACGCATTAGTGAAACCAGAAAAAGAAAACTTAAGTGGCATCCGTTTATTCATGCTCAAGCTCAACTTATGCATAATTTAATGAAAAAAAACATATTTAATTCAGCATAAGAAATTAAAGAGGATTCAAATAATTTGTATTATCGTCTATGGTTTAGCTTACATATAGCACTTGAAGACAACATACTAATTATGCCAGATATATATATAAACTATGCAACGTTTTTTTCTCGTCGTTATAAACATAGTCAAAATATTGGTGGGTCGTATCGTATTGTAGTAGCAAATACTTAACTTAATCATGTCAAAAACGAAAACAAAAACCAAAACAGAAACAACAATTATTCCAATTTAATTAAAAGTGCATATTTATCTATTGAATTTATCTGTCGAATTCTCTCATATGGGGCGTGGCTATATTACCACGCCCGCCCATACACTGACACATTCACACCTTAAACAATTTTCTTCGAATTTTCATTCAATTAACTTAAACAATTACAAATGAAAAATAATATGAACAAAACAAATACGAAGCAAATTTATATAGCATATTTATGGTATACTCTGTGCAAGATTTATTAAGAATCAATTAAACTTCATTACGGATTACTCTGAGAATTTACAACAGCAAAACACACAAAACACGAAACACAAGTGAAGAAAACAACAATTTATTCAATAAAGCTATGAAATGATGTGTTTAAAACAAAGTCTCGAAAAGTTATTTCACTCATTGGGGTTTGTTCGCACAATTAATGGAGCTTGTTCAAAACTGATCTTTAGTATCAATAAATATGAAATAGGCTTGGCAAGTAATTTGTAACACCCGTTAAAATAGCTAAGCTAAAACTAGGGTTTGATAATATCCGTCATTTATATTCAGCTCTATGTTCAGCCTTAATGCATATAATTAATATTGTTGAGCTGAATATCTATGTTCAGCCTTAATGCATATAATTAATATTGTTGAGCTGAATATCTTGTTATTATGGATGAGTCACAAAGGGTATTACCGAGATTATATTACATTTCTTAGAATTGAAATTAAAATGAAAATTTAATTAGAGAAGAGATAGTTTCACCAAAAAAGATTTTTTAAAAGTTGTTTTTCTTTTTTTTTCATTTGTCATTTTATTCGAGTTTTTACATATTATGTTTGATTTAGAGTGAGGGTTATCATATACGATAGTTACGATCTTCGGAGTAGACAAGAAAGATTTTTTCTTTTTTTTTTAATATTTTTTCAATCTCTGTACTATAATTTGAATTTGTATTTGTATTTATCTAATGTAGACCAAATATACAAAACTATAAACAAAATAAAAATACAAGTTTTTCTTATATAGTGTTAATATATGTTTATATTTCTTTATTTATCAAAATTCAAGTTTATTTAAATCCATACTCTGACTGCTTGCAAATCCCCAAGCGAAATATTAAAAATGCAAATATTTTCTTTTAGCCCTAAAATGCATTCGCAAAGTATCTTTTCTTTCTAATACCATCCAATTTAGTTTAATATATAGTATTACTAATAGAACGCTTCAATAAAATAAGAAAGTAAAATATTTGTTGCCAACAAAAATACGGAACTATAGCTTAAAGTGCAAAAATTTAAACTTAAAACGTTGCGTATTTTTCAGTTTGTAAGCACCCCATAAAATGCTGTCAAATTGGGTGAGCAGACATAAAAACTCGCCTCCTCCCTCTCTTTCTATCTATCTCTATCTCTCTCGCTCTGTCTCTATCTCTCTGAGTGTCTATGGCTCGATGTGTCTATCTGCAGCTGCTTAAAGTGTAGTGTGCTTTCAGGTGGACACATAAATTGCGAACAAGGCAAGCTGTGGCAAGACTGGGCGTGTGCTGTGAGAAAATCGTACATAAATTTCAGAGGCATGCGGCGTGCGGACAGTTGGTATGGCTGCAGCGGCAGTGGCAGCCACAAAGTAGGTAACGCAATGGGCTTTGGGCTTATGTAATGCATTTGAAACAGTTGAGCAGTTAAAGCAAGGAACTTAAGAGTTATGTTCAAAATATTCCGGAGGTATAAATACCCAGTTCTTGGCCAGATCGTTCATTGCCTCCACCATGAGGCGACTGAGAATGGACAGGATGGTGCTACGTGGATACAAGCAAATCATTAATAACGTTGTTCTTAAGAATTGAAACAGTCGAACTTCTCTAAACCAAAACACATTTCGATTACTTTATCCATATATCTGAACTACAACAATCGTTCGATACGATTTGGATACGCGAAGTCTTTAAGTAGAAATTTAAATTCAGATAGAAGAAAATTCTAAAATAAGTAAAACAAGAGAGATCGTTGCAGTCTGACGTAACCGACAGCAAAATACTATGATACCATAATTTGTGTGCAGCTGTCCAAAGTTGAAAACGTGATTTTGGGCATAAGTCGAACCTTCAAAATCCCATAACTTCGTCAAAACTCAACGCAAAAGCGTTTTAATCATAGTTTGACCTCTAGATCAATCTTACATTTAAAGTTGAAAACGTGATTTTGGGTCGGAACATAAGTAAAAATTATAGTCCGAAAATCGGCAAATGGGTAAAGGTTGAACCTTGAAAATGCCATAACTTCGTCAAAACTCAACGCATTTTCCAAATGCAAAAGCGTTTCAATCATAGTTTGACCTCTAGATCAATCGTACATTTAAAGTTGAAAACGTGATTTTGGGTCGGAACATAAGTAAAAATTATAGTCCGAAAATCGGCAAATGGGTAAAGGTTGAACCTTTAAAATGCCATAACTTCGTCAAAACTCAACGCATTTTCCAAATGCAAAAGCGTTTCAATCATAGTTTGACCTCTAGGTCAATCGTACATTTAAAGTTGAAAACGTGATTTTGGGTCGGAAAATAAGTAAAAATTATAGTCCGAAAATGGGTCTAGATCAATCATAGTATCATATCATAGTATCATAGTATAAGAAATAAAAAATGTAGCTTGGTTGGTTTGAATTAGAGAATTTCGACTTTAGGTTTTTCAAGCACTCACTTGTGGTCGACAAACGTTTTCTTTACAATTGGCTCCGGGATGGGATCCACAGCTATCACCTGGTCATAGGTCTTGTCAAACTTGATGCGAGTGCGTTCGGGACTAATGCGCATGAAATTTGACTTGGATAGGTACTTCCAGAAAAGTTTCTCGAAAATGGTGACGCGATGATCAATGGCCATGCTCAGTTCAATGATTTCATTTGCATTTAGTTTGCGCTTCATTGAAAGACGTTTTACAATTGCCTCACGCTCCGCCTGTTTCTTCTGCTCTTCGGTGGGGCTATCGCCGGCGCCAGCCGGGTCCGCATCCGTATTAAGACCGACCCCACCGCAGGGCATGCAGGTGCCGTCAATGATATCGTCGGTGTTATCGTCCGGCTTGTTGTCGGTGCTGCGCACATGGACCCAAATGTTGAGTTGTAGAAATACATGCTCAAAAAAGCTATCATCCTTCCACTTGGGATCGTCAATAGACTCGATTTCGGATAGCTCAGCCTTGGCTATCAGTGTGGCCGCATCCAGAATGTGATGCACCTCCAGCACAATGGGTATGCGACGAAATAAGATGAGGCGCTCATAGCTAGCTACCCTAATCTCGCAGAGCTTCGAGTGGTGACCCTTCAAATGAAAAATGCTTGGCTCGAAAGTAACCGCAAAGAAATTGCTGATGATGTAGCTGGAGGTTAAATAGGGGAAATAGAAAAATTCAAATGAAACATAAACACAGAGGGAGAGAGAGAGAAGGAGAGTTCTCATTCTCTCTCAGAGCGACACCTACTTTTGCCAGCGAAACTCCATGCACTTCTGGCCATAATTGTGCACATTCACCAGCTGTGTGCGATTCTCCTTGATGCACAGTTCAAAGTTAATGCGATTCGGATAGATTGTGTAGAGATAGTCCACCGAGTCTCTGTCCCTGAGAGGCATATCGGTGACCTCATTCTCATCTGTGATAACACCTCGTGCCTTAATCTTATAACGGGCCTTGTTACTCTCATGGGTGAGCACCACTTCGATCTCGGATAAAAAACAGTTTGTTACAAATAAAATAAAATCAATTAACACATATATATGATATATAAGAAATAAAAATTATAAATACCATATTCGACGTAAATTTTCAGGTCAAAGTATAACTAAAAAAAATCCTACCAGACATTTTTGGTGAATATATGGAAAGGAAAGTTGAAATTCTATAAAAACGCTCAAGACGTTATTTTTTAGAAATATGAATCTTAACAGCAGGTATAATATAGATCCAAAGAGCTGCATTAAATTGCATTTAATTCTTAAATCGCATAATTTTTTTGCAAATATAAGCGAAAGTGGATTTTAATCTAAGAACAAATTTTTATGAAAATGTGCTTCTGTTTTCTGCCTACTTTCGCCATTTTTCTTAAGCCATAAAAGTAGGATTAAAACATTTAAAAATAAGTACCGATTTATCAGAGAAAACAGTTCACATCTTTTGAATGAGTTACTGTTAGTAAACTAATTTTGAACTTACCTCATTTTCATAGTCCACGGGTCGATATTCGACGAGCAGGGGCCAAACACTCTGTCTGGGAACGACTAGATTCGAGTTGTGCAGCTTCAGGCCGCTTTCACGCGATGAGAACGTGAATGAGAGGTGGGCCATAGTTATATTCTGCACCCAAATCGGCTGAGTAATGCGCTGGAAGTGCTTTATGTTAATGGGCAGCAGTTCCTTGGTGAGCAGACATTTTTCTGGATCAAACGCCGATATTTCCAACTTAAAAGTCCACACAAATTTGCGTTTGTCGCTGGTGCTGTCAATATTGAAGATATTGTAAGTAATTATTGATCAACGAATGATATAGGAATACTAACTGGACCTCGTAGGTAAGATAGTGTTCGCCATAGAGAAAGAAAAAAGCGGTCACCGACAGGGGCAACACCTCATCCGGCTCCAGATTGAGCACCTCCTGGCTGACTTGGATGAGCCGGCGATGCGGACAGTGGAACAGCTGCCGGAACTGATTGAATCCGACGCGAGTTTTCAAGGGCTGACACTGACAGTTCTGTATTCGCTTCACCTTCAATTGCAGCTTCTGGGCGGACATGTTGCGCAGCCAGAGCATCATCTTGAGGGGCGGGCTTTGAATCTGGCGCACGGGCACGAAGAGGATATGCTCCGACTCCTGCTTGTTTGAGCGGAGCTTCTTGTTGAGCCTGGGGCGGTGGTCGATTGTAGTTCTTGGCTTGGTTGGTTTTAGATTGTGATTGAGGAATAACTCACCCGGTTATATCGAAACTTTCCCAGTAGTACAACTTGAGTAAGGGCGATCGGATGACCGTCAGGTTTTCCACCATCAACTTCTGATAGATTGTCGCTGACTTAATGACTCCCGTGCAGGGAGATTTTGTTGTTTTTACCGATTTTGTTTGTTTCATGTTTTTTAATTTTTAAATTTGTATTGGCTTTCAATAAGTTGTGTCAGTGTTGAGAAGTATGAAACTCAAATTGAAGGTTGCCACCCCACTTGACAGTTTCCCCTGCTCGGCCTTAGCACGTTCCTCTAATGCCGTTTGGAGTTTGCACAGCACGGTCCGAGGCGCCCCTGCGTGTTGCACACATAAATATTCATAAATGGTCAGTCGCAGACACATTTGTATGTAGAAAGCCCAGTCAGCCCAAAACACACACACACACTTTTCACCTTGGGGTAAAAACTGTGAACACACATTTCGAATCTTTTTGCATGCAAATTGTTTTAAACAAATATAAAATCTATATTTAGGCTTTTATCGTTCTCCTATTCAAATTAGATATGTTTTATGAATTCCATTTTGAGAATGTTGGAGCCTAAATTGAAAATGTTTGTTAGTTATGAAAGCATTTTTAATTTAAATTTGATCATTTTTGCTATTTTTCGATAGCAAAAATAAACAAATATTAGATCTACATTATCTTTAGTCAACAACATCTAACGTCTAAAGGCAGTCCACACTAGTTAAATGATTGTAAAAATATAAATTAAAAATTATCAAAATTATTAAACAAATGTTAAATGACTTAAAATAAACAAGAAAAATAAGTGTTATGTTTAAAATCCACAAATAGGACTTCAAAATTCTGTCGGTATGCAAAATGTAAAAGGCGCAAGGATAGCGAAAACTCAGAAAAACTGTGACTATTCCTTATTTTGAATTGCTTTAAAATTATTTTCAAATTAAATTTAGCTAACAAGTATTTTTTTTTTTTAAATAAAATAAGCTAAAAAGTCTTAGATACTTTGATAAAAATTACAAATAGCTCAAAGCAAATGATAAGCGACCTGCGTTGGCATTATTCCAAACTTAACCTCACTCAGAAGTCAAATGTCGGAATGATATACATAGACATACCCTATAAGGGATGACTTTCAAAAGGTATATTGTAATAATTTATACCTCATTTTATTAATACAATATAATAAGTTGAATTTAATAAATGTTATTATTTAAATGTATATTGTGGATAACATAACATACTTGGTTTAACCATGTTTAAGGAGCTACAAACACTTATTATAAATTTTATATTAGGGATAATTAATTATAAAAATCGACTAATCACAACATTGTCAACTCAAATAATTCAAAGTAAAGCAATATGTTAAATTGCAAATAAAATGAAAAATAGCAAACAAATTGATAAAGTGCACAAATATCATCACGATAAGCACACCCACTGCAATTACAGGGTATGCCAAAGTCGCACAACCCCAGCAATGTCATTGCTGCATCTTATGGTTTCATTTTCATGGCGCATGAGTGCTTGCAGCGTAGGCGGCAGTGGCAAACAATCAAAACAATAGCCAGGACTTTGGCGGAAGTAACCAACATGGATGCATGTTTACGCCCACCATCTCGATGCAGGGGTGCAAGAGGGTTGCCGCTAGCTGCACACACACCTGCCCAACCCTCTGCCCATCCAAAAATGTACTTTCCGCTTTTCCCACAGGGCAACAGACGAAGTCGAGCAATTCGTTTTGTTTGTCAATCGACAAAGTGCCAACGGGCAAAAGTGTGCAAATGTGTAAGTGCGTGAGTGTGTCAATCTCTGTGTGTGTGTGTGTGTTTTTGTGATTGTAATTGTGAGTGTGGCTGAGAGCGGCAAACAAACGAGCAAGAAAAAGACATTAGTGCCACCAACGCGCCTGTCAAAAACACAGAAAAACCCCAAACCCCCAAAACGACTATATCATGTGTGGTAGCTGCCAGTTGTTGTTGCCAGTTGCTGCCAGTTGCAGCGAGCCTTGTGCATTGAGGCATTGAGGCAACATCATTTACAGTTAGAGCGCTGACAATTGCAGCCAAGAAGTGCACATAAGCGACAATTAGATGGAGTCAGCGCTGCGCACAGTGGATTCACAGCAATCTTCAAATACCAAAGATTATTGAGATAACGTTCAGTTTGTATAGATAAAAATTTTATATAGCTAAAAATTCACTTAAATATTAACAAAATATACAATAATAAAAAAATATACATATAAATTAACAGTTTGAATTATTTTTTTTTTTCTAAATACCAACTTAAATATTATTATTATTTTGCTGTTCATTCTAGACCTATTTGCTACTGCTTCAAACTTTCTCTTAATCACTGTTCTACAAAATATTCTTTGTCTGAACTTCTTAGAAAAAATATTACAATATAGATTATCAGAATCCTCTATTTCTCTTATTCTTAACTTAATTTCGCATGCATTTGTGGTTGGGCATTTTAAGTTATCCACACAACAAATGTTAAGCCAATTTTTCATTTAAAATTCGCAGAAATTTTTATTTGTTTTTTTGCATTTTTTAATTTAAATAATAGTTGTAATAAATAATTAAATATACTTGACGTATTTTTGGGTGTGTCCACTGATATTAGGCAAACATGAAATAAATAAATAAAGAAATTAACATAACTGTTTATTTATATTTAATCGATGAGCTGCCCATCAATCACAACTTTTGTCAGATCCACTTTAGGGCTTATCAATCGACCCATTTTAGACGGATTCTCCATTTCGATTCCGGGCAATAAGAACGGCCAAGGAGCACACGACCAGAAGACAGGACAATTGTCGCTGTTGTGGTTGTCGTGTCCTTGTTGTCCTTGAGTGTGTCATCATTTCCAGCGTTCCGATGCACTCAAAACCCACTCAGTCATTCAGTCCGTTTCGAGTCGTTCCTGTTGCAGTCCTGTAGTCGTATTCTAATTAAAAGTCTGTGGAGAGCATTTTTTTGTAGGATCATTTGTTGAGTTTTGTTTGGCGACAACTTGTTGGCCAGTTGTTGAGGTTTGGCTTTGAAGAACTTTTAATGTTGCGTTCAACCGTTTTGTGGCTTTACTCAAAAGTCAATCAAAAAGCCTCAAGTACTTTTGCAAATTACTCTCGGTGCTTGTGTTCGCAAATTTATAGAGCTAGTCAGTCGCGTATCGCATAATTATGGCATCATTTGCAACTTCACCTACAGCAATTAACTGCGAAAAAAATGCAATTAAAATATATATCAAATTGAAGTTACCGACTGCTAGATACCCTTTTTTGAGCGTGTACGGAAAGATAAATTGCAGTGGGTGAATATTTAAAATTAGATAAATAACGATCTAAAATATTTTAATCTTTCCTTGAAGGTAATCGATTTTAATGGGCTTTCGTTTTTAAATATTTAGTGCAACTCATAAGGAAATTGCATTGGCTCTCTTCCTGAGTTTTCATCGTAATTGTTCGGTACTTAAAAAGCATAGGGCAATTATAAAGTTTTATTTAAGTAGCTGCCAAGACTGGGTTAATATGCTGCCCTCAGTCTTGGCCTCAGTCTCTGCTTCAGCATTATTTCCATCAGCATCAAGCGAAGAGCAGCTCCTACCAAAAGGAGCAACGCCAGGCTGAGAAAATCGCTGTTAAAATATTATTTATTTAATAACGGTCGATTTAGACAAATACAAATAAATTATTGAATTAAAAAAAAGTTTATATATTTAATTTTTATTATTATACGAAAGACTGAACGTAGCCTTGTTTAACACGAGTTTTTTAAATTATTTAAAATGTACAAAATGAAGAATTGAAATGCAGTATTCGATTTTTGAGTTTTTTTTTTAAAGATCATCAGGGGTAAATAAATTGTTATGCTTCATAGGGAAATCACAGAGCCAGCGTAATTTATGTTTAGGTAAGCTGCGTTTTTAATTCCAGGGTACATTTTTCGAAAATGTAGAAAAATATGTCTATCCAGGGTCTGGTTTGTATATGCTTACACAGGTCTCCAAAATACGCTATTTTGTTACATCCTACTGAGCTACGCGCTCTTAAAATCAGAAAGTAGTTCAACTCAGTAGTCGAGAGAATTTTCAAAAATATGTTTTGAATTTCAGATAGCATTTTTTCTAAATATAAAAAGTTGACACTTCTACTTTTAGAAATATTATTATTTTTGACAGAAAGAATAAATAATTTTTAATCTAAAGAATTTTGTTTATTTTTCCCAGTTATTTATTTATTTATTTATATATTTCAAACTTATGTAGTCTTAACTGTTGATGGATGGATTAATTACTTGGCTCTGTAGGGCTTGCAACTGAAACGAATAGGATGCTAAGATACTATTATTAAAAGTGCTCAGTTTTAAATGGGGGCGTGGAAGTTAGTAATACTCGACATCCGCAGTACAATTTTGTATGCGGCAGCAAGAATTGCAGCTCGAATTGAAAATGCTTGCTGCAGTCAGCAGCAAACAATTATTGTTATTTCAATCGAAATGTTGCGCTGACTCTACAGGAATATTGTATATACCCCTAAGCCCAGTTCAAACGACCCTCCTCCCCGGAACTGTGTCAACACGCAACTCTTTGCACGATACTATCAAAAATGTACACCTCTCAGCAATAACTGCTGCCGTGCATCGCATCGTGTAAGGGAGAATTGGCTGTGTTGCAGTTGCACAAGTTGTGGCAACAGCCAGCTCATTGTAATGCAAATTGCGTATACGGCAAGTTGCCTCCACATGCTGCTCATGCTGCTGCTGCTGCTGCTGCTTTGCTGCTGCTGGCATCCGAGATGAAGTTAATTTGACTGTATTTTACTTTTTTGGTTGCATTATTTTTTGTGTACATGAGTTTTCAAATTTTGCATAGGAAGTGCAATTAAACTATTTCGCAGCGTCTAATTCTGTGCCTGTGTGTGTGTGTGTCTGTGTGTGAGATGAAATTAAAGTTAAATTTTAGTTAAATGCGTTTTAGGTTTCAGGAAATAAATCGTGAGCAAGCGAGTTAGTTGCTGACTAATGCAACCGACTGTGGCACACTCTGTTGCCAGCTGATAACACGTTTGTGGACTCTAGCTTTAAAGTTGACGGAGATTGGCGACTTTAGCCTAATTTAAATATTTTATTTGAAATTTCTAGCGGTAATCCGTTTGTTCATACAGACTTATAGACAGGCAGACACACGGTGATAGCTAGATCTATTTGGCTTCTGATAGTGATCACAAATTCATCATAATATCCTCTTTAGGGTTATAATTATTTTAAATAGTTCAGCAAAAACAATTGTGATTAAATCACTAAGCAGTTTTAAAGCCATCTTGATAAACATTTTTAATTTGGTGTACTTTATGTCACCAGATTAACTTAGTTCACCAATCCCATGTAATCTTATTTTTTGTTTAAATTTTTAATTTTCACACTGAAAATTATTCAATTTTAGATTGACAGCTTAAATTATTAATTTGTGTAATCTTGTTTGCTGTTTGGTCTTTAATAAGATTTTCTAAAGCATTGGCTTAGCTTCCGGCCTATTGGATTAACTCAGTCAAAGTTTGGAAATTTGGCAAACTTAATCGCACCAAAAACAACACAACTCGTTTCGTTGGCTGACAAGAAAATGCAACATTTTCCAGCAGGAAATGCACTCTATTAAGTTTTCGTACGCAGCTTAAATAGCCATTGGATGAGCAAAAGAGAATGAGAGAGGGAGAGAGAGAGAGAGAGAAATAGAGAGAGAGAGAGAGAGAGAGAGAGAGGGGACACAGATGGGGGAGAGAGATACAGATATAGCGATAGAATGAAAAAGTGCAGTGATTATGCGGAAAATAGGCTTTAAATGTCAATCTGGGTGGCAATGCCAGGAAGCAGTCGACTTTGAATCGAAAAAGTTTAACACCATACAAAAAGCGAGTAGAAACCACACCACCAACAACAACAGCAAAGAGTACCAAAACTTAAAATTTTAATGTTAACAGCCGATACCAACAAATGAGCGGCTTAACAAAAGCCACAGATTGGAAACGGAAACCGCATTCCCGCTGTCATCGATGTGTTCCGTAGCGGTTTTCCAGCCGAAGCGATGGAACGACGCGTGTGAAAGTGATTGAAACAGATATAGGCTAAGTCCTCACTGGCCCAGATCTGGGGGCACTTATATGACACGGTTACTAGCATCGATAGACAACTGACTATACAAATTTGCAAATAATGAACACCCAAGCAACACTCACTTATTTAGATTTACACAATCATATATTGAGTATTATTTAATGGTTGGTTTTTATACTATTATATACCTTTTGGTATATACAAACCTTTTTGATATAATAGTATATTGGTTTTGTTCAATGTCCGTCATGCTGTCTGTCCGTCTGTATGAACACGCGTTTCTCCGACATCCTTAGAGATAATGACTTGTGTGTGCTCTCCCCGTGTAATTCTGCTTACCGTTTTTAAAAGACACGCGCACTTACATATATGCAAATCATGTACATTCTGTTAATTCTCTACTTATAAAAATTAACAGAATGTGTTCCCATTCAAAAAGGCAAACTTGGACAGTATTTCTTATGGTATAATAGTATTTCGCTGTCGGTAACATCCTACTGCAACGTTCACTTGATTTATTTGAGTATTTGTTGGCTACCAACGAAATATTTGCTCTGAATATTTAATTGTGCGAGTTGTTTGAATTTATCTTGCTTTCTGTGCGTCCAAGCAGTCTATCCCTATCCCTCTCTCTCACTTCCTCTAGCCCTCACTATCTATCTCTCTCTCTGTCACTGTGTGTTTGCTAGTGTTGTACAAGTCTCGTTTTGGTCTGTGCGGTTGCGTATTTGAATCACTTTTTGGCTCTTTTCAATTTTGGAAATGTTCTTTTTGTTGCTTTTTGTCTGCATTTCTTTGCCATTGTTTCGGTGTTGTTGTTGCTGCGGTTTCCTTAGTTGCTCTTGTTTCAGGTCACAACTGGAAACTGTAATCACACAAAATTCTTAGTTTATTTTTGGCAATGGTGCCTGGCGTGCACACATACATGTATTTACACACACACACATATACATAAATACGCACATTGAAATTTCTGACGCGGCTTATCTTATTCGCTTATGCGCCACTTATATTCGTGTTTGTGTGTGTGCGAGTGGGTGTGTCGTGGCTGCTTTTATCCACATTATTTTGTGGGTACATTGATATGCAAATATTGTGGCCTTGGATGTTGATATTTGCAAACAAGCACATCGAATTTCGTTGCTTCTTCCCTGTTTTTCTTTTGATTAATTAAATACTAAAAGGAAGTGTCCGGCTCTGCCTGAATTTGAAAATAAGTTAAAAGCTGATTTAGCAAATAAAAATGGCTCTTCACAAAAAATCTTTTCGCGTGTATTTTATGCATGTGCATTTTTATTTATTTTTTTTTTATAAATTTTAATTTTATTGACAAATATTTCTTTAGAAGGATTGTCAATTTGAAATGTAAGCAGGTTTAATAAAAAGTTGCAATCGACAGCTTATTTTTACTCCGACAAAGTCCCAACGTAGCTCGGCTTTCTTTTGTTCAACTGTTTAGGTAGAAGATTTGATTTGTGGAATAAAGGAGTTAGATCTCCGAGATTATATATAGTCGTCATTTGTAGTCTCCGGTAGGGATGAGAACGGATTCATAGAGAGAACAATTTCCAGCATTTTCATGGTCGGCCTCAATTTTGGATCTTTATCCCAACACTGCTTAATCATGAAAATGATCGTATTTCGATTCCTAAAATCTTTAACTTGATCCAAAACTCGTTGTACATCTGCAGTAATAAATATGTTGTTATACAACTGTTCCGATATTTTGCACGTTTTCTTACCTTTTTCGTCCAAATTATCTATAGCAAAAGGCTCCTCTTTTGAAAACACATGCCACAGAATTGTGCCAACGCTGAAAACATCGCACTTTTCCGTATATTTGGGTCGCAGGTTTTTTACCTTCGATTCGAAGAGGAAAAATGTACATTAATAACCGGAATTATGAATTATGTTAAAAAATACCAACTTCAGGCGCTTTATAACAGGCGGTGCCTAGGTTGTCTGTCTTTGTTGAAGCCTTTTCTCGAACAGTTCCAAAGGCACATATCTTTAATGTCCGATAGTTGTTGGTAAGCAGAAGGTTTTGTGGCTTCAGATCGCGATGAATAACTATTGGTTTTAGACCATGCAGATAAGCAACAGCCTAGAAATGTAAAAAGTAAATGAAACACACTAGAACCAAAACTATAACTAAAACAGTACCTTCGTCAATTGAAACATCAAATGGTGAAGTGCCAAATACGATAGATGTTTCGTCCCTTCCTTCATGATGCAATTATATAGGGATCCACAGTCTGCATACTCCATGACAAGATATGGTTTAGACTCCTTATCCTTGATAGTTCCATATAATTCAATGATATTCTCATGCTTAACGCGAAGTAGATTTTTGACTTCTTTCTCAAATTCCTTTGTAACAGTTGAATCGATCCCATAGAAATGCTTAGCCGCAATAAACTTATCTTCTTTTTCTGTTTTCCAAAACACTCTATAAACTTCAGCATAGGAACCACTGCTTATGGACTGAAATTGATTTATTTAGTTTAACATAAGAAAGTCAAAATAATTTTGTACATTATTATTTTATTTTCGAAATGCTCCGCATCAACCCAGCTTCTGGATACTTGCATACTTTTGCCGAACAAATACAATTTTGTGCAATTTATCAAGACATTGTTATGACTTGCATATTAGATGCGCCAATATATCGCTCAGCCGGCTAGCTATCGGCTCAGGTGGGGTTCGACCGCGATATATTGGGCGGCAAGTAAACAATAATTTGTATTTTTCTTTTTATCAATAAAAAAAAACAAATACCTTCCTATAACCAGTCCGCTCGCTATTGTGTTGTTTTTGTTCGGTTGCGCTATCCCATCTCACTCGATCATATTAGTTTAGCACTTCATCTTAATTCGTTTCATATTAAATTATTGCTCTCCTTATTCACAATATTTCTTGTTACTATTGGTACATACTAAATTTTATCTTTTTGTTTGCCAACACTAATATTTTTTTATATATATATTATCTACTAACAATAATTCACTTAACTTAAAGATTACAAAAAGTTGGCTTCTTTTTATTTTTGGCTGCATCATTGACAAGCCAAATGAGCATCACTGTTGTTTTTGATCGCCACCGATGCTTTGGCGGTTAGGGCCGATCAGCTGTGACATTTGCCGCAATCAAACTGTGCGGGAACGAACTCACGTATATTTTGTACTGTTCCAAATTGACTTGATGCTCTTGGGGTTTCACTCCAGCTTTGTTCCAGTTGTCCCCCGGCGATCTCCTCCTTGGTGGCGGTGTTTGTGGCCCTCGCCTGTTGCCGCTGGTTTGTTTATTTTCTCTTCTTTTTCTTCTTCTCTTTTATCCCTCTCAAAAGATGGCCTTTTCTGCGATTTCTCCTCCCTAAAATCTATCGATCTATCTGCCGACCATAACAATTAGTATAAATTAGATTAACATTGAAATGCGCGCGCAACTAGAGCCAGATATAAAAATATCGATATCAATCAATTGGAATGATTGCTCTATCATCGCGAGCGATATCGACCACCATCATATCGATCAAATGAACTGTAACCAGGGACGCCGTTCACACACACACTACTGCAATTCTAAATGGCGCCGTTTTGGTTGCTTTTCAGAAACTACTTGCCTTTTTTTACTTAAAAGCCTAACCAATCGCTTAATTCACATGTATATGAACGTCAATGTAAAATTATATTTATTAGATTAGCACTCTTACTTTTTTTTTATCCATGGAAAATTCACTAATATCTAGTTCGACTTCAGTTTTTGGAGGTTTTGGAGAGAGCATATTGCCAGATATTTTTTAATTGTTGATTCACAAAAATTAATTTATTTTAATGACTCAACTAGCACAAAATGTATTTGATAAGAGGATTGCGTACCAAACGCATGAAACAAAGGGCCCGCACAGAACAATACTGATGCTGTTTTGGTGATCGCAAGCATCGATAACTAAATCAAGTTGCAGCTCGTCAATCTATCGATACATCGTGGAGGATATTGAACTGGTGATGCCACCTGATCGACCGTTGGTATCGATATATCGCTACTTCGTCCAACACAATCGTAGATAATTTTGTTTGTAATCCAATTCGATTTATTATAAATTAATTTATTATTTTTTCTTTCGCTTTTAAGTATTAAATGAAGGTTCTCCTTTATAGTTTTATATTTATAAATTTAAACATTTTTTAAGCTTTGGTTAGTTTATGGTCTACATAACATAATTAAATAAAAAAATTAAATAAATAAAAAACTATAAAATTTGTGAATTGTAATTGGAAATGGACACTTTTCAGAAAATAGAAACGAAATCCAGTCTCCTCTATGGAATATGGTAGTTCAATGTTGAAGTTCATCATTCCTCGATCCCATAACATTCCATGCTCGCTTCAAATGTTGCATGCCGGAAAAGCCATACAAGAGCGACATGCAACAAACAAACAAGCACAATGCATGTCATCAAATTTGGCAATCCTTTTATCCCTTTTATTTCAATAAAATTTAACTTCTCAGAAGTTTATTAAAATGAAATGTTTATATAGCTTATATGTTATATATAAGCCTTTATCATTGGATAAGTTGGTGGGGGAAACATTTAGATGAATTGTAGGGTATTTCATATTCCAGTTCCGTATAGTACCTGCTTCTTGCATTCATTTGAAACTAAAATTTATTACTGTGTTGTAAACAATAATATTATGCGAACCATTTGGGGCATCACTTGGCTCTTAATTACTTTCAATTAATGTATTTAACATAAACACAAGAACACTTACTAACGCACAAGACGTGACTAAGCCCTAAGGTGAGAGGCTTTAGGTAGTTTCTTGAGTGTGTTGCAGCTTAATTGAAACGTATATAAATCAATTTAATAGCAAACTGCTTCTCATGCAACAACTTCTTTTATTTGCTTGTGATTTTTATTGCCAAGTTAGTTTGCTGCCATGTTTGTGGTGGGGCTAAAAACAAAGCTGCAGCTGACACTGAGCACATTAATTACGACACTATCGACTTTTGGCTAATGTGGCACACGGCTTTCACATGTGGCAAATCCGATTTAACTCCAACTCCGACATCAGCAGCAACAAATTGTTGCCACTCTGGCATTTTTTGGTCAGCCGCATCAAATGCAAATTGCCAGGGGGAAACGGAAGACGACGTCCTCGACATGTTCACGCATCGTGTTGCACATTTCCATCGCATAGTTTATTTCATTCTTGTTGCATGCAACGTGGAAAATTGTAAACATTTTGCGCTTGAAGCAAATTAAAATGTTGCCTTGTAACCAAACTTTATTTCTATATACTTATTTGTTTTGTATGCTGTTCTTTTATTTCTATGTTTGTATATGTATTTATTTAATAACCTAGTAAAACTGTTGATTAATGTGGCAATATTTACAATGTATGTGACGATGATTTACAATTCTTAGCATTCTTGAGATTTTGAAGACTATGGTTTTTCTAATTTTTTTTTTACTTTTTATTTTGCCTTACCGTCAATGAATGTGTTTTGGTGTTTGTAAAGCAGGGCTGATAAAAAGCCGGAGCTAATTGGTAGTCACTGGATGTTTGACATTTCCGACTGCCGACTGGACTTGGTCGAAACGAAACGAAACAATTAATTTCAGCAACTGCCAGCTGCAAAGTTGCTCAGGGATAACAAAGTGGAGACTGCGGGTTGTGGGGTGCGGATCATTGTTACCAAAGCGTGTAACCGCCAAATGTCAACAAGCATTAAATTAAAATAAAGTAAATACTTATACACAATTACTATGTAACGAAATTGGGTCAGGAGGCAGGAGGCAGGAGGCAGCAGAGAGTGTGGCAAGTGTTTGCCATAAGCTAAAAATATCAGCAAATGGCTGCCGCAGAGATTTTGCTCGTTCAACGGTGCGTATGAGCAACAGCTGCCTTATGGTTTGCTCTTCCTGTGCCAAATTTCCCGTTCCCCATTCCCCCATTTTTCCGGCAAACATTTGCATTTTCCCTTGTGTTGCTAGCTCGTTAAGTTCCTCAGACATGCAGGGAATAGCTGAACTCATCGCTTGCCTCATAACTGTTTGTTGTGTATGGCACATGTTGCGTCTTGAAAAATATGTTTATTATTATTAGAATAATTATATATTGGGCAATTTCTTCTTGTTGCCATTTGTTAAGTGTCTAAGTTGGGGGGCATTTGACGTTATTGTGTAGTAGAGTGGAAAATATTTGGTTAGACATATAATTAAACTTGTAATTTATGTAGGCAGATTTCTGGTGATAACGGTGTGATTTTGATTGCAAATGGATTTTATATAAAAATCCTTAATTTTTCTAATCTAACACAAAATGCTTCTTACCAAAGCTGAGATGTTTTTAACGCCATTCGAATGACAAAGTGACATAACTCTAATTAGGGAACTGATTTTTTTTGTAATTAGGAAGTGCTGATTTTTATATACTTCTACTCCAATTAAATTTTTAAATTCTTATAAAAGTTGTTATATTTTGCAGTTAGTTATCAATATAAAGGAATTACGTAGGTTTATTTCTTTTAATATTTCAATATGTTGACTCGTTTCTCGCATGCAACATTTCCAATGACTGCTAAAATAAAATTCAGGTTCATGTCTAGAATAATGTTGGAAACAAATACTTCTCAGCATGTTAGTCTAATGTTAGCCGTATGTTAAAACATCAAGTTAATAGCCTGTCTCTCATTGGGCTGTTGGGAGGGGAGTTAAGCAGATAGCAAGCATAAACCGACATGAGACCCATGTCATGTTGACCTGGGGCTGACTGCAGATTTGTGTAGCTGAAGCAAATGCATTGCTTAACCACAGGCCAAAAGCAAACAATGAGCATATGCATCGAGCAGGCAGCCTTGCGCTGGGTCGACCTGGTTTCTCAATCAATATGTCAACCATTAGGCAAATAGCAAATGATAAACAGACGCCCAAAAGGCTACTGCACAGAAATTACCGGGTACCAAAGAGCAGCCGCAGCAACACGAGAGAGAGAGAGAGAGGAGTGAGAGAGCGAGAGAATAAGAGAGCGTTGAGAGCGTGTCTGCAACTTTACAGAACGCTGTTAATTGTATGCTCTGCTATAAAAACTGTGCGCGCCCAAAAGTATGCTGTGAATTTATATTTTCAGCTTTTGTCCCGACAGACTGGCGACTTTAATTGTCCGCTGCCAAATTTTGGTGTATTTAATTGCCTAAAGCGAAAAACATGTCTTTATTTTTATGACCGACTGTCTGCAATGGCGTCAGTCAACGAAAACAACGAACGCAGCTTGTTAGCGTGGCATGAGAATTTGAAATTCTGAAATGCTGCTCATTAAATGCCGCCTGGCTTGCCATTTGAACAGTAATACCGATTTAGATCTCCAGCCAGCCTTAACGAACTGTTAAGTCTTGTATTTTTTTTTTTTTTTTTTTTTACAATTCTCGCGCAACACTTGACAGGGCTAATGCAAAGCTGCTAAAAGTAGGTGTTAGATTCTCTGGAACGCCCATTGACTGTCAGTCAATTTGCGAATTACTATTTCACCTGCCTAAGGGTCATTCGTTGTCCGTTGTGCTGTCCATCGTGTACCTTTTTTATTTGGCTTTCTCTCAAGTGGGCGGCCTAAATTCAAAATGAAAAGCTCAGCGTTCAAGGCAATAAGAATGAAAGGTTGCCTTTTGGGCCCAAGCGCTGAATTTAGTATACACTGAACGCATCGAATTTAATATACACTTGAAACATTTATGTTTTTTCTTGAATTCCGATTCGGATTTGAATTGTGAGCTGAAGTAAATAACCCTTTAAATTCAATTGTGAAACTAGGTCCCATAAATATTTGACTTATTACTATCGTGCAAGTTGAACTAATTATATTTGCTTCGTTTGAGGTTCAAGATTGAATCATAGTGTTGAGACACCGCACTTGTAAGGGCATATGAAAGGTCAATGGGCTTAGAGATAGATACTGAATCAATCATGGACAAGACCCTCGGGGCTTGCTTAAAAGTAAGCGAGGTGCTGAGGGCTCAAAATAAAATGGAAATCGTGGAGAATTGCCTCCGGCTTAGCAAGTGCCAACTGAATGGAAAAGTTTAATTTGCCCTGAAATTGTAAAAAAAATAAAAAAATAAAATAAAAATAAGTCATTGCAACAGCATCAAGTAAAATAACAATGGCAGGAAGCCTGAAATTGGAGCATTATTCACTATTATATATTCACATAAATTGCATGCGTCTATTTGAAAGGCTTTGAACAGGAGTTGGGATAGGGTTTGAAAATTGCACATTTATTAGACTAATAACAAGAATATATCCATGGAATATGGAGAACCCCTTATGCATAATAAAACTTCCGATTTTATATTAACCAACTGTACTAAATTTTGGTTGAAAATATAAGTATACTTTTTGCTTGCTATGATTTATTAATTTTTTTGTAATTTAGTACGATTCGAAATTTGATTTGTCTGCAGGTAGAGATTCACAGAGTTCATTCAGTCAACTGTGGAGTTTAACCAGGCCATCAAAATATTTAATGACTAAGTTCTGGTTTTAGATTTTATACTCTATTTACAAAATTTTGAAAAGGGTTTAAATATTTAAGTTTTATAAGTCGAGTACAGCAGCAAACAGACCAAGAATAGTAATTATTCACTTTTAAATTAATTACTTAAATGAATCACTTGAAATTGTATTGTAAAATTTATATTTTTATTTGCAGAATATAGGAGTCAGATCTCCAAGATTACTTATAGTCTTCATCTGAAGTTTCCGGTAGGGATGAGAACGGATTCATAGAGAGAACAATTTCCAGCATTTTCATGGGCGGCCTCTTGTTTGGATCTTTATCCCAACACTGCTCAATCAAGAAAATAATCGTCTTTCGATTTTTAAAATCTTTAACCTGTTGCAAATCTGGTCGTTTACCTGCAGCGATAAATATGTTGTTACACAACTGTTCCGATAATTAGCACGTTTTCTTACCTAGGTTACAGACCACATTGTGAATAGTGGAAGGCTCCTGGTTTCCTAAGTCATGATAGGGCTCCTCCTTTGAAAACACCTGCCATAGAATTATGCCAACGCTGAAAACATCGCACTTTTCCGTATATTTGTGTCCGTCAAAAACCTACGATTGGAAGAGCAAACATGTACAGTAGTAACTCGTATTATGAATTATGTTAAAAAAATACCAACTTCAGGCGCTTTATAATAGACGGTGCCTAGGTTGGCTGTCATTGTTGAAGCCTTTTCTCGAACAGTTCCAAAGTCACATATCTTTAATGTCCGATAGTTGTTGGTAAGCAGAAGGTTTTGTGGCTTCAGATCGCGATGAATAACTATTGGTTTTAGACCATGCAGATAAGCAACAGCCTAGAAATGTAAAAAGTAAATGAAGCAAACTAGAACCAAAACTATAACTAAAACAGTACCTTCGTCAATTGAAACATCAAATGGTGAAGTGCTAAATACGATAGATGTTTTGTTCCTTCCTCCATGATGCAATTATATAGGGATCCACAGTCTGCATACTCCATGAGAAGATATGGCTTAGACTCCTTATCTTTGATAGTTCCATATAATTTAATGATATTCTGATGATTCACGCGAAGTAGGTTCTTGACTTCTTTCTCAAATTCCTTTGTAACAGTTGAACCGCTCCCCTTGAAATGCTTAGCCGCAATAAACTTATCTTCTTTTTTTATTTTCCACAACACTTTATAAACTTCACCATAGGAACCGCTGCTTATGTACTGAAAATGATTTATTTAGTTCAACATAATAATTTCAAGATATTTTACATCTGTTCAATTTCCATTCGAAGTGCTCCGAATCAGCCCAACTTCTCTATACATAGTTAGTTTTGCCAAGCATTTTCAATTTTGTGCAATTTGTCAAGACATTTATGTATAGATTAGATTAAAAATATGACAAATGTACATATGTATGTATATGAACGTAAATGTAAAATTATGCTTATTAGATTTTTACACTCTTACTTGTTTTTTATCCATGGAAAATTCATTTTTATCTAATTCGACTGCACCATTTGGAGAGAGCATATTGCCAGATTTATTTTTTCACTGAAAATACACAAATTAAAATAATCGATTGAATCAACGAAAGTTAAATGTTTTCGATAAGAGAGTCGCGTATCAAACGTGTGAACTAATCAGGCGTACAAAGAAATACTTATATTGTTTTGGATTTGACTCAGTGATACTAAATCGAATTGCAACTTGTCGATCTATCGATATATCGCTGGGAGTCATATTAATTGCATGGCATTGTATTGCAGTGGAGCAAATTGTATCCAGTCGAATATTTATACCCTTAACCCATTAAAAATTTGTAAAAAAGGGTATAATGGTTTTGTGCAAATGTATGTAACAGGCAGAAGGAAGCATCTCCGACCCCATAAAGTATATATATTCTTGATCAGGATCAACAGCCGAGTCGATATAGCCCTGTCCGTGTGTCTCTCTGCGCGTCCGTCCGTCCGTCCGATAGCAATAAATTTCACAATTTAAGAGGCAGAGGCTTCTAATTGATACATAATATGCACATACAAGAAACATCAAAGTTATAGTCAAAAATATATTCTTATATTGATCTCATTTCTATCAGCTGCCGCAAGCATTTTCTGTATACATATAAATAGGCGAGCGCATGTGTGAGAAAGAGATGGCATGATAATCGAAGCTACCGTCAATATATTTGTCTGTATTCTGAAGAGCCCCGAAAACTACTATGTCTGTATGTATGTACATATGTATATGCACTTGTTTGTAGCCAGCCAGTTCGGGTCAGTTCGGGCTTGTGAGTAAAAAACTCTGTAAGAAATGCACTTGCAGAACTGAACATTTAAGTGCAAATCATCTTAGTGGGAAATTTGCCAATAAAACTAGAATATATTTAACAACTTGGTTAAGGGTATATCGTAGTCGAGTTAACTCGACTACAGCATCTTACATGTTTTAGTTGCAAAAGCGACCCAAAATTGTGTGTCGCAATTGTGGTATGGTGCATGTGGTAGAGGGGTGGGAAGGGTGAGGGTAGCAGGGTATCGACTGTTGAGTTGCCTGCTTTTGCTTTTATGGGCGCATTTATTTCATTGTATTTTTTATTTGAGGTAATAAACAATTTTTTGTTTTATGTAAATGCTTCTCAGTTGCTTCTGAGTTGACGGCTGGTTAATAACTGGCTAATTACATTTGTACATCTCTCGGTTTGTTTGGCCATGTCGCCCCAAAGTATGCAAAAGTTATTTAAAGCTGCTTTAACGCCAAGTTGCGTTCCCCATCCAACAAAACCAACATTTGCCCAAATGACGTGACGTGCGACAACACAATACACACAACACACACCCCAGGGGCAGGGGGTGTTGACGTTCACTGTTAGTTGATCGCTGGCACACATTTTGTTGTTGCTAGTGTTTTTGATGTTGTTGTCATTTTTGTTTTTGCAGTATGCAGTCTACAGCTGCCCCCTGAGAGGGGACCGTGCTGAAGTACTTGAGAGTCTCGGCAAGCATTTGCGCTAGACTGGCGACAGGAGAGAAGTGCCTAAAAGCACACATATTCCCATATGCGACTGTGTGTTCCGGAAATTGTTTTCTACTTGAATTCGTCCACTAACAAATTCAGATTTTCCGTTTTCTAAAATCGGATATATTTATATAAATTCTGTTATAAGTCAATGAAATAAACTATATGTAAGCTGTAGTAACCCAAAGCTACAAGCTATCTTGTGCCAAATTTGATGTACCCTTGTATATAAAACCAAGCGATTATCTCTAAGATTGCCATATACAACAATATTTAATATTTGTTGGCTCAAAATGGCATTAAATGTTGGATTTATCTTCAAAGCTTTAAGACCGAGAGACTAGTTAAAATATAAGCAGATAGATGATATATAACCTCTTAGAGGGCATCTGTAGTCGCTGTACTTTTTTTAACTTTAGCAAAAGTATAATATAAAGAATAATGAAGAAAGGGGTTTTCGATGTTGGCTGTAACCTTTTTCAAAGATTGCCATATAAATTTGAAGTTATTTATCTATTCAAATATCTAAATGTGCACTTTAAAATTATGTAAGATTGCACTACTTTCCTTGTAGTTTTGTTTGCTACTTTGAGTTGTTGGAAACAGATAAGAAGAAAGATAGTTCGATAGATAGATAGATCAATTTCATAAAATAAAATAATATTGAATGGAAATAGATATTGGGAACTGGTAGAGCTGAATCTGAGCGTAATCCTTTAACGGGTACTCTTCGCAGTGCTACGACAATCAGGCAGAGATGTGTATGTTTTGCCGGGAAGCTGTTTGATTTTTATGGGTCCCTTAATTGGCGCCAACGAGGCCACGCCTTGCTACCCAGTTCGATGCTGTGGCCATTGATTGATATGCCACGCCCCCCCATTGCCAGCCCACATTATTGGAACGAGATTTGTCAGCAAGGTCAGCAGCATCGGCAACTCATTTCTCATGCGGTTGGCCAAAAAGCGAGGGTCAGGTCAGGGCCAACAACAGGAGGAGGCAATTGGGCAGTCTGCGGACTGTTTTCAGCTGTTTGCCCAGTAAATACACACAGTTTTTGAGCGGGTCGCAGTCAAATAGTAAATCATTATCAGCGACAGCTGTCGCTGCAATTTGCAGCTGCGAAAGCAGTTTTGCAGCACTCGGTTTTGGTTGATTGATGGCTGACTGAAGCCAGAGCCAAGTTTGTATTGCCTATTTGTGGGCTACTTAACGCTATTATTGCTGTCATGCATGCTTTCCCATTGCCATTGTGGCTCTTGTTGTTGGTGTTGTTGTGATTGTTGTTGTGGTTGTTGCGAGTATTAAAGATGTCAATTGATTGTTTGCTTGCCTTCAGGCAGCCTCCATTTCCGAAGCAAATCGACTCAAAAAATGCAATTCATTGCTCTGTGCTTGCAGCCGGCAGCTTGGGGAAAAGCCGGAAGAATAAAAACAGCAATAATTTCCTAAATGGCTTCTGTTCGTGCTCTGCTCAATAAACACTCTGTTTATGGCGTCATCTGGGGTATACTTTCAGTGGTTCCGGTAATGTATACAACTAATGTCCAATTGTTAAGCCTCAGGTTTCCGTCTCTTCAGTATTGCTCGTTTCATAAGTAAAACATCAAGAAAGTATATTTTTGGCAGATATCGAAGATATAAGGATATCAAATTCAATATGTATTTATTATAACAGAGCAAGTAGAAGATCAAAAATGGCTCCCTTAGTTGATAGTTTGTAAATTAGTTCAGTTAAGAACATTTTCTGACGAACCGTGATTTGCATTTATATTTTAAGTTAATAATAATTATACGTTACTAAAAACATAAAGTTTTACCTATGTATAACATTGATCAGCTATATTTCTAAATTTGATCAAGATCGGATTATAATATAGATTCTCCTTTGGAGGCGCCACGCTCAATTTAATCCAGAAACTGCTGTGCTGTGACTATAATTCCTAATAGTTTATCTCTGTGTCTGTTGGTATTGTGTGTTTAACTGTTGGTTTATTGTTGGCCATAAACTTTCGACTTTAAGTAGCCATCATGTGTGGAAGCTCGTTGGACAGAAGCAAAAGGGGGAACGTCTGCTAAACAGCAGCTTTATTTTTTATGAGATTCTAAAAGCAGTGCGCGAAATGATTGGATAGATAAAATTTGTATTTGTGTGCAAGGATTGTTAAAATTCGACTTAGTCCATTAGTAATTTGAAAAGTTTCATCAAAATTGGCACAGCATGCTTTAAATAAAATTAATATTCTAGAGGCATAAATATAGATTTTACATACTCTGGACTCCGTCTGAAAATAGCACACAGTGATTTTGAAATGTCGGCTAAAAGCGCACAAAACTATGCAACAAGCAAAATTGTGTGGCAAAGTTATCGTCCAAATATCTGCAACTTCTCGCATTCAAACAAGACGAAGACCATAAAGCATCGCGCTTAGAGAAAAGAATAGCAAAAGCCTGACCAAGTCTGGTGTTCATTGTAGTCGAGGCGCCAAAGCAAAATAAATGGCGCTGAAGTAAACACATTTCGCGTGAAAGCTGAATAACTGGGTGAGTCTCTCCCTTTTCGGCACCCTTCCTTCCTTCCTTCCTGCCACAACATCAGCCTTGACAGCTGCCAAGTTAAATCAGAAACTCACCCAGTCGAAGCAGGCAAAGCAATAGTCCCATTGAAGCCCGCAAAGTCGTGAATAGGCCACAAGCCGCGACAGCTGCAGCTTCTGGTGATGAGCCGAGACTCACATAGCCACACCCCCTCTCTCTCCCTCCCTCACTTATTCACTACCCGACAGATTAATTTACTTTACAACAAGCTGCAGCCCATTCTAATCCCACCAACAAAAAACCAAAACACTGCTATTGTTGTAAATGATTAAAATCGGGTAAATAAATTTTGATCACATGATCGGTATTTTGATCTTTTCAATATTTCACAGCTCTTTGAATCTGAATTAGACGCGCCTAGCCTAGGCATATATTATTATTATCACTATTATTATTATTATTATTATTATTATTATTATTATTATTATTATATTTTATGACAACCACGCACAGGCTTTAAATTTGATTGATTTATGGCAGACATTTTGCTGCAAAGGTTGTCACTTGGGAGAGATAATCATTTTTGTGTGTCTGCCACAGATTAATTACTTAATCTGAATGCAAATGTATTTGTGACTAGTGAGTTGTTTATGTATCTAGAATGGGAAGGATTGTTAAAATATGGGCATGACATAGATCATAACTCAATTTTATAGATATGATGTTGATTGTTGTAAGAAATAATTGATTGCATATATTCAAACTAAATGTTGTGCATAGATATAAAATAAATACAGAGGCTTCAAGCATGTTTAGTGCACCACAAATGCAATTAATACTCTGTGATGGAAGACAATCGAGCATATTTGTTCTGTGTAATCTCTGTTAACCTCTTTTTGTCACTCTTGAAGCTACAGATTTGATAATTGAAATACATATACACTCATCTATGCCCTATGAGAGGATATAAAATCGATGCAAATCTATAATTGTAAATAGATTAAGTTAAATTAGAATGAAAAATATTTTAAGATTATAATAATACTATATATAATAAAACAACAACAACAACAAGTGAATAATAACATTGTATTAATGCGAATAATAGTGTTGTAGCTAAGCAACATGTTAATAATATCTGATAATTCTTAGCTATACAATTCTAGTAATTTTTAAGGAATAAAATCAGTGGGAAATTTTGTATTTAATCTTTAAATTTAAAGTCACCAAATTTCAATGGTAGATTCATGTCTTCCTGAATTTTCCCGAAACTCGATAACTCAAACAATCTTAGAGCCAGCTTTCTCTAGGATTTGTCTCATTTGTAAATATTATAATCGCTTGTTTCATGTGATCTAGTACCAATATTCTCTCGATGTAATTATAAGTGCTAAGTAATACAATTTTAAACTGTACAAAATTTAAAATAAAAACTCTCTCAAGGTGAACTGGAGACTGATTTCTTTTAAGTGCAACCTTTTCGTACTGCAACTTTATCTATTTGCGTAAATGCTCTTCAGATCATTGTTTATTGCAATTCATTATTATTTCATTCCAGTTCCGCTTCAAATAAATTTCAAGCTGCGCTGTTTACCAAGTTTTCTATTGCTCGACTTGAAATGTTTCGAATGTCAAGTTTACTTGTTTTCCTTCTTTATAAACTTTAGTTTGAACAACCTTTAACCGTTGAGCGCTTTCAATCAGTTGCACAACTGTTCGTTTTGTTTCCGTTGCATAAAGTAGCGAGTTTTGCTTTATTAATTAGATGAGGAGGTAGAAAGGGAAAACTTTTTGCCAGATTTAAAGCGATGAGCTGTTGCACAATTCAACTATTCCCTTCAACAGTTAGTGGGACATGTAAGATGTTTATCCATGGCTTCCTTTGCACACACACTCATCCACACACACACCCACACACACTCCACACACAATCTGAGCTCATTGCCAGAGCAGCAACACAAATCGGGTTAAACCTTTTCGAGAGAAGTTCTGCAAAAAAATCGAAACATAAATCCCACTTTTAATTAGATTTATACCCAAGTGGCCAATATGTAAGCAGCAGCAACAACTACACACTCACACACACACACACACACACACACACACACACACACACACACACACACATACGCAGACATGAAGGCTTGCAGAGACTTCAACGATGCCACAGGGACTTCCACGCTACAAAAAGCAAACACAAAACAATAACAAATAACAAAAAGCATGAAATTTTACATTTTTGTCATGCGTGCCAGAAGGAGTTGGTGCGTATCTTTTTAAGGACTATTGCCTGAAAGTGGGCTACACAAATATCTTTTTTTCTTGGCAGGTGCGTAGCATTTCAAGCAGATCTTCCCAAAATGGTACAGTGAAAATGAAAAGCAACTTTTTGGGTTAAAACTTACTAAAAATGTTGTTCTTTTTATATAACCTCCACTTAACACATACCCTATTTTTCAATCTATCCCATCAATTTCCTTTATGTTATATTTGTTTCTATCCTTAATTATTCAGCCTATAATCATTCAGCTTCACATTATATCACCATTTAATTGTGTGCTGTGTCGACTGATATTGGTAGACAATAAATATATAAAAAAATTTTATCAATAAGCGTACGTTCGTGCAACGATTCTGCTCTAAGATTGTTGCCACAAATAATCTGAATTGTCCCCATTGTAAAAGGCAGCTGTCAATTACGTAAATAGCTTTCCGGATTCGTAGATATGCCCAGTGCAGTAGTCAAAAGTTAATCAAATCAATGTTTGCCGGTCTTATCTTAGTTACGTGTCTATTTGTTATTTGTCAATCACTAAGCTACTTCATGTATGTCAATATGGGCCAGGTGCAAGACCAATCCATTCGCATCCAAATCCCTCAGACCCTCTCCAGCCAGCAGGGCCTACTTCTATGCAGCACCCGCCCCTCCAAAGTACTTTGTTCTTACACATGACTGGCCACATTTGCCAAGTTTTCCCCACTTTCCCCCTCCCCAAGCAACCTATTTGTCTCTGTGTCTCTCTGTTTCTCTGTCTGTTTGTCTATATTGGTGGGCGGCGTTTCTGGCTAAGTTTGAGCTCAGTGCATGGTGCATATAGCCCACATAACACCATTTCCAATTTGAACATAAAATCGAACTGGGACAAAGACATTGAAATTGAAATCAAAAGCAAAGCGACAACGAGAATGCCAATAGAAATGAAAAGGAAAACGAAAAGGAAAACGAAAAGGAAAACGACAAGGAAAAGGAAAAGAATAACTGCAAAGTGGAAAGAGACAGCAGCACTGAAAGCAACTTTCGATGTGTTTTCCAAATTTATCGAATCCATTTTATGTGCTCCACATGCGACAGGTGATTATTTTAAATATATTCCATTAAAGAAAAATATTACTTTGATGACCAGAATGAGAGAATAAAATTAATGAGAATTTTTATTTCGACACTGCCAGCTGTAAATATAATGTTTACTTTATCTTATTTAAGCCACAAGTTTAACTTGTAGCTTATTAAAAAATATAGTTTATTAATAAAAATAATAAAATACTGAGAATAATTAGTTTGACAAAGTTTGCTAATACTAGTTTAGTTTAATTATATTTATTATCTTTTTTACAGATTCTGGCATATGTGATTTTGTGCATTCAAAATCGGACCATGTATTTGAGTAGCCCACAGTAAAAATATCATTTGCTTTCCCTAAATTATAATCACGTCTGGCAACGCTGTTAAAATCAAGATTCTGCTTGTTACAGATTTAATTACAATCCTTTTTCTAGTGGATATAAATTGTATAAAGTTGTCAGAGTAGCGAAATGAAGTTAACTAAACAAAAATTTAAAAAAATAAAATAATAAATTTTTAAATAGTATTTACAGCTCCATAGACTAATTATATTACACAACCAAATTGTTCAGGTGTATAAAGTTAGTTGGAAATAGAGTTAGTTGGAATAGAGTGGAAAATTGTGGCAAATTGAAAATGCGAAGCATACTTTTGGGAAGCATTTCAGAGGTGCACTTTGCTTAGTGGCCAGGCGCTGTGAAAGTGAAGTCATTAGTTTTGATCCAAGGCGCTGTGAAAGTGCAATCATTAATTCTAATATATCGCCTTACACCCCCCCCCCCCCCGCCATTTACACCCCTTTTCCACCCTCTGATGATGGGGTAGCTGTTGGGCACAACTGAAGTTTGTTCAAATACTTTGTTGCCGCCATTTAATTGTTTCGCAAGTTGTGCGTGTTTTGCATGCCCAAGTAGGCGTGGCAGGTGGCAGGTGGCAGGTGGTTGCCGGGTTGCCTACAATCAACACTAATTTGTACATTGGCATGGCAGACACGTAGGCGCAGCGGCCGCCTTTTAATTAGCCGCCGAACAGGACAGCAGGACATTAGGACAGCAGGACAGCTAAGATAAGGAGTGAATAGCCCCTTTCCCGCCCCTTTCGACCATTGGCAGTTTGGCTTTTAGGCACTTAATGAACTTGCTCTCGGTCTGGGTTTTGGATTTGTATTCGAGTTCCAGTTGGGATCATTATCTGCGGGGCATTATGCATGCATTGCGTGGGCGTGGCAGCAACTCAATTTCAACTGGATGCCACAAACGTTCCAATGCCAAAAAGTGTGCTTAACCTTAAAGCGTCGTTGGCTGTGAGGAAGCCAATCGAATTGTAATTGTGTTGAAAGCTATGCAAACTGCCAACTGCAGTTAGCACTAAATGCACAGCACAAAAAGTGCACCTAGAGGAGCAGAGAGAAAGTGTGTGAGAGAGAGAGAGAGAGAGATAGAGGGAGCGAGAGCGACATAGAGAGAGAGGTAGGTTTGGGTTGGCGCATGCCACAAGGCAACAGCGCTTGACCTCGGATCTCTGCAGGCAGGCTCTGTAATTCTAACAAGCTGCCAGTTTATTGCGAAATACATACATATATATATATACATATATATATATATATATATATATATATATCCGCCGTAGCCAGGTATTTTTAGAGGTTCTTTTGTTGTTGAAATTGTAGCCGAAAACAAAAATTAAGTCTGAGCCGAGGGAGTGAAAAGCTCCCAACTGAGACGCACTCTGTAAAGAGCTCAACAAAAACTCTGCGCCTGATGTTGGTCGTGGCACAAGTACATTTGTATACCCTTAACCCATTTAAAAGGGGTTAAAAGGGTATAATGGTTTTGTGCCGAAGTATGTAACAGGCAGAAGCAAGCATCTCCGATTATATATATATTCTAGATGAGCATCAACCGACGAGTCTATCGTATGATAAGAGAGCACTTCCAAGCATGCTTACATTTGAGTGTGCAAAACTTTGAAGGGTATATCGTAGTCAAGTTCATTCGATTACAGAGTTCTCTGTTGTATTTTTATCTTTTAAGAACCTTATCAGTTTACGATGCTTTCAAATTTTTGTGTGATGAATTTTGGAGGCGTGAGTGGCCCACATTTATTGGGTCTAATCTTGTCAGCCGATTATCAGTAGTCTTGGTGACTGTAGCATTGTGGGAGTTGTATATTTTTTTTTTGCCAGCAAGCACATTTCTTTACATGTTATTAAAATTGTTGGAATTTCATCGTTAACGTAGTTTAAATAATGCCAGTGATTGCAGGACAAGGGCTAGGGTGCTGAAATTGTTGCAATTGTTTCGCTTATTTGCGTAAATTTGACAAATGGGGATAACGCAAATCAATTTTAAAATTCTTTATACAAATTAAACCGTAACAAAAATTTTATAAAATTATAAAGATAAAGATTACCAAATTAGTTAAAGTTTTATTTAAATTTATATTTGAGCTCGTTTTTTTTTTTATTTACATGCAGAGTGTGGAGAAAAAAATGCTTCTGCATTCAAAGCTGCGTGAAAAATTAGCTTTATTGCTATTTGCAGCAGGTGCAATTCTTGTTTAAATTGCTATTTTTTCATCACCACAGCCAAATACCCTGGAAACAGTTGACAAATTGCGCGTGGGTAAAGAATAAATGGAATAAAATACTCTCTTCGAAGACTCTCACTTTGAGTCATTTAATTTTGTGTATTATAGAAATTAATGTTCTTCAAATTGTAAGAGCAGCGACTTTAATTTATTGGTTCCACTTTAAACCAGTATTAACAATTCCTAAGAAAGAATTCACTTCACTAAAAACTATTTTGTACCAATTTCCTATGTAATATTTAAAATACTTTGAAATTCAAGTATTTAGCCTAACACACCCTCCATTTATATTAGCAATATGCTGTATGACCGCAACTACTTATGTCATAATAATAAAAAACATATTATATATATTTTGTAGAGAATTTTTTTTTTTTTTTTTTTTATTTTTCTTTGGCAGTCACGTTTAGAAATCGCATAAGTTTAGCTATAATAAATATTTCTCAAGTGGTTCGCCAAGCGTGCAGGCCGAGGAATTAGTTTGAGCTACATAAGCAAAAATTTAATATTAATTTAAATTAAAATAAACAATTTATTTACCTAAATAAATAAGCATGTTTATGTTTTATTGGTTGTCGTTTCAAATTGACATCTTAGTTTTGAGATTATTATTCATTTTAGAGTACTTACTTGTTACTTATTTATATTCACAGCAAAACGAAAATATGAAAACTTTATTTGCCTTAATTTAATTAAATTGTAGGATGCACATAATTTCATATGATCCTTAGCCACATAAGAGCGTAAGCACAACCACATTTTCCACAATTAAAAATGAATTTCGCTATTACATTTTATAAGTCCTGTTATTTTTAGCTACAAAGAACAGCGTCCATCAACCATGTAAAGAGACCCACGGATATTATTATTATATCTGCATTGCTGATACTGATGAATATCAATATGTAAATGGATACTTTTCGTGGAGCTTCGCAGCACTAAAATTCTCTGCTAGTGTACAATAACATCGAAATATGCAGTTCTTTGGTTTGGTTAGATGAGTGTTTTTTAATGTGTGTGAGTGTCTGTGAGTGTGTGTGTATGTGTGTGTGTGTGCGTGTGTGTGTGTGTGTATCTTGAGGACTATATCCCATTGCCAATACAAACCCATCCCAGTCCCATTTTGCAAACTTCACACTTGAGAATTTGAAAAATTTCAGGTGAAAATCGGTTCACTATCTCTCTCTCTCTTTCTCTCTCTTTTTTGCTCTCGCCCTTGTCTACGTGCTCAAGGTATGTGTGTGTGTGTGAGTGTGTGTAAGTGTGTTTGTGCGTTGTTTTGCGTTTGTCATCGAAAAATGTTTGCCTTCATACCCAGCAGCCAATTTGCTTCCTCTTCCTTTTACTTGCCTCATATTTTTGTGCCTCACTCAGGGTGAATTTTTTCTCTGATGAACAAAATAAAAACTGCAAAAAATCATTGTGATTTCAAAACGGTATTCAATGTTTTGAACTCTTAGTGCGAGGGATGAAGAGAGACAGTAAAATAAACACACAGAGAGAGAGATAAAAACAGAGACAGAGATTGAGATATACAAAATGGGGGGGGGGGCAGGTTGAAGTTGAGGTTGAGGTTGAGAGCATACCCTTGGGCGAAACCAATTAAACTGCTCAAAAATGCAAATTGGACACGAAAATTGAGTTATGCGAGCTGCCAACACAATTCCTCATTTCAATTAGCTCACAAATTATGGAATAAAATGTTGCACACATTTCGCAATCGCTTTTCATAATTACTGAAACTAATTTGCTGAGCGCTAAAGAATAATTATTATAACAATAGAGTAATACCATACTTAAATAGTAGCATTAATTGCAACCACTGCTGAAATCTCTCTTGATATTTAAATTAAGTGATTCAATACTCTCTGAAATGTTTAGTTATTTAATACAAATAATTTCGTTGTGCTTTTAGCTGAAGTCATTCGTGGCATTTAAAAGTCATTGAAATTTTAAATTTGATTGAATATCCTGTTAAGTGAACGTAATTATTCCATTGATATATTTAATATTTAACTTATTTAATTATCAATACTACAAACATTTTCATAATTTTAACGTTCACGTATCTTTTATTATAGCAATTTATATGGTTATGTACACAAGTACATATGTAACAATCTGATGGAACTATCATATAGGTTATAAATTCTTGTATTTAAATGGAATATTAGTTTTCGTAAGCCCAACGCAAATCCAGTTTATTTCTTTTTATCAATAAATGCTTTAGTTTGCACATTTCTTAAAATATGTACTTTTTGATAGTAATAATATACCACTATTTTAAAAGTAGAGGTTTTTCATTTGTTTATAATTTACATGGATAAATTAAATTGTATTCGTGCTGACTCGACTACAGCTTTCTTACTTATGCCTACTACGTTCTGTCGGAGCGGCATCTAATTAAAAATATTCCCAGCTCTGTAAGTAATTAACAAAGAGTGCCACTCTTGCAACTTTCTGTCTTGATTCGCACACATGCAACGCATATAGAGAAATATCTCATTTATGTATGCGTGATAGAAGTGCTGCTCATCGCACACATCTCTCATGCATGAAACTCTAATGATAACACGATATTCCATTCAGCCGTGAAATAAGTTGGCTTGCCTGAGAGAAGCGCCAGCAGCTGCCAATAAAATATCAGCACGCAATCAAAGTCATCCTTGCCTCTACCAAGTGAATCCCTTCCCTCCTCCTATGCTCTCTGAATACCACACCTGACATCACTAGACTTCCCGTGGTTGCCTTATCGTTTACTTTTCCCATTTTCACAGCATTCCGTTTCACTTAACATAAGTAAACGGAGACACACACAACATACTCCACATTTGGTGGTATGACTTTCTGTTGCATTTTAGAATGTTGCTTTTTATGGTAAGGATTGTGAATCCTGAACAAAATCATCTTTCGCAATTACGTCTCTTTTAGCTTCATACAAAGTAAAGCCATTTCTGTCGTTTCCTCAAAAATAGAATCATTTTTGTGAACCACACGTTGGCAACAGAATTTTGTGTTGGACTTGGCTTTAATGATTGTTTTACAAAGGAAAAAAACATGCTGACACAAAAATTTCATTTCTCTAGCCACTGTCTAAAGTTGGTTTAGAATGCTTTATGATGCATTTAGTAATTAGACTTTAAAAAATGTAATCAACTTTTTTCGTGAGGCGGAATTTATGTCAGAAAAAGAAGAGTTATTTAATTATAAAAGCGCCAATTGGCAACAAAGGAAACTCGAGCAGAAGAAAGTCTACATTCTGATGAATCAATTAATAAAATATAAAAAAATTAAAAAGCATTGAGATTACCTTCACATTCAATGAAAATGAATTCTGACAGTTTAATTAATTGCCTCAGGCAATAATTAAAAGGTTAATTAAAGCGTAAAATTTATAAATTGCATGCAGTGGATAACTATTATGGTTGCTATAATAAAGATTCAATTTTCTCGAGCTTACGATTTATTTTTATTTTTTTTTTTTAACAAAATATTGCCTTGGATTAGCTAATATTTTTATCAAAGATAAACGGATCTTGTCTTCTCAAAATCCGCTATATCAAAATTGATTGGAATCTGTGCAGCAGAGTTTCCTACTTCTTGCTCCTCGTCACTATGACTGGGTTGTGCTGCCTCCATATACCGATTAACTGCTCCTTAAATATTATATAATAATATTCCTTCCTAAACTAATCGTCGTGTTATGCTAGGTGCGATTTTTGTAGTTAATTTACTGAGTGGCGAAATTGATTCCGTTGCGTTGATGAGTCAAATTAATATTTTTATTCCCTCCAGACCGTCTCGTTATTTGTTCCCAATTTCTCTTAATCGCTGTGCAACTAATTATTTATTGCATGAACCGTTTTGAGGTGGCGATTAACTAACGCACACTGACTATTTTTAGATCTGTTTGGGTTTTCCCTGGGATTTCCCCAATCCACGCAATAAATATTATTTTAGATGTCTTATAAATATTTCTTATCTTAAAATTTAAGTTTAATTTGAAATTTGATTTAATATAATATGATTTATATTTTCTGTGTCGACTGACTTTAGTTGACGTTATTTAAATAAATAAATATCCTTTCGAAATTAGATTTACTATTGTCCATAGATTTTATACAATTAATTTTGAAAATCGCCAATGCGTCATAAATGCCCATATATATATACATATGTATATATACTTCAAAAAAGAGACTTATGTTTTTGTTTTTACAGCCCTCAATTGAAAAGAGCACATTAATTATTTTAAACGTATTTAATGAGAGAATATTGAAATCACAGCGAACCGAAAAAGCATGAGACAAAACAGTTCCATTAAATTCAAATTTATACAGCAACTTTATGGGGCTTATCTATCTGAGTTTCGGTGAATTATACTCACTCGGATGATCAGTTTTAATCTAAAACACAACCGTGCTCCGAGAACAGTTCGCTAAAGACAATGTCGACACCAGCATCAGCTTGTCGCGCTTTCCGATTGATATTAATATTATTGTGTCTTGTGTCAGCGAGTAGCCAGGCAAATAATCTGGATGCACTGCAACTGAATCAGATACTTAGCTATGTGGACGAGAGTGTCGCTCAGTGCGATGATTACTATAGATATGCGTGTGGAAAGTGGACAGAAGTGCATGCAAATGATGACTTTGTGAACCCCATGGGATTGATTGATCACAAGGTTAATGAGAATCTGGTTAGTCTCATGACTGAGTTACAGCAGAAGCAGCAGCTAAGCAGTGTGGAGGCCAAGGTCTTGAGCTACTATCAAACGTGTCGCCAGGCAGCGAATTCGACGCGTTCAAGCAAAGGGTATCTGGAGTTGGTGCCGCCGAATAAAAGAATACCCTGGCCGCAGCTCAAGCAGCGATGGGAAGACTGGGATAGCAGCCAATTCGAGTGGATGGAAACATTGGCACACCTGAGACGTTACGGGCTAACGAATGTGTTCTTCGACGTGGATGTGCAACCCGATCTGTTCAACAGCAGCAACTACTTTATACACATTGAGAGACCCAGTTTCAAAACCGAATCACAGCTACCGACTGACCTCAGTCGGAAGCTTCTCGAGCTGGGGGTCAACGATAGAAACACAGACTCTCTGGCAAAACAAGTCACGCTGTTTGAGCAAGCTGTGCGCAAGTTGATTTTGAATTCACAATCGAAGGAAGCGATTGATGAGATGACAGTGCACAAGCTGGAGTATCTAGCAGGACATTGGGGAAAATATTTGGAGACCTTGCTGGACCGCGCCGTGTCCTCTGACTTTGTGCTGAAAGTTGGAAATGTGTCATTTTTAAGGCAGTTAAGCCGGACAGTCGCCAGGTGGAATGATGAGGTAATCGCCACCTACATTATGTTGCGCTTTGTCTCGTACCTGGAGGAGGAAACCATGGATAGCAGCAATTCCATTGAATGCGTTCAGGAGTTGCGACGCCACATGTTGCCAGCGACGAATCTGCTTTACGAGCAGCGATTCATTGGCCAGGACAAGTTGCCACAACTTAAAAAGAAGGTGTTGGGTCTGTTTGAGCTACTGCGGCAACGATTCTACAAAATGTTAGGGGCTAATCACCTGGGCTTGAAACGCGGTCAGCGGAAATTGCTGCGGGACAAGATGAAGAAAATGAGGATCAGCATTGGCACTATGCCGATGCATGCAGATCATTCCAGCATTGTTACAAACTTCTATGACCAGTTGCAGCTGGCTGAAGATCACGACTATGCCAAGAATCATTTGCGTTTGTTGGAGTTCCGCACAAGCCGCCTGTTAGAGCAGCTGCATAGACCGATGGATTTCATCTTACCGGACTCGGGCACTGCCATGGTGTCGACTCCGTTTTATAGTCAACAACAGAACACCATCGTTGTGCCCTATGGCGTCATTGAGGAGCCCTTTTTCCAGCCCGACGCCCACGATATATTCAAGACTGGTCTGCTGGGCCACCTCAGCCACGAGCTGATGCACGGCTTCGACTCCACTGGGTTGAGCTTTGATAGAGACGGTAACTTCAATGAAGAGATTCTCAAGATCACCAGTGGCCGTCGGTATGCGGCGGGAATAGAATGTCTCGAACAATATGAAACCGTGGGAATGGATGAACGTGAGGCGGACATTGTTGGCATTCGGCTGGCATATGACGTTTACTTTGCTCCTGGCTCCAAATTCAACCAGGCACAGCCCAGTTTCACAAATCTGTCACTGAAGCAGCTCTTCTTCCTCAACTCCATGCAATACTTTTGCAGCAAGGAACCCTTGGCTGACGATGGAGAACACGATTCCGATGAGATTCGCTTGTACCAAATGTTGATCAACTTACCAGCCTTTGCCGAGGCACACGGCTGTCGCGAAGATGACGACAATATGCATCCTTCTGGCAAGTGTCGACTTTGGTGAAGTGCTTTAAAATAAATATACAAAATTCTAATAAATATGCAAAATTTACTCCATTTTGGCAAGTCGAATGGTATTTCAGGAAGTTCTCCTTCGCCCTTCTTTACTTGAAACATTTTATTCCAATTATACTGTTAATATCAATTATAATTTTATTTTTGTGTTAGGTATTTTTGTAATTTTTGTTAAGTCATTGAAATTTAATAAAAAAGTATAAAAATTCTCGTAAAGATTGTTTTTTCTTCAAATTGTCAGAGCTTAAATTTAAGAATTCTTTTATTAACTCGTCTTATTTTAAACTTAATAATTTTCCTTTTCCCTTCCCTCTTTTTTTTTAATTTTTTAACTTGAAAACTTTTAACAACTCGTCCAGATGCGGTGCATGGAAACTGGGACAGAAGAACTAAAGTGCGGCGGACGAATAATCGCTGGTTCTGACTAACTGAGGCCCCATGGATCACGCGGCTCAATTAGCACATCTTGGTCAAAAATTCTTAGCCAGCTATCTGCTCTTTGGGGGGAATCTAGAGAAAGGGGTAGTTGCGACCCAACACACTCCTCGCTGCCATAGTTAATGCCTGAGCCCTTGGGCCATCGCAAATTCGACACAAAATTGGCAGATGTTGTAAGCAATTTGCATAGAATGATGATGAGCTGATGCTCAGCTAGGTGGTGCTCAGGAAGCTCATATTATTCACATCCGACTGGCAGCAGCAGTGCCAGATGATGCATCTCCTTATAACTCTCGTCATCTGCCACTTCGTGTAGTCGTTGCAAGTGCCTGGGCACCATAACAGCAGCTATAAAAATAAAAATAATAAAAGAATATCAAAAATTTAAATTGCTCTATTTTCTGAACTTCAGTTTGTTTTCAAACACACATTCTTGTGTAAAATATACATTGTACGCACTCTTGCGTACTTTCTTTCAAAATGGGTCATTATTTAAAAAAAAAGCAAAAATAGCAAGATGTAAATTATTTTCTGTTTTTCTTTAAAACATTTGAAAAGCACAAAAAAAAAAACAAATTTTTGATGTGAGCAAGGCGTGACTCGAAGAACTTCCCTCTTTAATTTTCTTTTATCAAATGTTGAGGGTGCGGTGCACTGGTTAATTAAAGTCTGGGGCAGTGTGTAAATTAGTTAATTCACACGCCACGATTTGCAGATAATGAAATATGCCAAGGGGTCTCGGAGTTAATCTCGAGCGTAACCAGCTTCGCAATTTCATGGCTTAATACCCCAGCTAACAGCTCAGAAGGCCCCGCAAGGCCTGCATGACTCCATCCAATCTCCAAGAGCTTATAAAAAACATGCCTTTTATGGCAATTTTTTGGCTGCCACTTCTATTTTGGTAATCCTGCTTGCGTGTATTGTGTAAACAGATTAAAATTTTAAACGCAAAATAAGTCCAAGCAAAATAAGACAAAAAACAAGAGAGAACGTTGTAGTCGGACGTAACCGACAGCGAAATACTATGATACCATAATTTGTGTGCAGCCTAGAAATACTGTCCAAGTTTGCCTCTCAGATTGAGGTAGATATAAGATAGTAACCCTTCTCCGAAGTTTGGCAACTGTAGCTCTTAAGTTACAGAAGATATGAGCTTGTCAAGATTTTGGGGACGGGAGTGGGTGTGGTTGAAAAAAAATTAAATAGAAGGTTCCTAATAATCCTTCCAAGTTTGGCATTTATCGGTTTTTGAGAAAAAACATTTTTGGAGTTCAATCTGAGTAAGTTTGGTAATTATAGCATTTAAGTTTGGTAACTATAGCTCTTAAATTGCGGGACATATGGGCTTTTATCGTTTTTTGGGGGCGGGAGTGGGCGTAATTATCATCACAGCAACATACTTTCAAAATTTGGTGCCTCTAGCTTACAAATTATGGAATATATGCGTATTTAAGTTTTCTAAGGCCGAAGTCGGCTTATGGTCAAGGGTCAAAATTATAACCCGAAAATCGGCATATAGGCATATGGTACACACAAATTATCTTTTAGGAATTTGTGTTATAGCCAAAATAAATGTTATGGACTATTATTATGCATTTTGTTCAGCTTGTAAAGCGTTTCCATTTCATTAAAAATTTTTGTTGCCTAGGAATTTAAGGTTATTAATCTATGTCTCATTGAGCCAAGCAAGAGCTGTTAGCCAAACAAACAAAGTATTTGCAAGCTTGCAAAGAAATCTATTTAAGTAATAAAACATCATTAAAAATAGTTTTGGCTTTGTTGGCCGTTTGCTAATTTGCCAAACACTTTAGAAACGGATTCGAATTCGATTTGAGCGAGAACTAAAAAAAAGGCAAAACGTACAACTTTATTTATTTATTTCGTTAATTTGCTAAAATGATAGCTGCACAGCTATAAAAAAAAAACTTTTCATTGCTTGGAATATTTGTGCAGCACTTAAAAGTATGCAATGGAAATTGGCAGCCAGCAACGAGTTGATCTCGGCGTGAGACAAGTTTTGCCGGAAGAGCCTCAAATTATGCAACACTTTTTATTTCTCACTTTGCACTTCTCTGTTCGCAATCTGTTCAACAAGAGAAAGGACAAACTTCCCCCATCTGCCAGCCAGGCAGCATCCAAAGGCGACTTTCCGACCGACTTATCGCCAACATCCGGACACCAAAGCGAACAGAGAATAACAGAAGCAGCACAGTACATGAAAGCCCGCATAACAATGCAAATGTTGTCGTTGATAAGTTTATCAACATACAATTTTGCATGCGTCAAGGCCCTGAAGCCAAGTGAAATATTTCAAGGACTTGAAGTGCGCAAATAATAAAGGAAACATTTTTCGAGCACTGGGCATACGGGTCGGGGTGTATTTCTGGTCAAGTCGAATGGTTATTCTTGGGTTTGGCGGCTGCAAACGCATTTCATCCCGCCCTCCCGTCTCCGCCTTATGACTTATATCTTCACGTTATCCTCTGTCGATTTTAACAATGTGCTGGTCGATTCGTTGGCTGGTGTCGCATTAATGTGTGTTGACATGGAAAAGACCAAAGTTATTGTTTGCAACACCATTTGCCTGACCTCGGCCTCCAGATATGTGGACAGTGCCACGCCCCGCCCCTTCAATGGCCACATAATTTGCTTCTTTGTTGCTGTTGCTGGCCTGGCTGCCTAATAAGTGGCTCAAGTGTTGGCCTGGAATTAATGCGTTCATCCTTCTCTGGCTCTTCCGCCCCCCATCGAACTGTCACCGAGTGTTATTTGTTTATGTCTGTTACCCAAAAGTTACAATCACCGGACATGAAATGGCCCTGAGTCTCCACATGTGTGTGTGTGTGTTTCTGTGTGTTTCCTCCAGATGGTCAAGGCTATCTTAGTTGCTGACCATTTGCTGTCATTTGCTAGTTAGCAGCCCAAGATTCGTGGTGATGCGAAATCCTCAAAGACCATTTGACAACCTAAGATTGTGTCATAGTTACAACATTTAAGTGTCATTTTATGCTCTCACACCGAACGTAAAAGAGTATATTCGTTTTGTGTTTAAGTTCGTCAGTCGATATCTGCAAAAGTTAACTCTCACAATTTGTATTATTATTATATGTATATATTTGTACACATATATATTTTCGTTTAGCACAGATATGTTGCTGCTGTGATCAGCTGTTAGTATTTTTGAAATTAGAATTTAGGATACCAATGGGAATAATTTATTCATTTTGAAAATTTGTTATTAACATTTGGGGAATAATATTTTAGCTTGCAATTTTTGTTTTGGCTTTTTATACTCTGATTTCGAGGGTACAAGAGTGTATTAATTATTGCAACTTTTTTGGACAGCAACCTGATATGGGCGTCGAAGGCTTAACACTTTTATGTCTCCTGACCTAAAATGACTTTAATTATTAATGCTTCTAGGCCCATGATGTAAGGATGAACGCCAACCAAAGCAAAGAGTTACGCGACTCAAAACCCAGACACATTTGAACACTACTTCCATTATATTGGAACTCAAAATATATCTCTTCCAAACTCTTTACAATATATGCACGAACTATCTCATTTTCTCACTATCTCCATTGAATAAAAATTGTCTACACTTTTTGAAATTCACCAATCTTTAATGCTTTAGCTGTTCGAGCTGCCATTCCAAGCAAATCATCCATTTTGATTAGAATTTCGATTTGCAATCCCCAATTCTATTTCTGGCTCCACTTGAATTAGGTTTGTGATTGAGAAGTTGCCATAATAAATACTGTTTTTAGAGAGTGACAGTCACAAAAAGGCATAAGCGACCAAATGATGCGTAAATAAAAGTCCAACGCGTCCCCAAGGACAACGGAGGGAAAACGTGGCGGGATGGGGGGTGTTGGTGGTTGAAGAACGGTCTAAGAATAGAACTTGCCTATAAGTAATACATACAAATATTAGTCAAATAAAATATTTGTTTATGAATGGACAGCAAAGCCAATGTCGAACCGCTCAATTCATTTTGATTTAATTTGACAGGATTTGGCAGGATATTGAACAAGATACAGCCGCTGTTGGCTGGCGCCTCAAGTTATGCAGCTAATATCAAAATTACCATCACATAGTTTTGGCTGGCACAAAGAATACCACAAATTGCCATCTATTTTGACGGGTTGCTGATTAGCCTGTCCCAGTGCCACTCCGCAGCTTCTTCCTGGCTGCGGTCCATATCCATGCCCTTGCTAAAAGAACAGACTACCACATTGAAGACCCCAGCTCTTGTTCGGAGTCTCTTGTAATTATGAGTTGGCAACTCACAGCTTGAGTCTGCATTGTGGCACCACAGGGTGGCATTCAATTTTCAATAGAGGCCACCATCAAATTTGTGGCAACATCAAATTTTGTATGCTAATTTCAATTAAAAATCATGCCAGTCATGCTTTCAGGCACGTCCGCTCGAGCAATTCTGCTGCCTGACAGTTGAGGCTCACACAAAGTTCAGATGAGTGGGCGTAAGGTGCCACAAGTTATTATATGAATACTTTAAGTACTCATCACAAAGTTCGTATTGACTTATGACTGGCAAATGAATCACTCAAGAGAAGACAGTTGGATTGTGAGGGATGCACGGAACTTCTTAGCTCAAAGCCGACTGGCTTAAGCAAACAAGGAGCAGGATCTAGAAGGAATTACAAATGTCCACATGTAAATAAGACAACCATTTCCATAGAATCGGGTTATTTACTCTTTTATGGCCAATTTCATTGGGTATTATGTTGTAGTTCCTCTATGTAAAATGTGGCATCTGACTTCTGTGTTCTTAGATATTTGTTTCAAATCAATGGAGAAATTTTACAAATATTCTATTTCCATAAACATACTGCGAATTTCAGAAGACATGAGTGATAGTCTTTGGATAGATGGATAAATCTTACAAGTCCTTAAATGTATTTCATTCCCAAATTCTGGACGTAATTAGTTTGCTGACAAACTATTTCCGATTTAAATTGGGGAAGACCAGTTTAGTTTAGTTTGTTTCCGTAAGTATAAATAAAATAATATCTATGTTTGACTTTCAATAATTCAATTTTCAATCATTTTAATTTAGCTCATAAAACAACATCCTTAATGGACAGGGGTATTTATTAGTTGGGCTCAATTATTATATTATTTGCTTGTCCATGCACAAACAAATAATAAATATTTTTCCAGCGCTTTTGTTGATGTGTGCTCAAGAAATAAATAAAATACAATACAATAATCGACAATTCCATTGAATGAGTACTGACGACCAAAACCATACCATACCTTGGCACGGCTTTTGTATGGGTTCGCAGTGATTGTTATTTAAGAATTGATCAGGCGTTGAATTTGCTTTCACTTATGTTTTATTATATTCTGTTGTTGCGCTGTTCCCTTGATTTGTTTGCGTCAGTAGCCAGTTGCCCCAGCAATGATAGCAGCTGTGTACCCCCAGGAAAAATATCAGGGGCTGTTTTATTGAAATCGATTTCGTAATTGGGTAATTTGAGTTGCTTCTTGGCTGACTGATAATCCAAGCAGAATTTGAAATGTGTTTGTTCCTGCGACATTTGAAGGCAACTCAATAAATTGCACTTGATTGACGAGCAGCTAAGGCAACTCAAATTATTGCTAATTGAATTGTCATGCAGATAATTATATTTTAATTTCGCCCCATTTTCGCATTGGACCCTATAAATTATTATTACACATTATGCGCATTGTAATCGCCATCTGCAAAGCCGCAGCGTTTTAACGTGAAATAAAGCCACATAAATAAAAATGTTAAATATACTTTTAGCACTGACCCTCGCTGCCATTACAAGTCAACTAAAAAGTCAAATGAATAAAAGCCAAATAAATGGCCTGCGCATATGGTGAAAAGCGTTGCGCTTAAACAACTGAAAAAAATAAAGTAAGGATGCTGTAGTCGACTGAGATCGACTTCGGTATACCCTGAACACAGCTGCTAAATATGTTGTAGCTTTCTGATCCGATGTAGATGAAACTATTGCAGTTATTGAATATTATGTTAAGGAATTTTATACAATTTCGCAAATCGATATATATCGATTTTCGAGAACCGGACAGTTATGAAGAACTTACGAGAACTTATACTCTAAACTCGATCTCTTATACGCTTGTTCATACAGACGATCATGGCTATATCGACTCGAGTGTTCGGGCTAATCAAGATTATATATAATATTACGTAAACTGTGTCGACTAGAACAATTTTTGTAAATAATTTAAAAAGATTGTAATACCTGAAAATTTAAGAATATATACATTAAAAACAATTTAATATAAAAAAAAATGATAAACTGTTGAACAGATTTATGGGAAAAAATCAATATCGTTGCCAATTATACTTTCCTATTTATTTATTGTATTTTCAATATAAGCATAATTAATCTTAAAGCTGATGTACTGTTATAATTAATAAAAAAAATATTTTAAATAGTCGTCTTGGCAGCTGCTCAATTTGCACGCTTAACAGTTGCGAGGCTCGTTTGATTTATGCTCTTTAATGTTGGCTTAATTCATTTTGCCTTCAGCATGACATTTAAATATGAAAGAGAGAGAAAAACTGAGAGACAGAGACAGAAATGGAGAAGGAAAGAGGGGGAATAAACAATGTTTATCTGAACTTTTTGTATACTCTACAAAAACCATGTGGCCAATTAGCGTAAAATAAAAGTCCAGCAGATCCCCAACTACAACAATTTTCTTTTGTAAATCGGAGACAAGGTATTTTTGGTATTTTTCATTTGTGTTTTACTAGAATGCATTTAAATTTTTAACATTAGAATTAAGGCACTAATATACAATGGCGTATATTCTTCGGAGTGCTTAAAAAACTGCACTTTACAATTTTTATATTAGTTTTAGTTTCGCCCACTTATTACATTTTTGAACACGCACAAAACTTTTGGTTAGTGCAACTGGAACCTAATTCCGCACTTTCCGCTCTTTGTTTTCTGCGGGTAGTTTCATTTAACTATTCGCATATTTTCTGTACTTTTCCTCTTCATATACATATATAAATATATATTTATTAAGAGTTGAATGTGCAATGGAAACTTTTTAGAATCTCTCCAGAGTTTTGTATTTCAATTTGGCTTCGCAAGCGCTAACTTGGGTGTTGGCCGTTGAATAATATGGATTAGTAGATTAAATGGCTAAATCTCGATTCTGAGTTGTGCAAGAAGTTAAGTCTTTTATTAACAGGCTTAAGCTCAATATCCTTATGATGATTCATACTTTGCTCAATAGATTCTGCTTATAAGTATTTTAGTTGTGGAGATTAGTTCAATATGCAAATGAATCTTATTAGCACAAGAGGGCAAATAGGATAGCTCAGCTAAGCCCATCACAAAAGATGTGGCGACTGTCGAATCAATGTGCTGACAAACAGAGACACAGACTACAATGGGAAAGTGGTTCAGTTCATTAGCATAGTATACAGTGAGCCGCACAGGCAGACTGGCCACGCCTTCTACGCCTTGTTTCTTCTGTTGTCTTTAAGCCTGAAAACTACTTGCATTTCACTTTGAGGCCTCAGCTGCTTTCCAGTTGCCAACTTTTTGCCGTTTTGCCTGCCCGTTTGGCTTGTGGGGGGGTCACTTGCCATAAAAAAAGGAAATTCCTTCAGCCCACTCGAAGGGCGCCTACGTAATTATGCGTCCATACAAAGTTAAGATGTCATTGTCTTTTTATCAATCGAGTGGTTCGCATGCCTCATGGCAAGCCACACACGGAACCCCTGCCACACGCCTTGTCTACCCCTTACCACCTCGTGTCCCCCTCCATCAATCGGCGTAATGCGATAAAAGTGCCTAAAAGTATTCTAAGCTGTTTGACATGTGCGACATCATCGTCAGCGGCTGGGACTACGCCTGATTAATTGAAGTGGAAAATGTGTCTGCACTCAAAACAAAATAATTGCAAATTGGCATCACATTGTGGGAAAATATATTATAAAATATTAATATAATAATATAATATATATAATACTATAAATAAACATATTAATCAGAAATTAAAATATTTATTTTGTTGTGCTTTCTTTGCCTGAGTTTGAGTTTTGAAATGAATTTTTGCGAGTGTAGCTTTTACGCCGAGTGAAGCCTGATTGATGGCACTTGCTTTTAATTAAAATTTATTGTGGCATAGTTACGTGCTTGGCTGCCTTATTAAATTGCTTGATTTTTCCGAAAAGTAATACGGCCATATTCTTATGCCTTTCAGTCCAGAACAGACCAGTCATCAGCTTAAAATCGCACAATAAGCGTTGGGATTTTTTTGCAATTTGACTAAAAGTACTGCCCGCATTTGATTCTCATTTGGCTTAAGCATTTAGTTAAAAGCTTTTTCCATTCTTTCGTGGGCCTTGCTTGTCCGAGACAGCTAGGACAGTTCTTCTTCTTCTTCTTCTTTTTTGCCAGCGGGCAGGATTCATACAATTTGCATTGACAGGCGAAGTTAGTCCGGCCATTGTTGACACTCTTTCTGGCTCTTTCTGTAGGAAATGTTACGGCTGTCAAACGCCTGTCAGCATGCAATAGTTTGTGTGTTCTTTCTGCACACCTGCCACATGTCAGTGTCTCTGCTCGGGTGCTGTCTGTGCCCCATTCATGGCCCATTATCCACTCCTTGCGAGTAGGCAACATGCAACACACATATGTGCTGTCGGTTCGCTCTGTCTGTCCTCTCGCCAGTTATTTCCCCTGCATGATGCACAATCGCATTAAGACACTCACACACACACAGCCACACACAAACACACACACACACAAAACAAATAGTAGCAATAATAGTGCTGTGCCAGGAGTGGGTTGCGGTGTTGCCTCAGTCAAACTGTGGCACTAACCGTAATCGTTGAATACGTCTGCGTGTCTTTCATTCTTTCTTTGGTTTTTCTCTGTCATTTGTGCAATTGACAATTGTGATTGCATATGTTATAATGCAGTTGCGTCTGAATGGATCGGAAGCTGAGGGTGAATGATGGAGCTATGCTTTATCGGGACACGTGTAACGCTCCGGCTTTGTTTGACTGAAGAGTAACTAAGCCAAAGAGAGAATCGTTCAAAGGGATTGCGGACTTGGCATTTGCAATTGAGTCATGCGTAGAGTTTAGTTTGGCATCTGCTGCTGTTGCTGATTACTGATTGCTGTGCATGACAAACTGATGGCTGACAACTGACAGCTCAGAGACAGAGTTGCATTCAGCACAGCTCAGATAACGGTAACCAGTCAAACAACACTTCTGTCGAGCCAGATATCAACTTGATTATGTTTGCTTATCTTCCCTGCGCTCGTTTAAGCCAACATTTGATGAGTGCCCTCAGCGCGATGCCTATAAAAACTTGTAGTCAACTGTCAACTTCGTTGCGAATAAGGAATATCGTCATTATCGAATAGTATTTTGTACTTCGATTACAAATCGGTATCATTGATAATAATTTAAATATATTATTCTCCTGGATTCAAGTCATGTGTTTATATAAAGCCAAAGATCAATTTTATGAATTTAAAAGCCCCATATTAGATGCTAATATTATTTGAGATTCATTTATTATGTTTAAGTTTCTAATAATCGTTTTGCGGATCAACAATATTAAATTGTATAACAAACCATTTGAAAATTTAAAGTTAAATATTTCTACAGCACACACAACTTATTTGCATTTGCTCTTCTCCAGTAAGCCACAGTCAAATATTCGCATCAGCCAAAAAATACCTCTTTTGTCTTCATTTCATCCTTGAACGTCTCTGTTCAAAAGCTGTCCGCACTTTCTGAGAAAGGCCAATCCGTGAAAGAAGAAAAAGGGAACCTAAAACCAATTCTGGACGTAATTGATATGTGAACCAAATTCACTTTGGCCACTTTCCGTTGCCAGATTTATCTTAATATTTCAGCTTTAATTCATTCTACATTTTTCTGCATTGGCTGCAAGTGCATCCAATTTTTTTCATAATGTGTCGAGCAGTTTTTCTTTCAGTGTACGCTCTGCCCCAAATAGCGTATGAAGACGGATTCCGAAGTCAAGAGAAAATAAATATAGCACCGACCGATGCAAGTTGCTGTCTTAGCCGTAAAAAGCAACTGCTGCACAGATGACGAGCTGCATTCGGACCAAAACCAGCGGCTTTTGTTTGCCCACTTTTTGACATGGCCGAGCCAAAGTTCAATTGGCTGTGGCACTCGAGGCAAAGTTGAGTGCGAACGGCATAAGTTTACCGAACGTAGCAATGCGTTGCGCCCCACACCCCACACCCCACTGAGTGGCCAGAACACACCTGAACACACCTCCGCCGTATTCTGTTGCCTGCCGCACAGCCACTTTTTCAATCAACATCCAAGCTTTTCAGGCCAAACAGTTCTCAAAACTTGAAAGGGCGCTAACTAGCAGCATTCAGACAACGTGCCCCATTGTTGGCGCCGACTTGCTCCAGTTTTTGGCTCACTTTGTTGCCAGAAGCTGACAGTGCGGACATTCAAGCTCTGAGTAGAAAGCCGAGCACGAATCTTTTGGTCAACAATTGAAGGCATCGCATTAGTTTTCCCCAAAAAAAATTATAAAATTGGCTTATCGGACTTTCGATAAATAGAGGTTTCACAAATATTTTACTCAATTATTTTTTCTTACTTATTTGTGTTAGTAAAAAGTTTTTTTTTATTTTCTTAATGCAACATTGTCTGCTTAAGACACAAGGCTTTAAATTTTAAAAGCCATTTCTTCACTTATTCAATTTGCATCTGAAGCCAACTTCCACATAATTTAAAAGTTTTTCTGCTTAAGGTAAATACATAAATAATAAAATAAATGAAGTCAAATTTAATAAATAGACAATTTAACATTTATAATATTAAGAATATACATAAGAATTCGATGGAGGTTAATTTTAAATTATAATCGTCAATTTTTGTTCTTTACATATTTTTAATATCATTAATTTTATTTTTATAAAATTTTTTATTTACCACCGATTGAATTAACAAATAAAGTTCCAATAAAGGAATTGTTACTGAATAGTTTTGCCACGTCTCAAAACTAAAATAAAAATTTTATTTATTAAATTGTTTACTACAAACTTTGTAATGATGTCCAATGTACTTTTTACATGTTTGCTTTTAAATGTACAGATTAAAATTCATCTCTAGAAACTGGGAAATTTTGAAGTTTATCAATTTCTTCAAAATGTAGAAGAGCTTTAAAGTTTACAATCTAAATGGAAATGCGGCTTGCAAAACTCAATCCAGAGCAATAAATTCTATATGCAGGACGCATAGCATCGGGGCAACTACATTTTATGAGAAACACACACTTTACTTTTTTCTAGCTACTCATCTTATTTAATTTTTTGTTGTGTGTGTGTGTGTTTTTTTTTTTATTCGATTCAACGAACAATTGTGAGAAATTCTTGACACATTTTTTGCCATTGTTGTAGTTGTTGAAGCAATTTTTGTTGATGCTGCTTTTGTTGCGGTCATGTAAAAGTCAACGGTTATGGGCAAATAAAATGTGACACTGCCCGGCTGCTCCTTCCTGCAACGCTTTGGTGTCCATACCAAGTGTGCAACACTGTGCCACAAATGCGATTACGTATACGCAACATGCGATCACGTTTTGTACAGGGCACCGGCAAAACGAAAAATAAAAAACGAAAAACTGAATAACAACATAACAACGGCATGCAGGATGCAGGATGACACCAAGGATGAGAACAAAAATAGACGACGTGTCCGATATAATTCTCAGCAGCTCCCACATTGAGGCGGACTCCGTTCTGGCTTCCTGGTGATGCCACACATAATTTAAGCCAGCGCCAGCGCCACAAAACTGGTCGTGCCACATGCCCTTTCTGTGTTTGTGTGTCTAAGCGAGGCACGCGCCATTGTTGAATGCCACTCGTGGCGTTTTGACAACGAACGCTCTCAGCCAACTTTTTAGGCAGCCCACATTATAAGCTGGGCAGCAGCTCGTCAAACGAGTGCTAAGCAAATTGCATTAGCGCCACTCAAGCGCCTGTTGAACGCAGCTCAGCTCAGCCCTTTTCCACACACACACCACACAGTCCACAGTGAGCCGCAGATCATATTTTGCATTTACTCAGAGTTTAATAAAAATTCTATACCCTCTAAACAAAGCTGCCAGGCACTGCCGGAATGGGACGTCCATTAAGTCAACAAAGACGAAAGCGGGTCGCCCGAGAGGAGCTGGCATTTATAAGCTATTTATGGAATATGTTAAACTCATGTAGCTGCCGGCTGCCGGCTGCTGTTTGCATTTTTAGCTCACTCGAATTATGGAAACAGAACCCAACAGGAAGTTTACCAACGCGCAGCAAGCTTTAAGCAATGTTGCAAGTTAATCATATAAAAAGCAAAGCCAGCGGGAAGCTTTTAGATGACTTTCTTCCCTAAGTAGAAGTACTGCTTCATCGCTTATGTGTGCCTAACTTTGAACAGAATTCGCTTCCAAAAACACATGAAGAGAGATTACAAATCCGCTTACTTTTGCATTAGAATAACTGCAGAGCCCAGTAATTGTCGCTCACTAGAAACCGGTTATGTCTGTGATTACAATACTTTTTTTAAACATTTATCGCACACTATTTTGAAAAAGTAAGCTCTGTCTTTTGTTGAAATTTAAGTGCAGCTCATGTTAAACATTTTTAATTACTTTATTTAAATAAATTTAAATTGTTGTTCAGCTTTATTTACATTTCATTGTAGGTAATATTATTTTCTTATTCGCCTTTTACACTCTATAAGCTTGACTTTAAAATAGCACTAAATATAAAGGAGTATTTGTAAGAAATGAATAAATGTTATTTTGCCGTGAAACAGCGAAAGATTTATTGACTTGGTTAAGGACTGCACACAAATTAGACGGTAAGAAAGCAGTAGTAGAGAGAGAGAGATAGAGGTAGAAAGAGATAGAGAGTATTTATGAATACCTACTATATTACCGGGCAGTATATATTATTTCATCGATTTCTAAGCACTGCTTCGACAAATTCCCGCTGGGAAGGCGAGCAGAGAGTTGAGGCAATAAATTTGCTGGCAATCAATTTACAATTTAAAATTAGGAAGAAACCACAAATGAAACGCAAAATTTCATTAAATCAGTTTTAAACATAAGCTTTCATTACAATTCCGAGTTATTTGCAAAAGTTTGCTTTCTTAAAATAGCAAATAAATAAATTGCTTAACAATTCCAAGTAAGTTAAAGTTGAGGATAACCGACTGCGCAATGCTCTCACTTTGCAGGAGCTATTCTGTATATTTCATACATTATTTGCGTCAATCTAATAAGAAATTTACTATCATCAATCTGGCTAAGTCTAGCAGTGGGTCAAATGAAGAAGCGAACTGCCAAGTCAGCAAATATCTTATGAAAATTCCTTCTCTTTGCATAGATATTGCCTCATAGATATTTGCTTATTGTGCCGTCCGCTCGGGAAACTTCATTTGACACATTGACAGAACATCATCTATTCGATGTTGGTGCCTAATGCTATTGTTAACTTCGATGCCACAGCAAAGGGGTTGTGGAAACAAGGGAAATCCATGGCTAAAACACTCTGCAAATTGTTGGCAAGCAAAATAGCAGAAAGCAGAAAACAAATACAAAAACCGCACTGACGACTATGGCTATAACCACTAAGCAGACAATACATTATATTGTCTGCTTAATGCTACAACCTACACAAACACAAACACACACACCCACACACACACACACCCACACACACACACACACACACACACTCGTAGCACGAGTAGTGTGATTCCTCGACCGTCTCTTCATGCATTGGAGTCTAGCGCTTATCGCTAATGATATTTACGAACTTGTAGCAGGGAAATTAATTGAAATGCCCCAGATATTGTCAGCGGGGGGGTATGGATGGTGTGGGGGCATACAACAACCATGTGGTACACGAATTAATTTGCTGCCAACAAATTCGTTTGAAATTTGCTAAACAAAAATGTGTTTTTCCTTTTTGCAGACGTTTTAGTTTTTTGCTGTGTTTGCTGGCAAACTTTTGGCACTTTGCCGCACTATTAAGTGTTAAGTAATTTGCTGTTTTTCCTATTTTCTTTTGATTGAGGACTTTCCTTCATTTTACTCGTAATCTTCATAGCCAGGTGAGAGAATTTAGCGCTGTAATTGAATGCGGAAGCTTTTAACGCCCGACCTCACAAAGGGTTGCGGCACATTCAACCCAAGTAATTTGCATAATTTCCAGCAGACAAACATTAGGAAATGAACCCAAATCGCTGCAATTAACTCAAAAGAGAGCTAACGCTTGTAAAATTTGGTTTTTTTTTTTATTTTGACCGCAAGCGCCGAATGCCCGTTTCTAAAGAGTTGTCATATGTCAAAAATAAAACCCCTTTCGCCAACAATCCATGGCTCTTGAGCCAGATGCACATAGAGAGCAGAAGTTACTGTTTAACACATTTATTATGAGCATCTACATCAAGTAAGATAGCTATTTTCTCCGGTACAAAAACGCTAATAACGCCATTATTACCATAATCCGTATCAACTGAGATGTACCAGTCCAACCATAATTGCTTAGACTGAATCATTTCTTCCCCTATATCACTGGCTATGATGATGATTTTTGTATCTTAGAGAGTAGATATAATTGTAATTTTGAAGATTCATTCGTGCTTCAATTAACGAAGAAGGAGACTCACACCGTTTTCCAAATTTTGCGTCAATTAGATAAAGCAAAAGCGGCATAAAATTAAAACACGCCTGGATCCAATTTTGATTTTGTAGTCGAGCTGAATTAGGGAAAAAGAATTTCGAACTCAACTTCGAATTTCATTTAATTATTGAAGTAAGGAAAATCGTAAAAAAAAGACGAATTAAATACAAATAATAAGACATAATTGTAGATTAAAATCCAAACACTAAATTAAACTTAGCATCTTGAAACAACTGATAGTTTTCAATATATGAAAGCTGCTTAAAACCTTTGTTGTTGTCATGTATCCATTATTTTGCGGTTAAGCAAACTCATTAACCCTTTAGGGGAAACAATGGCATTGGAAAAGCATGCATAACTCTAAAAGTTCTTGTTTAAATTTTACCTAAGTTGGAGAAGCGAGCTATCCAAGTCCCCGTCAGTTGCCATCAGTCTTCAAGGTAAGTTTGCTAAGCGCTAAGCAAAGATTGAGCAATCCGGCGGAACAAAGCAGGACGAAAATGTAAGCTGATAATTTGCGCTTACTTTTTTAATAAAATATAAATTAAGGCACGTGTTAGCCCACAAACGAGAAGCCAAATCGGACCAAGAGGGTCTCCGGCGATTTGTTCACGGTTTGTCAAGCAGTAAGTCAACCAGTCAGCCAGTCTGTCAGTCAGTCAGTCAGCCAGTCAGCCAGTCAGTCAGCCAGTCAGTCAGTCAGTCAGCCAGTTGGCTGTTGGCTGTTTGTGGCTTGAAGCACTTCAAATGTGCAGAGGATGATTGGGCCGACAGTTCGTTAGCTGTTGCACCTTTTCGGGCGCTTTAAAATACGTTCACCTGTCGCAGCAAAACGAACTTTCGCACAAGTTTTAAGGCCGAGCCACGCTGCTTATGCTTGATAAAATAAAAATCTGCGAATGTAACACGACTCGACTCGAGTTGACGTTGACGTGTTAATTAGTGTGACTTTTGTGGGCCGGCACGTTGGGCTGGCACGTAAGGTCCAGAGATAAGTTTAGGCTTCGCACAGTGGCCTTGACAGGCGTTCCAAAAATACATCCTCTGGCTTTGTGCTCGGCATATTGTGGACTCATTAAAAATCAGCAGAGCGCTGCCAACCACAAAAAACAAGCCACGACGAAGTCATTTTCATAATCAAACAAACTGGAAAATCACACGGCACAAAACAGAAAACTGAAAACAGAAAATACGGCCTTGTGTGGGAGTCGATTAAGCGTGCGACAGGCTGACAGAGAGGGACGCGGAGAGGGGGCGCCCAGCTGGGAGCAAGGACCACAGAAGCAGCCACGTCAATTGCATTACGAATTGCATTTAATGAGCGTACCAGTCAGTCAGCCAGCTAAAGACAGCCACCAGGGAGCCGAGGAGTGCCAAAGACGACGATCTACACTCTGGAAAAAAATCTAACTGAATTTTAAAAGTCAAAGTCTAGACAAAATTTTGTATTTGGTGAAATATTTTTTAAATAGAAGAAAATAAATTTCTTAGAATTAGAAAGGCTCTTCTTCAATTTTACTGAATAAAATAATTAGAAATGCAAACCTGATGCTTAAAAAGAATCCGTTTTTCAAATTTAAAAATTAATGTTAAATTTGTTCTCTCGACTTATCGTTATCGTGTACAAATAATACAAGCAACAAAAATGTATATGTATATATATGTATTTCGACATATTGATTTCTATATATTAAAAAATTCTAAAAGAGAAACACTGGTTGTTAGAATGACAATTTTCTAAAATTGAGGTACATTTTTTTTCTGTGTATGCAGCAGCTGCCTGTGTCTGACAAATGGCGAATGGCGTTGAAAACGGCGGCACCGAGTCGCAGTAATGTCGCCCACAGACTACAGATTTGAATGCATTGCATATATCTGGTATAATATCAAGGGCATAACCATAAGCGAGCTTAGCTTGGAATTAGAGCGAACATCGCCATCCATTTTTACTTATGCGCTCCTCAATTATAGTAACACTTGCCACTCATTATCCTTTTACCCCCTCACGAAACATGTTCTTGTTCATTTCAGCACAATTTGTCCTTAATTTGCATTGATTTGCATAGAACGCGTTTAATCCGTACGAATTAATGCAACAATAATTTTAATTATATTCGGTGTACATCGACAAAGACCAGATTCTGTTTCCCTCTGCTCATTGAAACCAAATATTTGCTCAACTTATTGCATTATTTCTTAATCAATTGCATTTCGAATAAATTGTGCAAGCGCATGAATGAAATTATTTTGAACATTGTTGAACCCAAACAAGGATATTTAAAAATTATTTGTTCTATTCTACATAAGTTAACAAGTGAATTCTTTACTTTTATTACTTTTTATTGTGTGTTTTAAATGGGACAGCTTTTGAATTGAAATCATTTTCGAAGCGAATTGGTTTTTAATGATTTGTGTTTTTTTTTGCATAATGCTCTTCTCTGGGGATGTTCCACTAGCAGCTCGTTTTGCGGGATTATCAACAAATTGAATGCCTTGAATTTGAATGTGTGCAAATGGGTTCGAATGATTTTGATTTATCTGTTTTTATAGATAGTTTCTTTTACCAAAACAAAATTAAATAAACATTTTGTACTATTAAAAAAAATATTTCCAAAAAAGTAAAATAAAAAGGAATTTCTATTGTTAAGAAATAATTTTCGGCATACTTCAAATTATGTCTAAAATCCAAAACATTTTTATAGTTTACAGGTCGATTTTTATTTTGCTGCTTTAAATTAAAGCATTCAATTTCTTTACCAATAGTCTGTTAAAATATATTAAAGACATTTATTTTCAATTTATTTTCCTTTTTCTTTGAAAAGTGACTTCCATTACTTGATCAAATATTTTGGATGATTTGAATTATGGCTTACGTGAGCAATTGATGCTTATCCGTCAAGAAGACCGCAAAGTGTTTCGAGAGCGCCTTTGAGCGCCGCCAACTGAGTGACTAAGCCAGTGATAACTAAGGGATTTCAACTAAATTGATGCAACAGCCAACAGTGGGTCACAACACAAATGGCCATTTGTAAGACCTTCTCAAAGCGACAAAAAGAACAAGCAAAAAAAAAAAAAAAAAAAAATGATGGGCAGCAACAACTAACTGGCAGGCTTTCTGGTTTACATGTCATGAGAGCTTCCGTTTGGCTTGACTTGGCTACAAGATACCGTTACGGTTTTTTATTGCTTCATGGTAATTTAGACACTTCCGTTAGCTCGCATACTCGTAAACACACGCCTCGGTAAACAGGACTCGAGCTCCTTTCGACTGTTGAATCTTCTTTTGGATCGGTCACCAGGGTCACATTAATTTCGCGCTGCGGCAATTGGCATATAAATTTGGCACAATTGCCATTTTATACCCTGTTGCTTGGGCTTTTGAGGTACTTCAATTCTTGCATCGCCTGATTCGTTTGAAAATTTTAACATTTAATCAATAACCACAAAAGAATTTTTTTTTCATTTTTTTAGCCCTGTTGTTTTTAGGATGTTTCTTGGTCGTATACACGATTGTTCTCAATTCATATTGGCTGTAACAACCTGGTGCAATTTGCATATAAAACATATGGAACATATGCAAATTGTTAGCGGCACTTGGAAAAATAAATATAAATATTTTTCTCATTATATGAACAAAACGACATGAGTAATATTTCGTGTCGCAAATTGGCAAGAAATAAATATTGCAATCTCCAAAAGTGTATCTGAAAATATGACTTTACTTTTTTTATTAACTTCGAGCAAACAATTACAGTTTTTTTTTTAGTTACTGTTTATTTATATTAAGCTTATCTCGTGACACATTCATTATGTTAGCATTTCAATTACAATTCTCAAATCGCTTTCCATTGACAGCCAGACATTTGCACAGTTCACTGACTTTCAATTGATTTTCCAGTGAACAAAGGAGCACCAAAAGTACCCAGAGTCAAAAGCTTTTCTCTCTCTGTGTCCACACGGGCTAAAAATACACAGCTCATGACACATTTGCTCGTTTATAATGCATTTGGCTTAATTGAATCCATGAGGAGACAGGGGCGACATCAGCAGACACCATTGTCCGCATCCAGACTAGGAAAAAATCCCAACATTTTTACTATGAATCATTATTTACAGTGAGTTTATTTTTTGTGTTCTTCTTTGTTTGCAGCTGCTAAGCTGTTGTGCAATTGTTTGAACATAATTTTATTCCGCATACGCCCCGTTTGCTAATTATATGAAACTTACTCGCAAAACTTGAACCCCAACTTGCAACACAACGCGGCGCATTATCGCAGACATCGGATGCAAACTTGTCCTGCTGCAAAGTTTTTTGCCTGCCTCATTTGCAGCTGGCTGAGTGGCAAAACTTTGCGAACAACAGTTGCACATTTTCCTCGACATTAGCCGCCTGATGCCCCGATCCGCCCACTTGTACTTACCGACCAGAATCAGCTCCCAGCGACGAATTCACATGTCATTCAAGCAGCGTTGCAGCGCACTAATTTACATAGCTAAAATAATGTAAATCAACATTGAAACTAAATAAGAAAATACTTAAATTAAATGCAAAAATACTGAAATCAAAGCAGAGTCAGCGGAGCCGAAACAAAAGCATAACTTGGCAGCATCATCAATACCATACGGGGATTCAAAGCAACATCAGGTTTTGTATTTTCTGAATTGGTTCTTTTACTGTGGGATACTTTTAGACGGTGGGATCGAAAATAAAACACAAGCACGATTTTTGTTTAGTTTTGTAGTTTTTTTTTTTTGTTTTTTGTTTTTTTATAGAGAGGGTAGTTTTTCTCCGCTAAGGATTTTCAAAGTTTACTTTTATTTAGAGAAGTTCCTTTAATGATAATCATACTTATGGTTTTTTGTAAGCTGTTTGCCTTTCGTTTTTAAAAGTTGTTTTTTTTTTGGTTTTGTTTTTTTTTTTGTTAAATAGTTGTTTTTTAACAGCTAAATACATGTTGTTATATCGTAATATTTGAGTTTTTCTATTGGTTTTTTTTTTGTTTTTCTGTTCTTTCTGGTAATGTTTTTGACTTTGGTGTAATTATGTTATTTGGTTTTGTTGCGTTAAAATTCACTTACTAGCTAGTCTTTCATTATGTTTTTGTTTTTATATATTTCTAAATTATAATTGTTTTGTTGTTATTTGGTTTCTGGTTTAGCCTTCGATGTTGTGTGGCACCGTGTTTATGTTTTTTGTCTTTTGAGTTCGCATTTCGACAAGTTTAAGAATCAATCATTTTTCTAAAATTAAGTGTTAATCTATATGTCCAAATATCTTAAGAGTAAACGTGACTTAATAACCTAAATTGTAACAATAAGTTTTTGTATTTTTTTTTTATGTTGTATGGTAACTTGTACACATATTTAAGCAATACACGTAGTAATATTTCTTTATATAATCGGTATGTCCATATAATATATGACTTATATTGAGTTTAAACGCTTGGAATGAACTTTAACACCAACTTACTGTCTAGAGAATTGATTTCTATATAAGTATATAATTTTCATCGTTTTGACTATGGCGCACCAACTTTTGGCACATGCTGTACTCCTTGCCGTGTCGTTTTGCAACACTGCCAACTGTCATCACTTAGTATCTAGATTAATTGAGTTTTGATTTTAACATGCACATTTCTTCATCAAGTCATGAGTAGTTATGTAATGTTAATAACTGATTTTAAAATATTTGAATATATACGTTTATATATATATATATGTATCTATATTGTATGTTATTTGTATAGATAAATATTTAATTTTTAAATGTATTTTAAATTGCAACATTTATAAATTGTTTGTTGTATATTTTGTTGTAAGAACTTTGGAAAAATCACTAAATGTATGTTTAATATATTTTCATATTTAACTTTCCATAAACTTTCCACATCTCATATGACCCTCAACATTAATTTTGTGGATTTTTTGTTGTTATATTTTGTTTGTTTGTAGGTTGACTAATTAGAAAACGAATTTGAATAAACACATTTGTCGATTATATATTATGAAAGTGCGTGTACTTTGAGCAGACCATGTGCCACAACGAGAGCCTGGCCAAGGAAAAAGTATGACATCGGATTGGGTGACTTCTCAAAATTTCAACACTCTCGGTCCGATGGGGACGTGTTCAATTTTAATGGCACCCTCACACCCCTCTCGTCCGGACACCTTGCCGGACTACGCAGCGTGCTTAATGCGCTCTTGAACCGTGCTCCCAGCAGGACTCATGAAAACCGTCGGGGAATCACTGTTGACCAGGCTAACTTTGTGGCACACTCGAAGTGCTTAAAGCAGAAGACGCCTACTTGCTATACATTTATAATTTAGCTTGAACTGTTTGCTTTGATTTCAACTGTTTGCCAGACACGCAAACGACTGGCATCTGGAATACGAGGTTGTCTGGCAACGCTGCGTGTTCCACATGCCAACTGTTTCCCTGTCTGCGAGCATCGGCAGAGCCACCCCACATGGGGGGTTTGCCTGACGAGGCTCAGCTCTTTTGATTATACTATTCGATCGTTTTGCTAGCAACGTTTCGACTATTCGATTTTAATTCGTAACTTTATTTAATTGTTTGTTTTTGTTTTTTGTTTTTTGTTTTTACCACCAATACCTTAACTTATTTATGTGTGTGTTGTATTTGTAGAACTCAAGTGCAGCTTGTTTTTACACGCCTTGCGCCATTCGTTTAGCTGGCTTTCGGCCGTTTTAGCTTGATTGTAGCTGGCTGCTACTTTGTGCTGTTTCCGTTTCACTAGTTTCGCTGCCCAATTGTAACTCCCTAGATCTTGTAAATTGATAACTGTACCACATTTAATCCACTGTTCCATTCTCTGGCGTCCCTTGCCTGGGCAGGCTGTTGCTTGATTGGTTGTAGTCGCTTCTCAGCTGCTGTTGTTCTGCTTCTGCTGCTCTTATTATTAAGTTAGTTTCTAACCTCTTTTTTGTTGTTTGGTGTTAGTTGTTGTCTTTTGCGCGACTTGTTTTTAATTGAAGGTACGCTCTTTGTTTTCAATTTGCTACTTTTGTTGTTTTCATCTTAAATTGAAATGTGCACGGTTGTCGCTACATTTACGGGTAAATTTTTTATTTATTTTGTTGAAATGTTTTTTGTTTTTCTTTTTTTGGTAACCTCAATTCTTACGAGTGTTTTCTATGTTTGTGTTGTGTATTCTGTTGTTGTCTTTTAAGCTTTTGCTAAAACTAAAACACTGATTATGTTTAATCGAAATCATAGGCATAACTTAGCATTTGATTAAACGTAAACTCATTTAAAGATCTTGTATATATATACTTTGTTCTTCATTAAAGCAGCTGAACAGCGCCATTTTTCGTTAGCGCATGCTTATTCAAATAAGTATACTATATATAATTGTTAATATATGCATATTATAGATAGCATTCTGCTAGGCTTCTGGAAATCAGCCTCTCAAGTTAATTTAGCAGTTTAAGCTGCTAAATTTCTGACTGCACCTCTAAAATATTCGATTTGTTTTCACTAAGTGGGTTTCAACTATTTGCTATGTATGTAGATATAATTGTTTTGTCGTACTACATTAATCGTTATCGAGTGTTCGAGTGTTCTCCAAATATGATTCGAGTGTATTTTTGTTTTTGTTGTTGTTGTGTCTGCGTATATAATAATATCTCGCTAGATAATGATAAACATAGCATTAAAACTAAATAAATATTATTATCGAGTAGCTACAGCGTCTGCCTTTCGTTTAAATAGTTTGTTTGCCTAAACATATATTTATATATGTGTATATTGTATATAAAATCATATCCATATATATATATACATATATATATGTAGGTATGTCTCATAATACATAAGTATATTTTGCTTTATGGAAAACCATACATAAAATTGTCTATCGGCTTGTTTGCCTTTGCCTCTTGTCACTAAATTAAATAAAGCGCTACCCAAAATACATGTTCTTTTTTTCACTAAGTACATAAAGTATTCAAGTATAATATGGTACAAGATTGGAACAAAGTGGTTTAGGGCCACCCTTTCAAGGTCTTGTTTGTTTAGCAGTTTGTTTAAGTCAAAAACTTATCTTAAATTCATAAATATAATTTTCTTTTTCTTCTTTGGCAAATTTTAAGCACTGCAATTCGACGCACAGCGCTGAAACGTTTGGAATGAAACAGCAAGATCGTTTGTTTCATGCCCACATTCCAGGCTACAGCTTTCATTGGAGTTAGCAGTTTGGGTAAGTCAAAAACTTATTACCAAATTTGACAGTTTCAATTGGCAAGCCGTTAATATTTAGAATTTGGAACAATAGGAATGAAACAGCAAGATCGTTTGTTTCACGCCCACATTCCACAATTCGACGATTTCTTAGGCCAGCCAAATGGAAACCGTGTTTAAAATGCTGCCCATAAAATAGTTGGGATTTGAGATAGGCTTTAGGCAGATTCAAATAAAATTGTTGAAATATGCTTCTAGGGTTACCAAAAATTGTTGCAAACAGTTTTGTTTTCGTTATTTTTGTCTAAAAAGTATGATGGGTGGGTTACATTTATCGCGGCTTAAGACATTTCTGGCTTTAATTACATTAATCAATGTCAGCTAGTGTGTGTTGTGTGTGGACTGGGATTTGATGATGATGCTCGAAAACGAAAACATGAATAAAGGAAATACAAAAAAAAAAGAAAAAAGAAAGAAGAAGAATCAATGAATGTGCATGCTTTAACTAAAACAGTTATAACGACTACAGACGATAGCTAGAAACAAACGTAGTGATGATCGATCGAGCTAGCAACGAGTAGGTTAGCGACGAGAGCGAGCGATAACGAGAGCAATAGTTTAACAAAGAGTGAAAGAGAGAAACAGAGAAAAGAGACGACAGCGACAACGATGAGAGCGTACGATATACAAACGAGTATGTGCGGTGAAACGAGTACCCTGTTGAGTACCCATTGATGTTGTTGTTGTTGTAGTTGTTGTTGCTGTTGTTCTGCATGTTGTTGTTGTTGGTTGGTAAAGAAACTAGTTGCACAGAACTGTTGTGGTTTGTTTTTTTTTTTTTTGGGGTAAGGGGCGCATTTAAGCAGCATATTTGGATTATATTTATTTAATTTGAATTGGAATTTGAGTTTAAGTTTGAATTCGAAAGAGTGGCATAGTTATTAACTTAAGCATAGTTCTCACGGCATACCAAGAAACCAAGCTACACCAACGCGATGGCAATCCTCACCAGCTCCACATCAATGCCAGCGCCTGCGTTGCATCAGGATCTGCTCGTTTACGATCTGCCAGAACTTGCCGTGCAGCCAGAGGATCAGCACCACCAGCTGCATGAGCAGCGGCCACTGCTGGAGCTCGTGGCGAGTGCGGCGCCTCAATTGTTGGAGCAGCCCCTTCGGGCCACCGAGTAGGCACTCGTATGGTGCTGCCGGCGGTGGTGCATAGCTCAAATTGTAGTTGTAGTAATAATAGTAGTTGCTGTTGTAGTGCTGCTGTTGTTCCTGCTGCAGCTCAACCGATCTCAGATCTAGGGAATTGGATGATACTTGGCTGCTAAAGCGATTGCTCTCTAAATAGTTGTCATTACTTAGGTATTGATTTGTTGCTGTTGTTGATGTTCTTGTTGTTGTTGTTGTGGTTGCTTTTGTTGTTGTGATGTTTGTTTTTAAATTGTTGTTGTTGTTATTGTTGTTGATGCTTGGATGCTCATCATTACGGTATTTCTGTGGTTTGCGATAATATTACATGATGATACATTTGCCCTTTTCGGCCCACGGATTGTTCTTTTTATCCGGCGCATTAATCAATGGATCATTCTTCTCGTTCTCCTCAATAAAGGAGCGCATTCTGCGGATCATACAAAATAAGAACTGCAATTAGCAAACTAAATATAAACTGGGTAAGATATATAAATATTTTTATATTCAAAGTTTCGTATGTGAATATATCATATCATCTTATTAATTAAAGTTCTTTAAATTCCCTTTTACCAGTTAAGAAAATACTTTTAGCTATTAATCATATCTCATCGCACTATTGAAGCAGATAAACATGTAAATGTGATAATTATACAAAGGCAATTTTTTACCAAAAAGTATAAAAATGTATGCATATGCTTTAATTTAAAAATAATTTATATTTATATTTTTATTATAATTGCACAATTATGTTAATGTAGCTTTGACATAAACTTAAAGTCTTTGATTTAATGTAACGAGTTCTATCAATCTGATGAAAATTTAGCTGCATAGAATCGGTATAAAATATTAAATAAAATAAATAATAAATACTTACAATAAACAAGGCAAGAGTTGTTCAAAATCCACAGTGTTTTGTTTATTTATTTTTCATCCATTATATTTTTCGAATGAGTCAGAAAAAAAGAAAGTGGAACCTACCACTTTACCATTCGGAAACCCAAAAGTAGTCATTGGGAAAATGGCTTAACACCCTCATCAGAACGACTATAATTTTATTACATTAGTTCACACAGTTGCATATCGTGCACAACGCGGATAATCCCAGCTTAGTTCTGTATTTTAAGGATCGTAAAACTTGTAAGTCCTCCATAAACAACAGAAATCAAGTCATTTTAAAAAATGCATAATGGCTGCGTACTTAAAGCCAAGCAGACATAAAATGACACAGCATTTTTCGCTATCGGAAAAGGGGCAAAATCGGCTCGACTGTCCGTGGAACTAAAGTCCGTTCGGCCACGCCCACACAGCAAACAAGGCAAACTCCAAGCTGGGCGGGTCATCAATGAAAGCATATTGCGCACAAGGGTGAGGGAGGCAAGGGGGTCGACAAGTTTTATGCTAATCTGCACGCAGATGGACATTAAAAATGCTCGACGCCTTCCACGCGCCAAGCAAACTAAGATAGTACACCGCTACTCATCTCTCCTGCTCGCACTAGCTGCTGATGTTGTTGTTGTTGTTGTTGTAATACACTTATCCTTTAACGCCATAAAACGGACTCTCTCTTTGCCTCTCCACCACTCTTCACCTCCTGTCTGTCTGTCCGTCTATCAGGCCGGCCATTTGTTTTCGTTGCCTTTGCCCAACACAACATTTTATCACTTTTGCTTAGCACGTTTTCGTGCGCGATTTTCCCTTTGTATTTTATTTTATTACATATACTCTTAAAGAGGGTATTATAATTTTGTGCTGAAGTGTGTAACGCATTGGAAAAGGCAGAATTGTACCCAGGCCTCTTGTAATGTAGGTAACAGTCTACTAGTGATGCAATAATAAGATACATGATAACTTAACATCTGTAACCTAAAATGCAACTCTGTACTTAATATTGATATCGATGTCGATCGATAGGAATCGTTGTAAATAAAGTGAAGTGAACAGCCGTATTTTATAAAGAAAGATAATTTAGTTTTGACTGTCACACCATTAAGAATATATTCTAGTTACTGTCCAGAAATTATTATTCGTATCGGAAAACTATATATTTTTTGTTGCTGCTATAATCGCTACACAGTATATCTTCTTATACTCGAACCAAATTCAATGGTTACGAGTTCTTATTGTGTTCTCAACAGTTAAGCACAAGATTATTAAGTTATTGTTTTTTCTTTTAAATTTATGCAAAAATTCAGCAGTGAACAAATGGAATTCGGTCTGCAACTTTCTTGTGGCCCAGATAGCTGTTCGCCCCTGTCTTTTTTTTATTTTTTATAAATTTGCAAGAATTTATTTGTTTGAGCCAAAGAAATGGCACAGTCGTTTGTTACAGTGCGCAGCTAAAAGTATTCGCCCAGACAGAGTGCGTGACACATGTTTTGCATTTCAATTTAGTGCGTGAGTTGTGTACTTTGCATTTTCCCAAACAACCCATTAAATTTGCCATGTCTCAGGCGAAGTATGCGTTATATTTATATATATGCTAAGGTGATTATAGAAAAACGGTGTTTAAGAATACAAAGAAGAAAATCGAAAAAAAAAATGAAGAAATGTTTAAAACATAGTCATTTTCAACGTATAATAATTTACATACATTTAAACACGAATTGCAAAGAGTAAGAATCTTGTATTGTAATTTAACTGGATATAAAACAAGGTAAATATAAAATTGAATTTTTTATTTAATTCAATGTACTCGCTTGCTTTTTGTATTATTCTATGTCGATGGTTTTTAGTTGACATTAAACAAATAAATAAGAATAAGTATTTATGTAAAATTTGTAGCAGGTCTCTTGTAATGTATGTATCAGGCTACAAGTGATGTAATACAAAGACTGTAGCATAACATCTGGAAACTAACATGCAACGATCTACTTAACATTGATATCGATGTCGACCGATCACCAACTTGAAGAAGAAGAACAGAGAAGTCCTTGTGAGTAAAGAAAAGTGGATAGACGTGTTTCCAAAACAAAGATAATTTAGTTTTGGCTGCCACACATTTCAATGGCTTTATATATTTAAGTTGATTTGAATTATATGTCTGAGTATCTCCTGTCTTCTGCGATCTTCTGGGATCTCTAAAAATAGCACGACCCTATTTAGGCCAACGTGAAGTAACTTACTCTATGCTGCTCAGAGTGTCACATTTTCATACTTGAACAATGCTTTTATGGCAAATTTCTATGTTCAGAGCGAAGTGTGAATTTTTTATTATTTCCGGGCAGAACGAATTTAATTATTTTTAGTTTGCCTCTGGGTGTGTTTAGGTGTGCCAGGTGCATAATTGTGATTGTGATTGCTCGTATTCAATTGTCTCTTGGCTCTCGTTCAGATTTTGTCTAGTTGTAGTTGGTCCTTGGCATTTTGCTTCTTTTTTTTTTGTTTTTGGCATTTACTGATTTGTTTGCGACTATTTACATTTTGGAGGGATTTCCTTGGCACATGTTTTCCACTCATTAGTTTTGTTTGCGTGCAGTTAAGGAACAAGATTTGTGCCTCGCCCTCACTTCATATAATATTGTGGCACACGCCTGTTGTACGCAATTTCGTTTAGTGCAGTACGTGTGCACATGCCACATGTGGCAAACTATTGTGCCATTCGGCAGGTGTAGGCCTCTAGCCACGCCCACTCATGTGCCGCATATATGCATAATTTAACTAACAAGACCTTGTCAACTTTGTTGTCCTTGCTGTGCGTGAGTGTGTGTGTGTGTGTGTGTGTGGGTGTCTGTATTTTCTTGCTCATTTTCCGCATCAGCAGAGCAGAAGGCAACGTCATGAGCGATGAGGGGGGATGTGGGGGCACTGAGCACGTTTACGTAGATACATAAAACAATAGCCAACGAGGCTAATGGGCTTATGACTCTGCGGTTTTTGGCCCCTGTTGGCGGGAAAAACTTGATGGCAAGCCCCAAAAAAAAAATATATATATAAATATAACCAAATCCACCACAGAAGGAGAAAGCGAATGTGAATGCGAAAGCACCAGCAAAAGTATTTTAGACCCTCCCTACCCCAAAGAAAAGGCCAAGGATTCCAGGTTTTTTTCCTCTCTTTTTTTTTTTGGGTTACGGCTATTTGGGGGCTGACTGAGTGGCCTGCCCCGAAAAGCAAGTCAACAAAGTTGTTATGATGACGTTCTTGCGGCGAATGCTGTGATAAAAAAAATAAGGGCAACTACAAAATACAAAAGTAAACTTTTGTAGCCCACTGTTAGCCAAATGACATTTCATTTTGTGTGTCGCAGCACAGGCAAAAGCAGTGCTTATCATGTATTTATAATGAGCGCATTAGCAGGAATTGCCCAGAAAAGGTTTGCCAAAGCTCCTCTAAGTATCTTATTTAAGCAAAAAGAGAGGGACAGAAGGGGAGACGGGGAGAGCTGGACTTCTCATACAATGTCTGTCTGTGTGCGATACACATTTAGTTTGATTTGCTCGTAATCGTGTCGCCAGTTTTCCCTGTCGAGTCATTGTGTTTACAATTTACGGTCCACTTTCCTTATTTTTGGGCAACTTCTCAAGAGTTAGCAGCAGTTTAAATTCAGGTATTTGAGCTGTCAATGCGACTAGAATCTGGTTAAAAGTGAAAAGAGATTTGTTTCTGCCGGGTTAACTAAGTGGAATTGGAGTCTTCCAGGCAAAACCAAGAGGCTGCTGCTCGATGTTGATGATGTTGTCATCGGCAGATGTACGCAGCCATTTGTTGTCGAAAAGTTTGCTCATAACTGTAAGACGCATTTAATAAGTAATGGCTAAAAGTTGATGGAATACGAGAGAAACATAAAGAACTTTTTAGCCCATGCCACACCACGCGCAGCATCTGCAGCAAATTGAAGCAGCCATTCATGCCACACCCATCTGCTGGCCGTGCAGCAAAAAGTTGCGCTTGAATTTTTAAAGTGAATGTGCATTGAAAACTAATTCAAAAGCTTTAATTAAATATGTGAGCATTTTATGCCCATTCTCCATTCACCTCCTTCTCCGACTGTGATTTTATGAGCTAATTAAAAGCACTTCCGTTGTAACGACTGCCATGCCAAGTTATGTGTGTGTGTGTGTGTGTGTGGGTTTGTTTGTGGCAAGTGCGTCGCGCAGTTGCAAAATGGCATCAGAGTCATTTAGATGAATGTATTTCCTGCCATCTGCTAAATGGGCCCGACAACATTTTGCTTTTAGGGTTAGGCTATTAATTATAAATAACAGGTTATGAATGATGTAAAAGCAGGGAAAAGCCATTGGCCAGAAATGGAATCTGTTTGAGCTACTGAAATATTGACAGTTCACAGATGACATTTGAGCGGACCCGGAAACCGCAAAAACTATTTTGACCAGTCAGGAAAAGGCCTAAATATGACCATATTTTGTTTTCATATTTGCTATGAAAAGTACTTTTTGTGGGTCAAAAGAAATCCGATTAGTCCTTGAAGCTGCTTGCGGTCCAATTTTTCATCTTGCGACGGACGGACACACAGATGTGGCCTAACAGAGAAAGCTTGTCATTCTGATCAGCAAGTGGGCTTTGAGAAGTGGGTTTTTTACATTATTATTATTATTGTTGTTGTATATTTAGATACTTTGATATGCCCCCATTCTAAGTCTGCTCTTTCATAGGAATATATCTTGCTTAAATCGCTGCTGGTTGCAGCTGCATTCGCTCAGTGTCAGCTTGGTGAATTTTCCTATGGGTTCATAGTAGGGTATATGACGGATCGGAGCTCTAGAGCCTGTAGTCTGGTTTGTGAGTGATCCCTTTTAAGATGTGTGGTTCCAATTTGTTTATTGATACAGCAATAGATGAATTACATATAATCGCCTACATATATCCTCAGCCAGAATTGCTGGGCCGCTCACAAAACAAATGAGCAAGTATTTAAGGCATGTTTAATCATTATTTATAATGATTATATTAGGCTCAGGCATAATGGAGTGCAGACCATCAAGTGATACTATTATTATTTGTATACCTTGACATAGGGATGTAGGCACGGCAATACGAGTTTTCCTCATGCATTAAGGTTTATCTGTATGCTGATTCAGTGCCACAAACAATGCTAAATAAATTGTTGAGCAAACAATAGAACAAAGCTATTAATTAAATTTAATGCCTTCACCTATGTGAAATGTGTTACATTTAAGCAGTCGCTTACCTTTGGCCACCGATTTGTCATTGTCTTGACTGTTTTGTGCTTCGTTTGATACGAACAACCTGAACCCGATTTAAATGCTGATTTATGACAGGCACACACACTCACACACACACTCACACACACATTCAGATAGATACACACGCAATCTAAGCTACAGCGAGCATTATTTATCGATGGCGTCAACATTTCAGGCATCTATCTACATATCTATCTATAACCACGAGCCTACAACGCGTGGTTTCACATCATCCACAGCAGCTTAACTTCGACTTCGACTCCGATTCTACCTCCCTCACCGACTGTCACTCCCTGCCCCGCCACACTCTGTCTATTCTCACATTCAGCGTACCTCAAAAATAAATTTCATATTCGGTTTGTGTAAACAAAATGCGACAGTCACATATCAACTGTGTGTGTGAGTGTGTTTGTGTGTTTATCTTTGAATTGCTCATACTCGTACTCTCTTTGTTTCTCTCTCTAGCACTCTCATCCTCTCTCTTTCTATCGGTTGTTTGTCTTTGTGCGCATGTGGCGCTGCTGAGGAGCTTAATATTTTATTTCATTCATATTCCAATTGTTTACGCATAATTGCCAGGGTTGGCAGGCTCGACACCAACCCCCAGCGCCCTAATGACCCCAGCAACGACCCCATCTCCAATCTCCCATTCCCCATTCTCCATTCATTGAAAGTCTTTTGCAGTCGGCTCTAAAATTATAGTATACTTTTAAGCGCCTTTTCCGACCTTCGCCACAAACTAATTTCTAGCTCATTTCACATATTTTGCGCTTGTGTTTGTCTTTGGGTTTGTGGTGTGTGAATGTGTGAGTGCGTGTGTGTGTGTGTCTCGGCCTTCGCTAAGTGTTGCCTCCGCTAACTTTAGCATACTTTCAGGCACAAGGCAAAGACACTCAAAGACCAGTGAGAAGCCCCTCCGTCAACCAACCCTTTGAGTTGAAGCATTTAGCTTTCATGCAAAACATGTGAGAATTTGCATATATGCATATGTATGAGTTTGATGCTTATATGTATGTGATTGTGTGTGTGTGTGTGTGAGCCGGAATATCGTTAGCTTATTACATTATAATGCGCATTATTGTGCAATTGTCGCACCTAAATAGAGTTGTTGCCAAGAGAGCCCACTCTAATTTAAAAAAAAATTTCATAAGAAATGACCCAACTGAATAAAATGCTTTTGTTACTTCTGTTATTGCCACAGCTGCAGAGAGCACAATGGAAATTTATTTGCTCTTGCTGCTGCTGTTGCACTTGCATTCACTTCAGCACAATAAATTCATTCAATAAAAAGTATTAAAAAGCATACTCGAATCATACCTGGCTATGACTCTACGGGGAATGGGAAATACAATATATAATTGAATTCTTCTTAACAATCAAGAAATTAAATAAATTATAGTCGTAATACACTTATTTCTTGGCGTTTTGAATTACAATACTGCAATTGTTGAGTTAATGACTTGAAATAAATTTCTTGCTTCAAATAATTCTTCATAAGTAATCTGCAGAAATTTTGGGATAGTTAAGGCCCCAAGTTAATGAATGTTTCTGGTATTAAATATACCGAAAAATACATACAAGTTACCCTTGTGCACTAAACTAATTGTTTCTGCTAAATAGGCTATAAATATGCATAAAAATACATTGCTACCTAGGGTGTCATAAACAAATTGTTGTAAATATGCAAATAGTTAATATTAATTATGCATGCGGTGCATTTCATTAGCTTAAAGTGCTAAGAGACGACTGAAGGTGTGGCGAATTCGCAGGGGAGAATGTGTACATATAACAAAATATATATATACATATAGATACTCCTTCTAAAACTATAAATTGTAGTTTTATTATTGTTATTTTTCAATTAAAAAATAAGCTGCTGCAATAATTTTAAACAACCAGATTTTATTTCACTTTATTTTGTATGTTTGCGATTCTATTATTCTATTCTATTCTATTCTCATACAAAACATTTATTTTTCACAAGAGTTCTTGAACAAAGCTGTAAGTTTTGTAAGCTAGCTCAGTTCAGTTGAGCTGAAGAATAAAAAAAAATATAAAAATACATTTTATTTACTTTATTTTATTCTTGTGCTCAACTGAACTGAGCCACCTCCGAATTCTTTGCGAATTATTGGTTGGATTTAAACAGTGCACAGCGAAACCAACATTTCTGATTGTGAAAGGCAACATTTTACGATATTTATATAAAATCGAACGTGGCATTTGTGTTGGCTTCGTTAGATTAAGGCGCTCCACGTTGCACGCTGCACGTTGCACGCTGCATGAAATAACAAGAAAGCAGCTGTGGTTGCAACTGATTTCAGCGCTGAAATCAGAAATTTAAGGTACAAATTGTGAAGTGACTGGAAAAAAGCGACAAATCAGAGCGAACACGACTAAAAGATGCGATATAGTTTAATATTGAGGCAACAATTGCTTGTGGCACCCTTTGGAGACAAGTCTGATGTTTTGGGATACACCCCATTCACAACTGCTACAGGGTATCTGTGTGAACACTCGACTTGGGATTTGCTGGCAGATATTGGCACAACTCTGATTTGTTTGCATTGCAATTGGGAATCAGTGAACAATCTGCCGAATCGAGTCTCCTTTACAGCTCTCAGTTAACAGGATGAAATCAAGTCTAGGACGCTCAGCGTTGGCCATGACTCAAACAAAAATGGCCAAGACTGTGGTAATTGTGCCCACCTGCTGTCCTTTTCAAACTATTTGTTTTCCATATTTTCGCCAGCTTTATTATGCAGCAGAGTTGCCAGAGTTGCCACAATCCGGCAGCTCAACAGCCACAAAAGAGCGCTGGGCGTTTTCTCAACCACTTTTCGTTCACTCGAATGGGGCCCAGGCGAACTGAAACTGAGACTGAGACGGAGACTGAGACTTTGTGGCTGCTGCTCTCGTTCTCGTTCTCATTCCCATTCTCAGTCTCACTCTTGTTCTTCTTTTGCCATTTCATGAATAACAAATCAGGCTGAAAGACAATCCCGGCCAAGTCGGGATAGGGTAAGGGTATGCTCTATGGCCTGGACGGCCAAAAGCCGCAAGTTCTTAGTTCTCAGCCCAGTTCTATGCATACACAACGACGATGAAGGCGACAACGAAAATCCGAAAAACAAAAAACGGCACACAAGATAAAAAGTGGAAAAATAAAAATGTGTTTTGCATGGCAAAGAGACGCTCGCAGATGGAGGGGCTGAAGGAACGGGTAATAGTTTGCCGGCGGGGATAGGTGGTTGGGTGGATGGGTGGGTGGATGGGTGGGTGGATGGGTGTATGGATGGTGTATAACTGCACTAGAGATGTTTAGCAGGCTTTCTGGTCCACTTTTGTTGAATTGAAAAGAAATTGTGCAAAAAACACTTGAGCCGAGTCTCCACATCATCATCATCATCAACTGATGATGACGACGACGATGATGATGATGATGATGATGATGATGATCATTAACATGCTCAGCATCTTGGTCCTTTCAAGTGTTTGTCAAAGTTTGCCTCAGGTCGGGCCATAGAAATTTGTTGCTTCTGCCCCGCGGCTGCCATTTCAAAAGTAGCAAATCAAATGACGTGCGACAAGTGCAACCAGCCAGGATTTCACAACACCAAAAACCAACAAAAAATAATATAGAAAATTGAGCAATTGAATGCAATATGAAAGTTGAATAAAGCATACAGACATTTCAATAGAGATTGAGAGAAACAGAGAGAGAGAGAGAGAGAGGGAGGGAGAGATGATGTTAAAGAATCGGTTACCAAAATATAATCTAATTTTCATTTTGATGAATTCAGATAGGACGACTATAAAACACAAATGTAGCTCTAGTAATCAAATATTTGTGGTTCTTCAAGATATTTGTACAGTTATGTAACAGGATAAAAGGACTATATCTTATAGAAGTCAGGGGCAAATGTTTCTCTTTAATAAATAAAATTACGTTTAGCAATATTATAGAAACATCCCCTTTAATTTCTGCCTCAATGTGTTGCATAAAATAAAATTGTTACAAAAATAATTGCTTTAATCCACACACATAAATATTATGAATCAATTTGAACAATCCGTGCTTCAGCAAATATATTTTTATGATTTTATCTCAAATGCAAAACAAATTCAATTTAGAAAAACCATTTTGAGGCAATGACGAATACAAAATGCCATCAGACTGGCAGTTGTTTGATCCCGTCTGGCTCCAACTGATTGTGTGTGTGACTGTATGTGTGTGTGTGTGTGTGTGTTTGTGTATGTGCACATTGATAGATGGGAAAGCGCAGCAGGGGAAGAGGAAAAGCTGAGCAATCACATTTGAGCACCGTTTGCATAATTCCAGCTATTGCAAATGCGAGGCACGCAATGGGGATTTCACATGTGAATCGACTTAGGCGCATAATTTCTAGATACCGTCGATAATTACTGTTGAGATCTGTTTATTGATATCGCAGGAGGCGGGTGCGGGTGCAGGGGAAGTGCATTCATGTTGCTATTCAATTGCTTAGCGGAAATTTAATGCCAGAAATTGCAAATTTCCTGCTATCAAAAACTTGTCGAGTTTCAGCCTGTGCTTGAGCTCAAGTCAAGTTGGGTTGGGGAGGCGTAGTGCCACGCCTCTTGCGACAGGATGTGCTACCCAAAAACGGTTTGTCGACCTGCCTCACATCAATGTGCCCCATGTATGTGTGCCATGTATATTTGCATAGGTGTATTTGATTTGCAAAGTTATGTTTCGCTCTCACTCTCTCTCTCTCTCGCTCTCTCTTTCTCTCTCTCTCTCTCTCTCTCTTTTGTTCTCTTTCGTGTACATATGTGTTCGACTTTCTCTGCAGGCTGCAGCTGATTGCCGCTATTTGCGGTGGCGCCTCAAGGCTTGCAATGCTCACAGCAATCCCCAAATACCTGACATTCTTTTGTTCTGGGTCTCAATCAATGATTCGGAATGCTTTTCATTAGAAACCAAACGGGTTCCTGTTTTGCATGGAATCACTTCGACAAGTTGGTCTCCCGATGAAACTTATCCATATGCATGAGAGCAAATTTATTGCCCCAGTTAGCAAAACTTCATTTGCGGCACTTTACTTGCATAGTCTGAGGACACTCTTAGGTAAAACCGATTCCATATTATTTCCAATTTTACATATTGATCTGATTGGGTTTTTTCTGTGCAGCCTTCATATGTGCAATAAATGTTGAATCCATTTGGAAATTTCAATTGCAAATATACAAATTTAAATTGGAATAAAATTAAAAGTAAACAATTCAGACAAAAATTAAAAAAAGGCTGTAATAAATCTGGAGGTGTTGCGAACTGTATTTTTTTCCATTTTAAATTACTTTTATTGACTTTAAATTTTCAGGAATTCAATTTGCATCTTTAATTTAAATTTTCCGTTTAATCTAAAAGTTGAATTGATTAAAAGCCTTGCTTTTTGAATTGTGGACTGCTTTAAATCCATATTAAACAATTAAATAAATAAATATCAGAGCTTTTTAGTGTCATCAAAGTTATTTGCATTTTTATTAATTCTGATTAAGAGTGAATAAATAAATAATAAATAGAATTTTTTTAAGAATTCATATTCATTTCTCGGCAGTAAATGACACATTTGATGTTTAAAAAGAACAACTTGAAATAAAAATGTGGTATTCGTTAAACATTTCTATGAGTGAAAACAAGTTGGAAAAAAAAACCAAATTCGGGTGCTTGAAAAATATGTTTCAATTAACAATCAAGATAAATGCCAGATATAGGTATTATTTTTACATTATATGTTATTTTCGATATATTTTACCAACGAAAAACCTTTAATAGGTATTTAACCTTCAACTAATCTTCACATCAGTTAGAAATCGATTAATGTGAACAGAAATAAGCCTCGATGGTAATTGAGAAAAATTAAAGTAAAATCAATTTAGGGAACACACAACTATAGTTGGCTTTTGTCATTTATAACACACACACACACACACAAAAACACACACAAATACACACACAAATACACAATAAAAGCTGAGTTGGCTTACCAAAAAAGTAGGCAAAGCTTTTTTTTTGTTTTTCTTGGACTTGGCTGGTTGATTAATTGAAGTGGAAAATTGCTGGCCATGCAGCAAAGACAAGTTAGTAGCCAAGGAAACGAGCAGTATGATTGATAGTTTAAGCCAGGTTTAATGAGCCTGTAGGCCAACCGCCGCCCTTTTCCTTTATTGAGTTTACCAACACTTGACACAGCCTGGGGTGGTTGCCGCTGTTGCCTCCAGGACCTTATCACGTTAGTCACGCTCTCTTATTTACATAGCTGATTACTGGGGAATAGAAGTGAGCTTCACCTCAGTTTAATTAAAGTTTCTCGGCCCACAAATTGTATGCACACAAAACCGAACTTCTTGTGAATGGCAAAAAGTTTGAGCTTCTTTTCATAGATTATATGACAAACAGACGAAGCGTTGATTGACTGCAAGATATCCAATTGTGCCCAGAAAAAGCAATTTGTCAGCAATTACAAAAGCCAACAATTAATTGATGTGATCCGGCAACAGCAACAACAACAGCAACAACAACAGCCACAGCAGCAACAATGGTTGACAACAATTTTCGTTTGGCATTTAAATTTCCTCGTCGCTGCCCCTGCCACAAATAGGCAGGCAACGTTTTTGTGGCAACAGCTCGCAACGAATAGTTCACGTGGCGTGCCCTGAATTATGCAACACTTGGTTAAACAGCTGCAAATTGGGCAAAAACACACACAAATCCAACGGAAGACAAATAGTTGATTATGCGACCACTGACTAAATGCTACCCGAATCCACAACACACTGACCAAAAATGGCAAAAACTGTGTACGAAATGACAAAAATTGTGTGCCACAAATCAGAGTCACAAAAAGTAACTGGCAGCAACTAATATGCAGTATAAATCCATCAGACACTGGACAGTCATGTTACTTCAGATAAAAGGTTGCCTGAAGAGGCGAATATTGCTCCAATTATTCATCAAAGTTCGGAATAGGCATTTCTATCTTTTTTATTGGTCTTATTAATTACGCTCATCTCAGATTTCTAAAATATAATTCTTTAAGCGCTAGAGTCGCAGAATTTAAATGAAGAATCTGCTTCAATTCAAGCACAATTTAAGTACACTCATAAAAAAAGGAAATTACATTTGGAGCCAAGGGTAGCTCTGCTTGTTAATAAGAATTTATTAGAAAATATTAGATTTCTTATTTATATAAACAAAATACAAATCCTTTTTATTTATAAGTAAAATTATTGATGCTCATTTTAAACTTTCTAAATTGCATCGCTATTTGCAACGTCGCAATTGAAATAAAGAATTTGTTGATTTAAGGAGCAAGTTTATCAGACGAGTAATTGAAATAAGTACGTGAGAGTCAACGATAGTCCAAGGGTGTATATAAATTATAAAATGTGTGTGGTGTGTGTGTGTGTGTGTAGATTGAGACACGTATTCAACATATTTCAAATATGTTGTTTTGCAAATGCGGTTGAGTAGAGAAAAGGCGGCTAAAACACTTATCTTCCCTAAAAATATGCTAAACATAGATAAAGTTTCTTTCATAGATGAAGTAATTTTTAAGTGCAGTTGTTGGCTTTGAATAAACATGGAAACTTTAATTGTTAACTTGTCGTGTTGCATGTCAAGTGTTGCAAGAAGTGTCACTATTTTACTTTAATTATTAAAAACCATTTTAAAGAGGACACCGAACACAAGACAAGACAATTAAATATGGCAGCAATTAAATGCGGGCTGTCAACTTGAATCCTTATTCGTTTCTATGTTGACATATTTGAATTTTGCTATTCGTAATTTATCGAAGCGGCTAACGGGTAAAAGGATAAGAGTCCTAGCGGGTAAGCGGGGCGTGTTCTTCTAATTGATGCTACGTAACGAGTCGAGTCGCGTCGCTTCAAAAGTTGAACGTATCCTTTCAGCGTTAACTGTTGGTGGATGTCCTTTCACAGGATTTGTATTGCCATTTTGTGTTGTTGTTGTTGTTGTTGTTGTTTTCGCTGTTGTTACTGTGAATGTTTGCGCTCTAATTCGCCGTAAAGTGGTTTTTGGACATTTGTTGCAAAACTTTCTCCTTTTTTTTTGTTTTTGACCCACTAGCAAAAGTTTATTACAGCTGCTGCTGTTGTTTTTTGTGTAGTCGATCCTTTTAGCGGCTTGGCTGTGGCTTTTGCCAATACTGAAATTGTTTGCCGCGTCTTAAGTTCTGTTGCGGCAAATTAATGAATGACTAGCGAAAAGTTTTTCAGCTGCCATAGCAACAATCGGTCGGTTGCTTAAATCGTTTTAGCTAAACGATGAAATACAGTCAATAATAAAGTTAACAAATTTTTGAAAAGATTTGAAAAACTATAATTTACAAATTATATATAAGGAAAATCAAATGTTAGGAGATTAAAAGGGAGCGAGAAACTGTAGAAGATTGATAAGAAGTACTGGAGAGGATGGCAAATGAAGATTTTGCTCCCAGTTAAAGCCACGTAAGGCAAAGACTGGAACTGGTTCCGTAGGGGCTCAATTCAATCTTGGTATTTTTTATACAGAAGAGACCAATCAGTATTGAATATATATATATAAAGATCTTTAATTCCAAATATGCAACGTATCATTATCAAATGAGTACAAGTGCGACTTAAATCATATTTTCAACAATTAATTATAATCTGTAGCAGGCCATTTGTAATGTAGGTAACAATACAATGAACAAAATCTGGTAACAGCTAACTCGTGACGTAGTAGACTGTAACTTAACATCTGTAAGTAACATTGATATCGATATCTATCGAACTCTATTAAATTCATCAAGATTGAAGCAAAGCTATCGAGGTTGCATCAAGAGGTATGCAGAAGATAAAAATCTATCAATATTAATGTGCTATCATTATTTTTCCAGAGAACAACGCTGACTTAAGGAATCCACGCACATAACATTAATTGGTATGTTTCTTAGGCTTTAACAGACCAATTGAGGTGGCTCCGCACGTCGAGTGAATGTGGAGTAAATGTGGGCTATCTCGACCACTTCACGTTGCCCTTAGCTGCAATCTTGAATCACGATTTGTTGACCATTTCTCGTTTTGTAAATAAACCAATAAATTCATTTAAGACCCGCAACCTGTGAATGGAAGCACAGCGCAGCTGTTCATGAATGCGAAATGCGGGGTACTTAAACCTTGTACACATGTACAAACATATGTATGCTGTGTATGTGTGTGTGTATGTGTGTGGGTGTGTGTGTGCGTGTATGCATGTTGTGGGCCATAAAGCTTTACGAGCGTCGACCGTCGACATCGCCTCATTGTTATGGACAATGATGTGCAGAGAGACAAAAACACGTAGGATAAGAATTTTATGTCGGCATTTTTCCCGAGAAGTTGTTTTAATTATAACACCTGACAGCAGCACCTTACGACACTTTCGCATACATGTATGTGTCAGTGTGTGTGTGTGTATGTGTAGCTGTAGCCATGAAGTACAGTCAGCAGCAAAAGCAAAAAAATCTGCTGCCAGCATTAAGAATGCAAAATTTAATTCCGCAAATGAGAAACGTTTCACGGTAACTGCAAATGTGATTGTCAATGAAAATCACACTTTATCTAGCTGTCTCTCTCTATATATATATATCTATCTCTCTCTCTCTCCCTTTGCGTTCTGTAGCCCTCTTTCTTGGTTTTTTTTCCCCTGTTGTTGTCTTTGTGTGTGGCATCTCGAAAAGCTGCTTTTTGACTGCTTGCGAATAAATTGCGACCAGACACAATTTAACAAATTAAAAAAAAGGCGCGCTGCAAAATGGAAAAATGACAGGAAGAACAAACCGGACGGAAGCGAACGGAACGGAATGACCATGACCAAGAGTTTTGCAAACCGAGCCGAGAAATATGCACTGAATGCGAGCCAAATGGTGGGTGTGGATATCCTGCTGACAGCCCAAGGACACTGCGCACACAACTGACAGTCTGTAGTTTTATTAACTAACAGTTTTTATGAAATAAAAATTATTATTCCTTTTTGTACACACATATATCACAGAGCATGACACATTTTTTCAGAATTTAAATTTACTTTAAAAAATTTGAAATATCAGCTTGCATATAGAAGTTATGAAATCAATTAGAAATGCATACTTCACCCCAATATTCAACATGTTCTCTTCCAATACAGTATTTCATATCCCATAAATCATCAAAGTATATGGATTTGTTATACTCACCTAAAAAGAAAGTTAAAAGAATGCATTTAGAAAACAGCAGTAAATCATCGAATATATATGGATAGATAAATATTACTTAAAAATTAAACTTAATACTTATTGTATATTTAAATTATGTGCATTCAATTTGCAGCTTATCTTAAATTCCAGGAGCTGGAAACCAAACCAAAGTGTGGGATGTAATAAATCACACTGATAACAATAATGTATTGATTATATAAAACTTTAATTTGAATACATGATGAATGCAATTTGTACCGAAAGTCACGATAGTGAAAGTGTAGAGTAATTAATGATTGTTTTGAAGGACATAGAGATATATGACTCGGGGCATACGAAATTAGACAAAACCCAACTATTCCCCAGATATGCATTCACCAAAAAAGTTATCAGCCCTTTTTTCCGGTAACGATTCGCGGCATAGGCATCATGGGATTCACGGTCGTACGGTATGAAAATGTGAATTATTCAGTGGGGCTGGGAACTGTTACTGCTTGCTTTAATACGGTTTTAAGTCATTTCATTTATTATTTAAGCCATGGCACAATTCGGTGGCGTTGGCTGTCAAAAATGCAATCGCCAAAACGAGAGGGCAACCAGAAAAATAAAAATAAAAACACCAAAGCAAACATAAAACACAGAAAAGCAGAAATTCGAGAAATGGGAAGCGCATGCAACAAAATTCAATTACTACTATGGGGCAGTCAACAAGCCAAGCGGAGGAGGATTGGACCAAGAGAGAGCTTGGCTTTGGGGATGGGCGAGATATGCAGCTGTTGGGGATCGGGGATGGGGGATGTAACGAGACGTAACCGTTCTTTGTAGTTATGCCAGCGCTCATAATGTATGTAATGTGCACACATGCAAGAATGCATGCATAGATATGTACAAATGGATGTGTTCCGCTCTCTGCCCCACAGAAGCTGGCATTGCAAATATATGCGAGTAAACGCAATTAAAACAAACAAGCTTTCTCTCGACAAAAGTGTCAGACTAAGAGATACCCTGTTTGCAGCTCTCGACTGCCAACACACATTCATAACTTAGCAACTGTTATCTATGCACTAACATTGGGTTAGTATTCCTTCTAATAAAGTTAATATGTCACAAAATTAAAAGAAAAAAAAAAAATTTTTTTTTTTACATTTGCAGATTTTTAAAACAAGTTCTTACAGGGTATACAAATTTAAGCTCCAAATAGTCGTGGTTTTTCATAGTAAAATTAATTTAATTACTCATGCTCTCTCTTTCTCTATCTCTGGCTCTGTCACAATCTCTCTTTATCCTCCTCGTAACCTTATTGTTTTATTAACAATGTGAGCAGAGCTTAAAACAATTACAAGCTGAATTAAATAAGTTACTACTGACAATAATATTGTATTTCACAAATGTTAATATGATTACAGACCGTTCATTCTGTGATTCACCACAATGATTTTAATTAAGGGCAATTAATGCATAAATACACAATTAATATTGGTGCAACTGTTGATGCAACTTAAAAGGCTTTTATGCTTTTATCGAGTGGGTAAAATATATAGAACCGACTTCAGATATATATGTAAAAATAAATATGGTATAAGAAAGAATACCAGTCTGTAAATATATCCATTATTTGTGGGGCAGTCAATTATAACGCTCTTAATTAACAGATCCTTTCGTGGGGTAAATATGACATTATGAAAACATGAGAAATTCGTAACTTAATTTAATGTCGAACAATATAAGTCTGTTCAGATCAGAACAAAACCAGTATGTATTGTATTAAAATATAAAATGATAATTATTTGTATTTAATTAATCTGTTATTTTTCTAATGTATTAATTAATAGCCAATTAATTGAATAAGGACTTGTTTTAGGTGTCCAATATCCAAATATCTTAAAATGCCAATGCCAAATTCCAATACATAATTGTTGCCAGCTAAAACAGAGTCATCAAATCAAGGTGCTAACAACGGCATAATGACCAGACTGTAAATCCAAACAAATACATACATTATAGCAAAATTTAATGTTGGGCAGATTAGTAAACTTGATCCAAACATCTGGCAACCTATCAAATTTCTATGAGCTGTTCTTATGAATTACTCGAATTATGTCAGACTTATTTCACTCGACTCGATTCAAGACCCACTCGATGGCCAGCTCAGCTCCAGCTGAAGTGTTCAGTGGGAGTGGTCATAACATTTTAATTAACCGCATGCAGTATTGGCCAAGTTAAGACCCGATCAGACAGTGGCTGATGGCGCGAAAGTCCATCGGCTAATTAACTGATGTGTCATTAAGGGCTCTTCAATACTAATTGGCTTTTGATTTTATTATGGCTCGATATTTCGTGCGCTACTTGATGCGGCATTTGTTTAAGTAAATGACGTAATTGAGGCAATCAGAAAACACTCCGTGCCTCCGCACTCTGTCTGTGTAATTAATGCACTTGTTAGCCGCCTTCATAATGTTGCAAGCTTAATAGTTTTAGCTGCAAGCAGTTTCAGTTTCCATCGCCGTTGCTGCGTGGCATCTTCAACTTCTACTGCTTGGTATCTCTTATCCAGCTCGTTGCCATCGTTGCAACCCTCGAGCCAATTGCTCAATCATTCAACTAATGGAACAGGCGATGCTGCACTGCCCAACTCTGCGGCAGGGCGTAATTGCAACGTGCGGGGGCGTGGCATGGTACGCGCTGCATTACGTCTTAAGAGTGGCGTGCTTCTCTAACAGACAACCGCTCAATTGGCTATGGAATTCGCGGAATACTCCAGCAGCAACAGATGAGACAATAAATACACTGAAAGAACTCCCCGAAGGCGATAAGCTATTGCCTGGAACAATTTTTAATTTCAAGTGAGGAAACCTTTTAGAATTATCACAATCGCCAATCTTATTTATTAACTAAGCTGAAATACGAAAAAACATTACAACCTGCTCTTGTCTTTAAATCAAGCGTTTATAAGGAATATATAAAATGTTGAGCATAGAACACATTAGAGAACAGTTTCAGTATTTATATAATTTATTTATTTATTTACGAACACGCTTTGAATGCAAATTTCGATACGACTTACAACGGGAATTCCCTGGAATGCATTTGGGAATCGTAATCATAATTCATATTTGATGTTCAGAAATCGAAATAGAGCAAGATTAATGAATCTGATAGTTGGAGAAGCAAAGCTATTTGTGCGTGTGTCTTGTGAGGCATGCAACTGATTTTGAGAGCAGCTTCAAGGAAACAAGCTCCATAAAAGAAAGCAGCATTCTTCTTGAGCCCAACTGGAATTAGCCCGCCGTCTTTATTGTTGCAATTCATTTAAATGTGTGGCATGTTTTATGGCATACTTTTCTGTGCTGCCATTAATCAACATTAAAAGTGTCAACAATAACAAAAACAGTGGCAACAACAACAATAGCAGCGGTAACAACGGCACCAGCAATAACAGCAACAAGGAGAACCAAGGAAAATGAAATGTGAAAAGCGCTCATAAATAGCTGACAAGTGAGAAGGAAACTGAGAAGACGAGGGGCAAGCAAGGACGAGGGCACGAGGGTGCGAGGACCAACAACTGTGAGGAAAAAATCCTGTATATCTATGTATATATATGGATGGGTGCAGAGGAGTAAAGCAATCAGCAGGTGTTTGTCATTTTCCTCGAGTAATTTATTTGCTCCGGCAAGTTGATAATGCACCATTCAACATTCAACATGCACCGCGCAACATTCAGCGTTTACCGTTCAGAATTTAGCAGTTATCAATTTAATTTTCCGTGAAAATGTTTTCATAAGAAAAGCCTTTGTTTTAAGCTTGTTATTGGTTAACTTTTTTTTAATGTGTTTCTGCAAAACTCTGCAGATATTTAATGAATTTTTAATAACCAGCTCTACTGGTTTTCATTGCATATTTTTAAAATTTATGTGGAATTTTTAATTAATAAGTAACAGTGCTCAATACGATGTTGGCCAACTTAAGAATGCCCTGAATTCATGTATTTAATGTCGACTAAACCATACAGAAAGTAAAAAAAACTATGAATTAAATAGAATTGAATTAATATAAGTATCAAAAGTTGGGACAATTAGATACCCCCATAAAATGAAAATATTTCGGGGTGTCTTTTTTGTGAACGTTTTCATGTGGAACTTTGGAAATGAGTTTGAAACTAAAATAAAAGAAAATAAAACCCGTTTTCTAAAAAAATCAGCCTTCTCTTTGCCAATCGTGCAACCTACTTTGTGCAAAATAAACTTTGCCAACCCAAAATTCTTGAGTGAGACAAAATGTTGGACTTTGGTGCACGTTGATTGTTGCCTTTGCTCGACCTCTGTTGCAAAGTCAGCGCTTTATTAAATGTTTTACATTTAAATTAAATTGAATAAACCGCTAATCCAATTCACTGGCCAATTCATCGCTCCCCTCCGAGTGGGGGAAACAACAAAGAACACAAACAATTTCCATATCCTTCCGCTGTTAAATGCTGTTTCAATTAATTTGCATGTTTGGGGCGAGGTCGTTCTAAAGTTTCGCTGCCACATTGTGGATGCCATTAGACAAGCAGTTCAAAGAAGCCAACACACCCAGCACGACAGCATCAATTAGCTGACCAAACTCGGCGCTTAACAAGGACAATTGCATTCCCTGGAAATGGAAGCGATGACGAGGCGAGTGGAAGGCATTATTAAAACAACTGAGTCGCATGCCCCACTGCGGCCGCATGTGTGCTTAATGTGACAGCGACAACAAAAACCAGCTGGTTTGGTTCGCCTTTAAGCCCAGTTAAGGATTCTTGACCAGAAGTCCGAGTCACTTTTCTTTGGCAGCAACACAATTGGAGTAATGCAATTCTGTTGGCTATTGTTGCTAATGTTGCTATCGGTTTATTGTGGCTTACTCTTTAATTTTCTCTGGCTACTGGATAAATGCTGACTCACAGTCCTTAAATGTCAAATCATCTAAATTGTTGCTGAAGCAACTCTTGAAACAGCTTCAATTTCCGCCATTCATTTCGGCTCAGTCAAAAATTTATGGTTTTCTGGTTTTCAAATGGAAACATGGAATATATATTCGTCCATTATTCATTTTGCCTTCAAACTTCATCAAAACTCAACGCATTTTCAAAAGCAAGAGCGTTTTAATCATATTTTGGCCTCTAGATCAATCGTACATTTAAAGTTGGAGACGTGATTCTGGGTCGGAACATAAGTCAAAATTTTAGTCCCAAAATCGGCATATGGGCATAGGTCGAATCTTCAAAATGACATAACTTCATCAAAACTCAACGCATTTTCAAAAGCAAGAGCGTTTTAATCATATTTTGGCCTCTAGATCAATCCTACACTTAAAGTTGAAAACGTGATTTTGAGTCGGAACATAAGTCAAAATTATAGTCCGAAAATCGGTATATGGGCATATGGCATAGGTCGAACATTCAAAATGCCACAACTTCATCAAAACTCAACGCATTTTCAAAAGCAAGAGCGTTTTAATCATATTTTGGCATATCGGTATATGGGCATAGGTCGAGCCTTCAAAATGCCATAACTTCGCCAAGAGCGTTTTAATCATATTTTGGCCTCTAGATCAATCCTACACTTAAAGTTGAAAACGTGATTTTGAGTCGGAACATAAGTCAAAATTATAGTCCGAAAATCGGTATATGGGCATATGGCATAGGTCGAACCTTCAAAATGCCACAACTTCGTCAAAACTCAACGCATTTTCAAAAGCAAAAGCGTTTTAATCATAGTTTGGCCTCTAGATCAATACTACACTTAAAGTTGAAAACATTATTTTGGGTCGGAACATAAGTAAAAATTATAGTCCGAAAATCGGCATAGGTCGAACCTTTAAAATGGCATAGCTTCGTCAAAACTCATAATCTACTACGAAGCACTTATTTCGACCCATTTTCACTAAATTTAAAATTCTAATTCAATGCCAATCATCAGCTGGTATTACACTGGTACAGACTGCAACGTTTTCACTTTTTTGAAAACGATCTGCTGATGCTAACTGTAAGCTGAAAGTTAACAAAGAATCCTGCTTAGCTTTCCTTTTTTCCCGATACATTCAAAATCGTACATAAAGCCAGGTAATTTTAAAAATGTTTATTGCATGTTTCGTTCTTAATGCACTCTCATATATCAATCAGTTTAAATATTTTCGTAAGCACATCAAGTAAAAACATTATGCATACTAAAATATTTATGTGGGCCACAAAATGTAAAATGCGTGTACAAAAGAAAGGTTCAAAATAAATCTTTGTAATTTAGTCAATAAAAAATAAGTTATAAGAAAACATCGTATTGAGTTATTTAATGTTATATGGAATATTTTTGTAAGCCGCATTAAATCCAGCGTTGCAGCAAACGCATTGTTGGGGGCACAACCCGTCGCCACATACCACCACCGCCCTTTCCGTCTATATAATGCATTTCATGGCTAGGTCACATTTGCGAATTTATAACCACAATAAACGGCAACAAAGGCGACAACAGCAACCATAAACTGCAGCCGCATTGGTTGCCGTTGTTGCCTCCTTGTCGGCCCCTCTTTGGCCCCTCGCCATATAACATATAAGCTGTCATAAAAGCAAGAAATGAGCAAAAGAACGGAGCGGGGAGGGAGGAGCGGAAAATCTAAGCGCATATATGAAAAATGAAAATGAAATGCCAAAAATTCGACCCAACTTCATTGCTCCCTTGCAACTCCCTCCTCCTCCTCACTTTTAATGTGGTTACCAAAGTAACACAATTTTCCGCTCGAAATGCGAGAGCAATTCTCATAAATACCCTACACAAACACCTAAAACGGGCATACCAAATATATACACATTTGCCAATACAATTTCGTCAACTAGTATTGATTGAAAATATTTTATTTATTTATCGTTTTATGACCTCTTTTTATATTTTAAATTTGCTTTTCGCTAGCTCCAGGACAAAAGTCAATTATATTATTTGAAATATATCAGGATAAAAAAAACACATGATTTGGTTTTAGCGAAAATTAAATTAAAATTTTATTATTTAACATCGATTGATTTCAGAAACATA